>CM063623.1:5000-330000 GCA_032357785.1 Periparus ater | reverse complement strand
ATTATATTACATTATATTATTATATAATATATAATTATTAATAATAATTATATATAATTAATAATAACAATGTAATTAATTGAATGAAGCTAACTCTGTGCAATCCTGTGCTTTGGACAAGTCTTGGAGATTTTGGGGAATAAAGGCCCCATCCACATTACCCTCCTGGTCTGGCAAGGCAAAACTGATGTCACTGCCACGCCCTCCTTTGCTTTCTTTTGGCCCCGAGCTTTTTGAAAGGTCTGTCTGCTTGTGTTTTCTCTGTTTTTGATGCCCCCTTTCCTCTGCCCTGTGTCCTTTCTGAGCAGTGAGTGCCCTTTCCCATCAGTATTGCAGCGGTGTGAGTGCTGCCCTCACAGCTGCTGCTGAGGAAGGAAAAGGGAGCGCTGTGGGCTCCTTCCATAACTGCTGCAATGTGACAATGTGACAATCCCTCTTTATTAGCACTGCCTCTGCCATCTCAGTGCGCTGCTGGGGAAACACAGATTTTCACCACATGATATGACAGCTATCAAAGAGATTGAGATGGCTGTGAGTAGCTCAATAAGACTAATTTTCAGAGTATTGTTTCAAGATGACTTGTAGAGATTTAGCCAATTAAAAGCAGTGAGAGTTGGGCTGCTGCAGTTTCATGTCTCACACTGACAGTTTGCCTCCGGACACCGTACGGAATTCTGTCATGAGATGGGAGAACTGCACTGGGAGCTCGGAAAGGGGATGAAACACTGGAGATGGAATCAGATATAATCAGATATAATGCAGCACCTGACCCTTTGAGACATTGGCATTTCTTTGTCCTTGGAGCCAGGAAAGGAGATTTTTGGGAATAATCTGTCACAAGCAGTGCCTTCCCCTGGGCTGAGCCCACCAGAGTTAGGCACCAGTTCTGTGTCAGGAGTCTGAAGGATCAGACTGGTTTCAGACATGCACATCACCCAGGGCAGCCAAGGCTGGATTATCCTGGTGCTCCTGTACCTGACTTTACAATCATATTTGTCAATTATTTGATATCTTTGACCTAGAGACGGAACTAAGACCATAACCTGTTCAAGCCAGGGCTTGCTCATGGCAAACTGGATATCTGTGAAACCAAACTCTCCTCCACAGTTCTTGCTGCTCTTTTGTCCTACCTTTGGAGACAAACTGGCCCCTAATAATAGCACAATATGGTAAAACAACTGCAAAAACAAAAAAAAACCTTACCCATTAGAAAATTACAATTTATTTTCTTTTAAAAAACCCAAATGGATCCCTCCAGACTTTCTGGTCAATTTGCTTTTGTGAGACTATTAAAGAAAACCTGCAGTGGAAATGGGGAATATTTTCTTGTCTCCTTTTTCCCCCTCTTAGCTCTAGAAAGCAACTCCAGAATCTTTCAGGGAAGAACCAAACACTGTGGGAAATAGGCAAGTGAACATTTGTATTCAAGAAAGGAATAAATCTTCACTATTGTAAGGATCAGGGCCAATTATTTTCCTTTTAAACTGCTTTCATTTTCCACATGATTTTCTATGGATTTAATTATTTTGGCTTCTGGCCACGGTCATCATCAAGCACTCCTGGGAAATTTGTTCTGTCATCCATTTCTGAGTCTCACACACTTTCAGCAGCCACAGCTTTTGGGTTTCCAAAAAGCATAAGCTGTGACTGAAGAAGAAAGCTGCCCACCCTGTGTACCTGGCTGCTGAGGAAGGGCAGCAGTGACGCTGAGCCCGTCCTGCAGGATGGTTTCTCTCAGCTGCGATTGTTCCAGCACATCTGCAGTGCCTGCCTGCCCGGGGATATTTGTCCTGCATGCTCCTTTGGCAGTTGCTATGGAAAAGAGAAAACACGTTCTGTTCCACCAGGCTCCTCCTGAGCTTCCAGTGATGCTCCAGGAGAAGCAGAGCATGACAGGGAGCACAGAGACACAGGAGGGTTTGGAGATTAAACACAAATCTGCAGCAAGGCCGTTCAGAGTGGTGGTGATGGCACAGAGATCAGAGAACTACTGGCTGTGATGTGGAGGGAGAGCAGGAAGGAGAGCAGGAAGGATAGCAGGCTGTGGAAGGAGAACAGGAGAGCAGGAGAACAGGCTGTGGAAGGAGAGCAGGCTGTGGAAGGAGAGCAGGAAGGAGAGCAGGAAGGAGAGCAGGAGAGCAGGAGAACAGGCTGTGGAAGGAGAGCAGTCTGTGGAAGGAGAGCAGGAGAGCAGGCTATGGAAGGAGAGCAGGAGAGCAGGAAGGAGAGCAGGAGAGCAGGAGAACAGGCTGTGGAAGAACAGGCTGTGGAAGGAGAGCAGGAAGGAGAGGAGGAAGGAGAGCAGGCTGTGGAAGGAGAGCAGGAAGGAGAACAGGCTGTGGAAGGAGAGCAGGAAGGAGAGGAGGAAGGAAGGAGAACAGGAAGGAGAACAGGCTGTGGAAGGAGAGCAGTCTGTGGAAGGAGAGCAGGCAGAGGGTCTGTGCAGAGCTCCCAGGGCTGCTCTCCTCACCCAGCCCCGTTCATTAACTCCCCCCATTGCTCATCCAACACTTCTGCTCTGACAATAAATTCTCATTTGCTTTGATAACTTTAATGGCAAAGCTCAGTGGAAAATTACCTCTTACCTTGGGCTTTGAGAAGCAGAGAATACTGTCTCAACAGCAGTGCAGTGAGAGAATTAGTACCAAAAAATGTTGGAGAAAGGAATTATAGAAAAAAAATTGTAAAATCCAAGTTTGGTTTCTCATGGGAAATCACAAACTCCTAAAATTCAGCTTGCAAAGACATTATGTTTTAATTCTTCATATTTGTTGTTAATAACTTGCACTAAAGACCAGGAGAAGGATATGTTTGGGTTCAGTACTTAATTTTTGGGAAGTATTTATTTTTTTCTTTTGTGTTTTCAGAATCTGGAAGCAGTGGAGGTGACAAGAGATTTGAACTTTGGAAAGCCTTAGCAAGGCAGGGATTCCTGAATCCCTGGTTAGGTGCTTAAGTCAGAAGTCAGTGCTGCAGCCCCTGGAATTGCCTTCTCCATATTAAAATTCCTAAGGTAGCTCCAATTCTGGTCATGGCCTTAATTTTGTCTGACTTGATGGGGATTTGAAGTGAGACTTGAGTTTCAGTCCCTGCTCTACTGAATATTTAATATAAATTCAGAAATATTAATAAAGCAAGGATTAGGTAGGACTCTCCTCTCTCAGGGAGTGCCTTGTGACTTATCTGTGGAGTTCACCTTCTCTCTCTGAGCCAGAGAACATTTAATTATTCAATATGAGTGGGTCAGGTTCAACAGCGGAGAATGAGCATCAAGCAGGGAGTCAAAACGCTTTTCTGCAGAAATGGCAAGTGCAGCCCTTAGGCAAAAGAGTGATTTGAGCCCAGCCCTTCTGCATTCTGGGCAAATGCTGCATCTCCTAAAGGCAGTTGGAGAGTTTTGGGAAGGCCCGTGAGAGGTGAGGCTGCTTTGGCAACATCTGCCTTCTTGTGAGGGTCTGTGGTGACAGGGCACACTGTTAAACACTGAGGGAGACACAAAAGGAACAATTCCACCTCTCTTCCCACTCATGTGATCAAAGTTAATCTGAATTTAGTTGCTGTTGCAGCCGAGGGGGTTTTTTCTGTAGCTACAATGCTTTCATTTAGCAGCCTCTTCCTGGGTTATAAATGACACCCACAAGAAAGCAATGATCTGAAGTGACTGTAAATGGTTCTTAGTCAGATTCACACAATTATTTTGAAAGCGCAAATAACATTTGGGAAATGGGAAATGGCCTCTGCAGTTATTAGTTTTGTCTTTTTTTTTTCCTTTAATTTGCTATAGTTCTGCCTAGAAATCACCCCAGATTAGGTAAGCAGCTGTGGATGTGCTGATTAAAGTGCATTCCTTGTGCCACCAGCCTGATTGTGCAGCCAGGGCAGGAGGAGGAGGAGGAGGAATTCATTCGCATTTGCAGGAACTCAGGAGCTGCTGCTTGGAGTCAGGAGCAGAAGTAAAATCCGTGTGCATCCTTTTAGGATGAGAATTCTACCCAGTAGATCAAGACCTGTAGCAGAGTCCAGAGCTGAATTTCATTTAGTAAAAAGCAGACACAGCTGCTCTGATGTCCCCTCCTCGCAGGGTGGGAGTGAATTGTTTGCTGGGCTGGAAGGGGCCCGAGGGATCTGGTCTGAGCTCAAACACCCCTGGGCATTCCTCTGGAAAAAGAGGAGTTTTCTTCTTGAGGAGCACAAGGGAGCTCGTTCCTCTGCATCCCAGATGGGCTCAGCGGCTCTCCAGCAGCCCTCAGGATTGTTTTGTGGTTTTTCTGCCATTTGTAGTTCCATGAAATGCACGAGCTGTCACCGTTATTCTCCCATTTGTCCTTTTGATGGCAGCTCAGCACCTGCAGCTCCTGGTTTTGCTCCTTGGAGTAAGGAGTGAGCTGTGGGGAGCAGAGTGAGCAGCAGGTCAGGGCTCAGCAGGGATGGCAGTGAGGACACCAGGGCTGTGTGTTGGCCTCCTGTGAAAATCACTTTCATTCACACTCAGAGCTGCTACTCGTGGTTTCCCAGCATCTCTCCAACTTCCAGCTTAGGGACGAGTAAATGTCGCTTGTGACAAATGGGAAACTGAAATTACATTGACTTTTTTTCAGCCAGGAGTCTGAAATGTTAGTCACAGGTTTGGGGATTTATTTATTTTTACATAAAACACAAAGGGTACTGCTGGAAGTGACTAGAGAGGAGCCCAAGAAACAAGAGAGAAACTTCAGTTAAAGGACCTATCTGTCAAACTGTCTTGTTCTGTGAAGGAATTTTGCTTTTTCTCACAGTATTTCCTCCAGTGATTATATAATCTTGGCTTATGGGTCTGAATTTAGTTCTTACTTCAGCAGGCATCATGACAGAAAAGTGGATGTCAGAAGTCTTAAAAGGATTTGTGCTCCATCTAGAAGCAATAAAATTGATTTGTGAATTAGGGGTCCCCTTCACAGAAGTAATAAAGTTTTCTTTCTGCAAGCAGTGAAATTTCTTTCTTGTAAGGTGTCAGTGTGGTGGTTCTGTGCTGGGGTAAATATCGACAGGGCAAGGGCAGGGCAGGGATTAACCGAGGCAAAGGAAGCACTCACAGCTGAGCACTCCAACTGCAAATAAAATAAAATGAACCTGGAAGGCACAACTGTGCTCCTGGAAAAGTGTCCCTGGTAGCTCCAGTAACTGTGCAATGATTTTAGATGATGTTGGTAATGAAAATACCTCTCAGAGGTGCTGGAGCCTGTGCTCCTTGCACACCGGGGTGCAGAACAGCTAAGGGAATTATCCAGCTCAGAAACCTCCCCTGTCGATGGATTTCAGCTGGGTTCAAATGCTGCCTGACAGCCTCTCCCAGCAAGGTACACTGAAGACATCAAAATCCCGTCCTGAAGTGAGTGCTGAAACAAAAGCAACTGAAAAAAGCCAGCTGAAGAGATCTGGATGTGAGAAGATCTGTAGTGAGCAGGTTTCACTCCTCAGGAAACAGAATTCAACCCTAAGAACAGGAAAAGGGAAGAAAAATGTTTTTTTTTTTCAACTGGAGATTGAAAGGGTGAGTGGATGATAAATGGGCAGCTCAGCAATTAACGGAGGAAGTTGATGCTGCTCTTGCCAGAGGTGCATCTGAAAAATGAACGGAGGGTTTTGCGAGGAGCTGGGCTGAGTGAGGGAGAGGGGACAGCAGGAGGTGACAGCTCCGTGGGACAGCCCTGGGGACAGGACGGTGCCTCTGCCCTGCCCTGGGTGAGCCCAGCTAAAGAGGGCTCTGGTGCTGGGGCAGAGCATGAGCAGCCCTAAACCCTGGGCTGAGCTGACAGCTGGGCTGGGCACAGCCAATAACATCCAAAGGCTTTTCCATACTCTCTAGATATAAAAATTTAATCAGACTCTAAGTATTTTTTGTGTTTTCCAGAAGCTAAGTAATGACAGGTATATAGCTAAAAAAAATAACTTGGCCAAATGTAACAACAGAAAAGAGATTCTGTGCTGGATTTGCTTCGTTCCAGGACCAATCCTTCAGTGTTTTCAGAGACAAAATCTCACCCAGCTTGGAGCTGCTGGGCTGCAGGGAAGTGGCAATACCTGAGCTCTGAAAAGTGTGAGAGAACCAGGCTGTTAATTGCCAAGGCCAGAGCAGGAGAAGGGGCACTCAGGAGAAATTCAGATGGCTGTTCTGTTTTCTCACACATCTGGGCACGAGAAGAAAGCCCCTGGTAATGTTTATGAAGTGGTGGTAGAGCCACAGTATGTGCAGAGTAAGCCCAGCCCCTGTCCCAAATTCTTGCTCCATGTCCCCAGGTTTATGGACAATATAAAGCTCCATTGATGCTAATGACTATTTTTTTTAGGTTGCACAGCTTAAGTCATGCGTGGGGAAGTGCTCCTTGCCCAAAAACAACGTCCATTTGACTGTGCTCTGTGTCTTAGTGTACTAGAACTAATCTACTAAAATATTCATGTAGCAAAGGAAAACGGGAATAAAAAAAAATATAAAGTATGTGCAGTGTGTCAGAATTAATGTACCTAGTGGAACATTAACTTTTGTATTTCTAGGATTTTTTTAACCTTGCTACCTTAATGGCATTCTGAAGCACCATTTTACAGTTAGCATTTTTCTTTTTTAAAGTTCAAAGATTAAAATGGAATAAGGGTAGGGAGGGGAGGGGTAAGTGGGAGAAGATAAAAGAGCACCAGGAACCGTAGAGCTGGGTCCTTTGATTGGTAGGCAAAGCTCATAAACATCTTGAATTAATAATTTCCTACATAGGATGAAATCCAAGCATGTAAGCATAGAAAGCTATGCAATAACTAGGTAAAAATTCAAAAAAGTCTTAATGAGATTTAAGAGAATCATAGGCAGAGCAGACCCTCAGACAGTCATAAATGAATTTCACCTTCACATGGCTGCTTTTCTAAATGAGTTTACATGAAACATTAATACATTTGCATGGAAAATCCCACATCTGGATTGTATTTTCATTTTAGCTGTGGAATTCTGCTGCACATGTGCTGAACTCTGGGCTTAATAAAGAGCCATCTTTATTAAAATGTGATTTTAAAACTATATGAGTAATTTGCAATGTTAAAAGCTTCTGAGAACCCAAACTGTAAGAATGGTTTTGAAAATATTGAAAATATTGAAATTGAATCTATTCTGCACCCAGCTACAAATCAGATGAAGCCTTTAATGCTCTGACTCAAAGGGAAACAATGAAAACATTTTTTGGCAACAAAATAGTTGGGGAAAATCATATTCCAAAGTGAAAATTTTATGGAACCCGAGAGTGTGGGGACAGAAGAGAGCAGGAAAGGAGGGGTTTGTGCTGAAGGCAGCTTTACAAGAGGGGCTGTGCTGGGGGTGCCAGTCCCTGCTCTTGGGGACCCCCGGAGCCTGAGGGACCCTGGGTGGGGCTGATCCATCCCCGGTGCTCCCTGATCATCCTGAACATTTCTCAGGACACCGAGGGCTCCGCAGCTCCTCCTGCACAAAGTGCAGGGCAGCTCCCCAGAGCAGCACATCTCATCTGGGAGCCTGGGGAGGAGCTTTCATCCTATCAGGAAAAAAAACCTCAAAGCATCCTCGATTCACAAAAATAAACTTGAATAAGTTGTTTTAAAATTGAATCTTTAAAAATGCATTTTAAAATTTAAATAGGACCTCAAGCTGTAAGATATTCCTTCATTTTTTGACTGAAGAAAACTCCTTGAAGAATTACATTGAATTGTGCAGGAATATTCATGGCTGAGCATACAGAGATATGAATCAATACAGAAAAAAAACCCCAAACCAGAACAGAAAAAAATTCCAGATGCTTCCCCATCCCAGATTTCCCTGTAAACTTCAGGATACACTTTTAGTTGAGGATATAATGAAGTGTCTGCTCAGGTCACTGAAATGAAGAGGACATCTTGTCTCTAAGTTTAATTAAAAGATTTCTTCATTGGATTGTGTTGTACAAAATTCTCATTTGTTTTGTGTTTGCTGTAATTACCAGCAGTCTCCTGTCAGGCAGCTCTGCATTTCTCTCAATGTGTGCTTTAATCTCTCCGAGGGGGCACAGGCAGGACATTCATCTCCCTGAAACAGCTTTTCCCCTTGCATAGGCTTCCATCTAAATAGAAATCTGATCATTTCTAAAAAACCATTGCTTTACCAAGCAGGGGCTGACTTTTCATTCCTCACTGCCCCTGTTTCTTTACTGCCCCTTGGCTTCTCTGTGTGTAATTGTACCAAGGCTGAATTCACTGGTATTTTTAACTTGTTTTGATAAATGTGCAGGAATCCCACAGGCTACAACAGGAGTTTTGTAAGCTGGGATTGGATCTGCCTTCCTGGCACGTTTCAAGTGGGGACTGGTCCCTTCTTTGTGCTTTTTGTGTGGTTCTGTGAATTGTTGGGAGTGGGCCAGGAGGAGGGGGGGTCTGTCCTGTGACGGCTGTGACTGGAAATGCCCGGCTGGGCAAGGGTTCCCAGCTCCTGGAGGAGGAACTGCTCCCGTCAGCAGTGTCTGCAAGGCAAGAAAGCTTCTCCTGTGGGCTGATGAGTGTTTTGGTGGTTCCAGAGTGGACAGACCATGAGTGTTTGTGGCTTGCCCAGTGCTGTGACCTGTGTCGTGATGCACGGTGCTCTTTGACTCCTGCCCTGGGCTCCCCACTGACAGTGACACATCTCTGTAAGCTGAAGATAGAGCTGCAGTATTTTATGGCCATCTCTCAGATCTCTTTCCCTGCTCCCTCAGTTACTGACTCACCATCTGTTCTTATCCTGCGTGGTACCAATGTTCTCTCATCCCCCTTTTCACAGACGAAAAAATAATTAAAGTCTTGTCCCTTAAAAGAATTTCACAGTAAAGAAGAGTTCCTCCTGCTGCCCTGCTGCCAGAACATAATTGATAAAGTCCTTGGTGTGGAGGCTGACATTTCTTTAATGGTGTCCCCATTTCCTATTTTCTCTTACAGATTAACAGCTAAAGCCGTGGCTGTTCTCTTACCGATCTTGGGGAGCTCGTGGATCTTTGGCATTTTGGCTGTCAATGCCCACGCTTTAGTATTTCAGTATATATTTGCTGTTTTTAATTCACTACAAGTAAGTACCTGGGGGGAAAATTTATGGCTACAGAAGTGCTTCTGAGATCCAATTAAAAGGATCATTAGTAATGTTTTCACATGTTTATGCTTATTGCATTTCATTCTGTGTTCCTTCCTCTGTCTTTTAAGTTTGTGCTAAGCACAGAGTGCTGGCAATTGCTTGTCTTTGTTTGAACAGAACTTGTATCCCACTCCTTAGTGCAACAATTAAATAAATGAGACAGCACTGAGCTTCAGAAATGAAATGGAATTCATTCTTCCAGCACTGTGTACCACAGGCAGGATTCTTCAGTAGATACCAGGCCAATTTCTCAGTGCCAATTTGAGGCTTCATTACTGAGATTAAATGAAAGTAAACAGAAGTTTATGGGAAAGATCCAAAGTGGAGCTATTCCCTGCGCTGTGCCGAGCTCCTGCACGCAGGAATCTCAACCCTCATCTTCCTGGCACACCACCCCAGAAAAACAGCTCTGTCCAAGGAGGAATTTAAACATGTGTTAGCTTTAAGCAGAATTTCAGCAGAGGCATAACCCTCCAGGTGTGTTACAGCTCTTTCCCAAACAGTGGTTGCAGAGAGGAAGGAAACCAATCTCATGTAGATCCTTTCTTGTCTTGGAAACAGCTGTGGATACCAAACCAGTGAAACAGGGTTCTTGGTGCTGAATGCTACCACCAGACAAATAAACCTGTTTTGTGAGGGAAAGGGATGAGACCTTTTCACTTTGCATTGGACTGAAAGCACAAAGATAGACAAATTCTGCCATGAAAATTATTCGAGTGCTAATACCTTGCTTTAATAATCTGAAAAATCCTCACCTGCTGTTTCCCTAAGAGCATTTCCCTCTCCTTGCTCTTTGCAACCACAACCACAAAGTTCTCTTGTTGTCATGAAACAAGGATTTTTGCATATTTTCAGCCTGGTTTTACCTTCAGTACAGCAAGGTTTAGGAGGTGTTTTTTACAGGGATAGCTCCAGACCAGCCCCACAGTTACCTGATGCTGCAGGTTTCTCCAGTTTCACTTGGGACATCCTGGTTTAGTCACTCAGGTGTTTATAGGGCTCCAGCTGCCCCATGCCTGTTCTGTACAGTGCTGAGAGAAACACATCTTTGCATTTGATTTTTTACAGCCAGACCTCACCCTTCTCCCCTTTTTCCATTTTCAGGGGTTTTTCATGTTCCTGTTTCACTGCCTTCTGAACTCAGAGGTATGTAACCAAATGGTGTTAACAGATTTGGTGGTACCAAATTCAAAGAACATAAGTGTGAAGCAAGATCAGACTTTCTTCATTATCATTGCCTGCTCTGTCACTGATTTCCTTTTTCTTTTAATTAATCCATGACTCTTGTGGCTTTGAGACTTGCAGGGTTTTTACTCATGCTTGCCATTTGTTTTAATTAGCAATAGAAAGGTTTGAAACAGAAGAAAGATAAGAGGAGCAGTTCAAGAGTCAGGAGAAACCTGTCCTGAGAGCTGCAGGGGCTGAGCAGGCGTGGGCTGCGCTGGAGGACGAGATGCTTGAAAAGAGGGAGCAGGACTCGCTCTGGCAGCTCCTGCTGGGGGGCTCTGCTCCAGCTGCAGTTCCAGGCAGGAAAATAAACATTATTCTCAGCAAAACATACTTCTGGATGTTGCTCATGCAGTCCTTAATGGGAAAGCAAACTGAGCAGAAGATATTCCAGGTATTTTTCTTGGCGGGAAGTTCAGGTTTTCACAGGGGACTGAGGAATCTTTTTGCCTTAAGACTGCATTAGAGCAACTGGGATAAAGCCAAGACAAGGCTGGTGTAAATTTGGCTTGCAGCATCCTCTCCTCCTGTGGCAGACAGCAGAAAATGCTCAGCAGCAAGTGTTGCTGCAAAGCAATGGTTTTTGTGAGAGCCATTTGCAGCAGGCTGCCAGGGCAGTGCTCAGGGAAACCCTCCCAGCTTTGCTTCTCCACATTTCTTTTTCCAGCCTGCTGCTGCTTCCTGTGCTACTCCAGCTCTTCCACAGAGAAATTATTTATTAATTATTTAGAAATATATAGAAATATATATATATAATTTATTTATTCATTTATTAGTGGCTGCCAACCTTTTCCATCTCAGAGCATTCACTGATGTGATCTCTGCCAAAATCAGCTTGAAGAGTGAGGTCTGACTGTGAAACTCTTGATCTTTACTGAAATCACCTAAAATTAGGCAGGCAGGCAGGTTAAAGGTAGGGAGGAAAAATATTTCTTTATTCTATTCTCCCCCAGGCTTAGAAATCTTCAAATTTCAAATGTTTCATATCTAATATAAATATTTGAATTGCTGTCATTTTTTCAGGAACCTCATGAGAAATTAAATTCAGAAACTTTTTAGAATTTATATCCTTAAAAACCAGTTTATACATAGCTGATGTGAGCTGTCATTTTTGGAGTGCAGGCCTTTCTGGCTCCCTCCTAGGCTGTGAATATCTAAAATACTCCTTTAGCTAAAGTGGGGATTCTTCTTGAGAATTTCTTTCTGAGAAATAAAACTCAGATATTGTAAAGAAACATGCATAGACTGGGTGTAGAAGTGGCTGGGTGAAAAAGGGCTTTATTCCCAGAGCAGAAATGCACAGTTATTATAAAGAATCACTGGAGAATGGGCCAAGATCATCTGAAAACCTGTCCTTGATCTCCACACCTAACACTGGTCAGACTTCCAGCCATTGATCCTTGACAAATCTCACCCACCTGTCTCACCATCTGTCCTTTCTGCAGCTGATGTTCACCTGGGTGAAGAGCATTGCTCCATCCCATGGGAGCTCCATCCAGCCCCATGGAATAACTCTGTTTACAGCAGGGCTGTGCTGCTCCTCCCAGGGCTGTGCTGCTCCTCCCAGGGCTGTGCTGCTCCTCCAAGGGCTGTGCTGCTCCGTGTCTGGTGGCACTGGATGTGCCAGGGCTGTGCTGCTCTGTTCAGAGCTGTGCTGTTCTGTGTCTGGTGGCACTGGATGTGCCAGGGCTGTGCTGCCCCGTGTCTGGTGGCACTGGATGTGCCAGGGCTGTGCTGTTCTGTGTCTGGTGGCACTGGATGTGCCAGGACTGTGCTGTTCTGTGTCTGGTGGCACTGGATGTGCCAGGACTGTGCTGTTCTGTGTCTGTGGCACTGGATGTGCCAGGACTGTGCTGTTCTGTGTCTGGTGGCACTGGATGTGCCAGGGCTGTGCTGCCCTGCCTGCACAGGCTCCTCCTGCTCCAGCCCGGGGCTCTGAGCTCAGCTGCAAAGTGTGAAAGTGTCCCAGAGAAAAGCCCATGAGGACAAAGAGCAGTGTAGGGGTGCATTGGTTGTTCTTTAATGGCACATGACATTTGTGTGGAGGAAGGAAAAAGGGAAAATGATTGCAGGCTGCTCCTGTGAAAATAAACACAAGCATTTCAGCTGGTTTCATGTTTTTGCCAAAGGTTCGAGCTGCCTTTAAGCACAAAACCAAGGTCTGGTCCCTCACCAGCAGCTCAACACGCAACATCAATGTGAAGCCCTTCAATTCAGACATTGTAAGTATTGCTCTTTTCCCCTCCCCTTTCGTATTTGAGAGTGTTGCACATTAAATCCTGGTGGAAAGAACAGAGCAGGCCCGTGGGTATTTTCAGTACCAGCCTCGTGCAAGGTGTGGACAGGTGGAAGAAGTTGCAGCTCCAAAATCTGTTCTGAAAGCAAAGGACAAAACTCTGCTTTCTGGGAAACTACCAAATAAAAGCAAACACAGCTTTATGAGCTCTGGGTATGGTTCAGTAAGGCTATTCCCACCAATTGCACTGGACTTCTGATTCCAGCAGCATTTTGGCAATGTATTCCTCTGACAGGGCATTCCTGCTCTTAACACATGAATATCCTTTCCTAGCTCTCCTTAGACTGAGACAGAAGACATTTGTTTTTATAAGGAACCAGACATCTGAAGTGATAGGTATTATTAAGTGATCGTTGCCAATCAGCTCAGATCCTGGCAATAACTGTTTAAAAATCTTTTATGGCATATGCTCTCAAAACCCTGTGACAACACTGAAATGTAAATAGATGCTTTCAAGCTTTTATTTCACCCAGGCAAGAGCGGCTTGGCAAAATAAATAAATCAATTTTCTATACTGTTTTATTTTCCAGATGACTGGGAACAGGCCAGGCACAACTCCCACCAAGCTGAACACCTGGGATAAAAGCAGCAATTCAGCGAACCGCATTGATTTATCAGCGGTCTGACAGGAATAGCAGCTCCTCAGAGAAGATCAAGCCATACATTCAGGACCTCTGACACTGTGTCCACCAGCTTTTTCTCACTGCTCGTGCCAGCAGAAAACTGGGTTTTTAAAACACTGCCTAATGAATTGGGAATTGCCGTATTGTTTTGTTGAGTAAATAGCCCTCCTTGCTTGCCTTGGAAACTGTAACACATTCTAGCACTTGGCTCTTAGCAATACCTGTAAAAAACCAGCACAAATATACACTGGATGGTTTTGTCAGCAATGATGAAAACACTTGGTATGCAAGAAGGGCTTATTGCTCTCTGAATCATTCCAGCTCCCAGGACTGAGGGAAAGCAACATACCTCTGAAAAGATGGACTTTTATGCTCGAAAATGAAATGCTTCCCATTGTGATGTTGTAATGAGACTATTCCAGACTTGCTGTGCTCTCTCTGTTTACATTTGTTACCTTACAGAATCCAATTATCAAAGTGAAGTTGATTCAAAATACATAGCATGGTGTTTAATCTCAATGCTACGAGGAAGCCAGGACTTGAGGGAGAAGCAGCTTCCAGCTACTCCAGTCCCAAGGTGGGTGTGGATTGGCAAAGCTGATAAACACATGAACAGCACCTGTACTGTGTAAATCTCCTGGATGTGGCCTGCTGGTGTTTTAGATCTTCCTGCTGCCACCATCAGAGGCAGAATTGGCTGTGGTTGTCCCTCAGCACATTCTGACACATTCCCACACAGAGCATTCCCTGCTTTTCCTGCAGCCTCGGGATGCAATCAGCCACTCTCCAGAGAGCACATCTTGCAAACTCACCCTGGCTTTTACAGATCCTGGTGCTGTGCCTGCCCTTCCTCCTGTTTCTGGTCATTTGAGACACTGAACTCCTGCCACAGAGATGTAACACTGTGAAGACAGCCAGCCTGCAAATAAGTCTGTGTATTGTTTCCTGCAGACAGCTTTTAAACAGGTCTCTGCAGCCTCTTTTGTGGTTTTAAACCCTGCTCAGCGTTTAGGAGCTTCTGCTTTAGTACTGCTAGGAAGTATCTTTAAAGAGGAACAAACCACTGTCATTTTTCCTCTGCCCAGTGTTTTTTACAGGTTCTCAGAGTGGTGTTTGCAGCACGAGGCAGGGCACCTCAGCTGTGCCAAACATGCCCTTCCCAGCCTGGACACAGCAGAGCTGAACTCCTGGCAGTGGTCAGAGCTCTCAGGACCCTGCTCCAGGATTTATTCAGCCCCCAGGGTCTCCAGAGAGCTCCACAGGCGAGGGCCCCTGGCCAGAGGGGCTCTGCAGCCACAGCTCCTGTCCCCAGCTCTCCCTGCTTTGATCCTGCCCTGCAGGGATCACCAGGCTGCTCCCTGCCCTGACCCCTGGGATCAAACACAATTCACCAAATACTGCAACAGACACAAAATACCCGAGTCCTCAGCCTCATGTTTGCTAAGCTGTTCAGTGTTGGGGATTTTAACATTAAATGTTTGTATCTTCAGCAGCTCAGACAGTTCCTGGTGAATGTGCTGTTGGTTTCCAAGAGAAAAGGTATTTGTACTCTAATGTGCAGAGTGGAAATTTTCTATTGGATAGTAAATTTATCAAAAAGAAAAATGAAAGTAAATTGATCTTTAGGGAAGAGGAAATACCCATCAATTTTGACTGAATTTAGTGAAGTGTTTCATCCAAAAGACACGGAATTGAAAGCTTAGAAAAACTCAATGCATTTAATTTCTGTTCGATCCAAACCAAGTTTTGTCCGTGTTTCCTTCCTGCACTAAAAATAATGATCTGTTTCAGTTTGGCCCAGTCCTTCCTGCCTTCTCCCCTCCCTAGCCAGGACCTGTGGGTGTGATCCCCAAACTGGAAGCTCAGTCCACCCAAGCTTGTTGAGCTTTCAGCTCAAAACATTCTGGAGAAATGATTTCAGTTGCAGCAGGTGTGTGCTGGATTTCTGCAGCTGGAACAGAGCAGGACTGCACATCACACAGGCACGGAATCCATAGGCTTTAACCTCATGTTTCCTCGTGCTAAAGAACTCCAGTCTTTAACAACTAGCTCCAAACAGAGGGTCAGAAAAAGCTAAACATGTAGATGGCTGTGTCTTTATTTTGGCTTTTGTGTATGGTTTTCTCCTGGCCTTTTCTGCACTGCTCTGCCTTACAGCTGTGCAAATAGATGGGCTTTTCTTGGCCTGGAAATGATTTTTTTTCCCCAAAAAGACCCTGTAGACAGAGCCCTTGGAATGTACAGAGGAGATGGAATAGAAGAGTGCTGTGGTAACAGCGCTCAGAGTTTGTATTGTGTGCAGACAATGTATTTAATCATATTTTTTATACTGGAGCATATGAGTTCTTTTGGTTTTGGTTTGTTTCTTTGGTTTGCTTTTGGTTTTTTTACACTGTGACCACAAACATAGATTGAAACCTTCCTTGATCATTTATCTTCTGATCATTGTATTGTAGCACAAAGTTCTATGAATGAACCAGACAACATATAAAAGCTTTTTTTTTTTAAATCTTAATTTTTGGTTGTGCTCCCTCTGCACAATTTTCATTACTTGCATTTCCTCCTGTCTGTGTTGGTCATTTTGTGACTGCCCAAGGTCTGTTTGGATAAAACCCAAACGAGAGATGTACCAGTGACAGGATGAAATGCAGTGGTACAAAGGGTTAAGGCAGGTTTTAATCCAAGTGTGCTCTGTTTCCAAACTGTTCACCAAAAACAAGACAAGGATGAGAATGTGTTTGGTTTTACACTTTTGGATGAGGTGGGAGTGCTTTGTGTGAGGAGCACTGACCATCCTGTGTCTCCTGAGATCCTCTGTGTTTGCAGCATCCCCCTCGTCCCTCGCTCTACCTGAGGACGTGGCTGGGGTTGGAGCAGTTTTATTTTGCTCACAGCCCACAGAGGTTTGGAGCACTGAATTTATCTCACTGCGTTGGGGATGGGGCTGCTCCTGCTTTTGGTAAACGGCTGAAAATCCCCTCAAAGTGCAAATGTGTTCTGTTGCCATTGATTCCCATTCTTTTTGTTTGATTCAAAGTGTTCTTCTTGGTACTGAATGCAGCAAATGTACTGAATAAGAAATGCTCAAATGAATCTTTAAACAATCTCTTCCTGTCCTCAGTTGCTTGAAGCTTGAAAATTTTGCAGTTTATTTATGGGCCTGTATATAGCAGCTATTACAATATTTTTTTGGACAGCATCATTTTGTCAACACTATGAAATCTTAATTGAATGAAATGTGAGTTTTTAAAATAGGTGATGTAGCAAGGATGACTTTGCCAGTAAGTAGTAAAATAATTTAGTTTTGTTGTTTTTCCCCCTCAAATAAATAAGAAATCTTAATTTCCTAAAAAGACTTTGTTACAATTATTGTTTTGACATGGATTGTAAACAACAGCATAACAATGCAGGTTCCCTATCAGTGCTGCTGTTGCAGTTGTAATCAGAGCTTTACTCCTGTGAGAGCCCTCCTGTCTGTCAGGGGGCTGAGGAAATGTGCAGACAATATTTCTGTGTTAAACTTCACACCCAGAGAGGAGCTGTGCCGAGCCTCAGCAGCAGAAAGAGAACCCAGGAGTTCAGCAGAGCCAGAGCAGAGCCAGGCTCAGCCCTTGCTGAGCGGCTGGGACTGAAATCCTGGCTCTGGGAATGGTTTCAGCCCACAGCAGGTCAGAAGTGAGGGGTTTGAACTAATACTTCTTGTATGAAAACTTTATTACTCTTACACTTTTATCTGAAAATGATAATGAGGATCCAGGAAGGTGACATCTCAATCTCCTCAGCTGCCTCGCAGGGATGCAGCCCTGCAGCTCTGCTTTGTGCCGTGCTGTGATGATGAACAGCCTGCCTGCTGCCTCCTGTGCTGCAAAGGTGTGTGGATGTGGTGAGGTGTGGAAAAATAACTAGAGCAATTATATGCTGAAAAATTAGAGATTGGAATTTAGATGAGAAAGGCTTTTCATCCTCTTTCAATAAACCTTCTTCCCTTCGTGTCCTTTAAAACCATGTAGCAAGGCGTACATAAAAGAAAGCTGTCTGGCTGTTTTGTGAAACACAGAGCTTATTAGCATTTATCACTCGTGATGGAATAATAAATTAGATCATTTTGGCCCTGGCTTACATCATGTTTGCCTTTAAAAGTATTTTCATTCTATCTGTGGTATGCTTGGCTGGCTCTGTGTAGTGTGTCATGGATAGTTACTGCTGTAATTGCCCTTGTTCACACGGTTTTCCTTCTCAATAATCCCATATGTTCTTGGAATTCAGAGGCCATATCTCATCTTGTCAAGGATGATTGCAGCCCTAAATGTACCACTGCCATCAGCATCTTCAGCAGGTGCAGAAGGGCAGAACCTGAGCCACGGGGGATGTCTGAGCGCTGTGCCCTGCTCTCTGCCCAGCCCCTCCTCTGACGGATGCTCCATGTGCTCAGGGCTCCCCAGAGCTTTAGGCTGTCTCATTTACCTTCACCAAAGCCAGCTGAAATTCTCCCTCACCCCTGTTCTTTTCTGTTGTTACTGAATAAAACCAGGGTTGATTTGGCACTGTATGTGTTCCTTTAAACATTCTCCAAGCTAAGCATTTGCTGGTATCTACTCACAAACAGAGAATAAAACATGAAACAGTTCAAGACCAAAAAACCCAAACCAAAACACACACACACACAGAAAACCACACCAAAACTGCAGCACAATTAGCACCTCTGCCACTGCAAACCCTTCCTTTTAGTTAATGCCCATAATATACTGGAGGGAGATGCAGAATGAAACAAAACCAAGTTTTTACTCTCTAAAACTATCTCAAATTAGGCTGCTTGGAAAGATTGGGCCTTATATTGTAGGTTTTAGACAACTTAAAATTCATATTATGTTGATTGTGGAATATTTCCTTCGATATTTATGTTGACTGTGGAATATTGACTCTTCTGTGATGTGGTGTCTCCTCTCTCAGCCAGTCATGTACCACTAATTTGCCGTATTTTGCCAATTCTAAAAGGAAAGAAAAAAATGAGGGAGGGATAGATGAGCATGTGTTCATAGAGGAACAAAGGCACACCTCAGTCCTCTCCCCAGCCTGTGGGCCCTTCCTTCGCCCTCTGGGCTGGTGAGGCTGTGGTGCTGTGTGTGTGGACCTACAGGTCCTCCCGTGTGGGAGGCTTTAGTTCTCAAGCTCAGCAGCTGGGAATATTTGCAGGGACAGCTTTTGCAGCAGAGGCAGCAAAGAGCATCATTGATAAAAATGTGGTGAGCTGAATATTGTGCATTTAGATTGTATATTATGCATTAAAATCTCTGATGTGTAGTCAGTGGAAGACACTGCCAGTTTACCTGCCAAACCAACTTAAAGCATGCAAAAACTATCCCAGAATTAGTCCTTCAAAGGCAGATTATTTGGTATTTCACTGCTTATATCCTGTTCAGGAGTTGAGGAGTGAACTTCTCCCAGCTGAATGCAGAGGTTTCCTCAGGGGAGGTGGGATTTGCACCTCTGGAATGTTGCAGGGCAGGGCAGAGCCACTGGTTCTCCAGCCCAGCTGCAGAGCCAGGATGTGTCACCTGCCTTTGTGTCCTCAGCTGCTGCTGCTGTGCTCCCCCAGACCCACTGAGGAAAATAAATAACCACAGAAAAAGTGATGTCAGTGCATTTGGTGCAGACAAAAACCACCCCAGTGCAGCACTGTGGGGTTTTCTTCCATTTTTTTTCATCAGGGGAGCAGGACTCACCCAGAGTGTCACAAATCCGGATTTCTGCATCCAGTTCTACGATGTAGATGGGAAAATGGTGTGAAAAGATTCTTTCTGGTTGTCTGAAGGCATTTCTGTCAAATTCAGTTATTGTTTTACTCTTGCTGAATAGTCTGCCTCAGACAGCCAGTGCAGGATACATTTGTGCTGCAGAAGAAAATAACTCACGCTGTGCCCTGCTGCCTTAAGAGCAGAGATTATTTGGATCAGGGGAGCCACTTAGGAGCGTTTCAGCGGACAGGAAGGGTAATGGTTGTGCCATGACTTCAAAAAAGCCACTTCTATGAATAATTTCTCTTTGAATCCACAACAGCTCAAATCAAACAAACTTCTGAGACCACATTTATTTTCAGTCCATCAGCCCGGGCCATGAAAGGAGCCTGGAGCCCTGCGCTCGCTGCCGTGCGCGATCAGAGCTCTGCCCGGGGCTGCTGCCACAGCTCACAGGGTCACACTGTCCCCAGGGTCACACTGTCCCCAGGGTCACACTGTCCCCAGGGCAGGACACCACAGCTCACAGGGTCACACTGTCCCCAGGGTCACACTGTCCCCAGGGTCACACTGTCCCCAGGACAGGACAGGGGTCACAGCTCACAGGGTCACACTGTCCCCAGGGCAGGACAGCCACAGCTCACAGGGTCACAGCTCACAGGGTCACACTGTCCCCAGGGCAGGACAGGGGTCACAGCTCACAGGGTCACACTGTCCCCAGGACAGGGGTCACAGCTCACAGGGTCACACTGTCCCCAGGGTCACACTGTCCCCAGGGTCACACTGTCCCCAGGGCAGGACAGGGGTCACAGCTCACAGGGTCACAGCTCACAGGGTCACAGCTCACAGGGTCACACTGTCCCCAGGGCAGGACACCACAGCTCACAGGGTCACACTGTCCCCAGGGTCACACTGTCCCCAGGACAGGGGTCACAGCTCACAGGGTCACACTGTCCCCAGGGTCACACTGTCCCCAGGGTCACACTGTCCCCAGGGCAGGACAGCCCTGCCCAAGGCAGCTCCAGGAAGGCTGGAGGAGGGACAATGCCTTTGCACTGGGGCTGCAGCAAGGTTCCCCACCTGGAATCCACCTGCAGAGCTCACACGTGTCTGCAAACCCCCTGAAACTCCTTCCTGTCCTTCCCCTGCGGCTCTCACATTATCCACAACTCATAATGACCACAACAAAACACTGGGCACAGCAACTTTTAATAATGTCTTCTCATTAGGAAAATGTTTGGCCCTGTGAACATCTAACTGCAAGAAAAACAGAGTCCCTTCTGGCTGTGCATCAGTGCAGTAATTTAACAAGGAAAGAGAGATAATCTTCTTCCTCCATATCAGAGCTTCTCATTTAATAGAGCTATTTTTTTTCAGATAACAGCCTCGGTAATGACACCACAAGAAATGCACACTGGGAAGCACAAAACAGCTAAAGTCTGCTTTCTTTCTGTCTACTGTAATTTGTGAGACATTTCACCTCCCCAGTGAGAAAGGAAGAGCTTAAGAGCTGTGGCCCCTTGTTTTCACTGCATAAATAGACAGCATCCTGGTTTTTTAGCAATTTGAGACCGAAATTTCTAACCTGACCATTAGCTACAAACAATTTTAACACTTTTTAATCATTTTCAGTTTGAATTGTATTTTTAGTTCACGACCTTTAAAAATAAGCACATTTCAAACTCGCAAATTCCAGTTATCTATTTTGCAATTAACATTCTTAAAGTGCATCACTACCACTAGGTGCCTCCCACAATCCTTTAAGAACAATTTTATTTTGCGTCACTTGTGTAGTCATTTCCCTGACTTCTCTGTTTCACCTATCTGGCATTATCTATTCAAGTGAAACCAGAACAGATGTCACAAAATACAGGCAATTGCCTCCTGCATGCTCTGCAGGTACCGCTGCTTTTGCAGGATTCATTTTTGGGACTGGCACAGGGAAGAGGTTGTGTTACCTCCACTTCTACCTTCTGCTTTCTCTCCCTGCAGATGGTGGGTTTTATAAATTGGATGTAATTGCAAGTCAAACTGTGTTTGTCTGGGATGTGAAAGGCAGCTGGGCTCTGTTCCTGGCACTCAAATATGCTCACAGGTCCTGCTCCCCTCTCCATCCTGTTAAACTGATTACTTCCCTTCCCGTAAATACCTCTTCTGTTCATTTAACTCCTCAGGCATTTCTTACTTGGTCCTGCCAGAACTTACCTCAGACACTGTCAGTGTCCCTTCCTGCAATCTGCATTGTCCTTTTCTGCTTTAGCATGGGCTGGGGACACTGCTCTGCCTGGCTGGGACTGAGGCTCTGTGGAAAACAGGAATTTGTGGCTATCTACAGATCCCGGGGGGTGAGGATTGTGTGTAAGCACTCAGGCACAGAAATCCCTCCTCGGCCGAGAGTTTTTCTGAACACATCCTCTCCAGGCACTCTGTGGAGGAGATCCTGAAGTGCTGTGGATCAGCATCAATTAAATCACGGGGCTGGGGCCACCTGGGGGCTGATTCTGGCTCATTTCTGCAGCAGCTAAAACCAACCCCAGCCCTCTGGGGCTCTGCTCCCTCCCTCCCCTCTGCCTTTTGGCTCGTGTTCTGAGAGCCTCCTGTTTCTTCTGGCCGGCTCCGTGTTTGGAACGGCAGCTGCTGCCTGGCCAGCACCTCTTGCTCCTTCTTTACCTTTATGGTGAGGGAATCTCCTGAGCCTCTGCAGAAGGGATCTCTCCCACACGCCTGGAGCAAGGGCACAAACGTAGAAGTAGCGGCTTTGAACGTCTAACAGGAAATAATAATTGTTATTTATTGTTATCAAATGAGCAGAGTTCTCTGCTCTCAATGGGCACAGGCAAGGGAAGGTGGATGGGTTCCCATGATGAAGGTTATTTCACCCTCCACACTCAAAGCCAGCCTGGCTCAGTGGGAACGTGGCCCTGTGTCCACCCTGAGCTGAGGCAGGCTTTGCTGGAATGGCTCCTGCCACCCTCTGCAAGGGTGCAGCAAATCAAGGATTTATCTGAAGAAGGAAACAATTGATCCTGGAATTCATAACATCTGGATAAACCCTGCCCCAGATGTGCACCGCTGTAATTTGCTGTATTTCCATTCAAGTCACGGCCCATTTCCAGACAGGGGTTCCTGCAGCAGGTCAGCAGTCTCCATGGAAACCCAAACTGGAAGCAGCACTTAAAATGGATTTTCTGATTAATAATTTCATTGGCATTCTAGAGAAATCCAGAGGCCCTTCCCGAGGGCTGTGCCAGGGCTCCTCTGGCTGCCAATTGCCCGGGCCAGCACTGGGCTGCCCCAGCTGGCCCCGCTGCCCTGGGCTCCTCTTGGCTCTCCCGGGGCCCCAGCAAAGGGAACTCCGAGCCAGGGCTGCAGGAGCCGAGCAGCACCAGAGCAGCAGCACAGCAGAGTCTGGAGGGGTCTGCTGCAGCATGAATGCACTAAACCCTGAAACATCTCAGTCAAAAATTCATTCGCCTCTCTGCAGCAACTGAAGACATCAGGAGATTTAAAGACAGAACAGTAAACTGTGCCCTAATCTGTGATAAATTTCTCTTGAGCAGTTCTGACAGAGTCTGTCTAAGGAGTGATTGGTGACCACCATTCCTCTGCTTCTCATTCAGGCAGAAATCATTAGAAAAGATTTAATCAAGAAAGAGTAATGAACTTGATAGAAGCTGGCCAGACAAATGAGAAAATCACTTGACTTTGGTTAAAAGATGTTGGATTTTTTGAGTTAGGCCCTACATTTTTTATTGAGTTAATGTATCCTCAGTTGTCTATTTCAGTTGAACTCCTGTTTCCCAGCTCTAAGTTAAATTCTAAGTCAGACACAAGCCTGCCACTCTTTAGAGATTTCTGTGTGCATGTAGGTATTTATCAGTCTGTTTATACACCTTAAAATTTATGATGTGAAAATCTGAGCTGTTTTGGCTACCTCGCATTTTCATTACTTCTAATTTTCTTGTGTCTCTTACCTTCCAGATAAACAGAGGATGGGGAAGCAGAAAAACACAAGTTGCTGCCAGGCTGTCATAATTTGGTACTGACTCTTTACAGGCCAGGAAGTCTCAGGATTGAAAGATTCCTCTCACAGGAAGGCTACAGACATTTTGGATAAATGTGATCATTGACATTATTCAAAGATAAAAATATTATAATTAATATTATTCTACAAATAATACAAGCAACTGAATACCATCCCCTTTTAGTAGATAAACCCTCCAGTTTGAAGCCTAATGGAGGCTCAATTCAATTTGTTGGAAGACTTCCTATCATTTCAACAGGGTTTATGTCAGGTCTTATTCAGGAACTGACTGAGACATTGACATTTATTAACTCCTTCAGAGGAACTGCTGCTATTCAGATTGTCTGCTGAAATTTTGTCATGAATGTTCACAGCTTGCCATTCCCATGTAATTTTTAGTTGTATGAGTCAAGTGACATTGATTAACTGCAAAAATACTGAAGACTTACAAAAATGGAATATTGCAATAGGTTATACATGGTGCCAGCTAGAAAATATTTAGTCACTTGTTGGGTCTGTTTCCTCCTTTGTTAGAACTCATGATGAACCAGAAATGTGTGCATCCAACTTGGCTTCTGGTAAAAGAAGCAATATGGGAATAAATCACCTCCATACTTTCATGCCTACATTCTGTAGCTGTTCAAACGTTCTTGGGGAACAAACACAGATACAGACCCCCCTCAATCAGAGTTTGCTGCTGAGTTGTTAAATGATGTGCTACTTTTTGTTCAAATTGTTCATCTCAGGATATATTTGTGGTTCACCAGTTGCCAGCAAGGAGCCCCGAGCAAGTCATTACTGGTTAAGACTGCAGTTTACAGTACGTGCCATTTCACTTCAAAAAATAAAAAATACAAGGTCTTTCTACAGAAATGTAATTTCAGAATGGAAATGCAAGAGGAAGAAAACTATTTGTGGAAATCAAAAACAGATACTGTGTCTTCAGAGTATTTCTATCCCTTATGTGAAAAGAATTCCATTCTCTATCTCAATGTTGTATTTGCACACCTCCTGGTGTGAATCTTATTCCAAATCTGTGCCACACTGATCCATCACCTCTTTAATGAATACATAAGGGACATTTCCAGGTAAGATGGAAACAGTGAGGTGAAAAAACAAATGTTTTTAACCAGGTATGTGTCTCTGAAGTGCAACCTCTCCCTCATACTGCATTCCATGATGAAGAAAATGATGTTTAGGGAAAATGCCCTGACTTGAAACAAAACAACACAAGGTGCACAGCAGTCCAGTACTGGAGTAGCAGTGGAGATTTTTCAACCCATTAAACAAGTCCCTGATTTTCACCTCTGTTTTAAACTAAAGAAATGGGAAAAGAAATAAATACTCCATGTTACCCTGCAAACAAAAGTTTACCAAGACACACCCTAGAATAAAAAAGCCAAGTGAAGGTGCCCTGCCAATCCTACAAAACCCTTGAGAGGAAAAGCAGAACTGTGCAAACAGCCAAATGTTGAAGGAACAATCCAAACCTATTTGTTATGGGGGTAAAGAACAAGCAGCTGTTTTGGCTGAGTGCTCTGCTCAGGCAGGACCATGGTGGGAGCTGGGCTGGCTCTGGCTCCTGCAGCTGCTCCCAGAAGGGCTCTGGGGGCTCAGGACCCAGCCTGGGCTGCTCTGGGCGCTGGGAGCTGCTCAGTGCTGCCCATCAAGGGCTTAAATCGAGACATGGAGGGGTGGCAGTGGCAGCTGCTGGCCTCAGGAGCACGGGAGCTGTCCCACACCACAGGCAGAGCATTCCCCTTCTGCCCCGATAATTTTCCTGCAGGTATTTCCTATTTCAGAGCAGCACAAGAGCACAGGATCATTCTCCATCTGCACAAGGATAAAGGCATTTGAATTCTTTCTCTGTAGATTAATTGGAGCCTATTCCATAAAGAGCCTGAACAATTTTGTGGTTTTTGTTTAACCTGGATTCAAGGCTAACCCGTGGAGGCATTTTGGAATATGCTGCTGAGTACTTAAGCCCAATGTTTAAGTAGCCGGCTTCAATTTTTCTCACGCCATTGCACTAAGTACCACAAGGTCTAAAGGATTTGAACAGCTAAATCCCACTTTCATCAGTGACTGGGCAGCTGCAAGACCAAGTAGCAAAGGCACTGAACAGGTCTTAAAGTCTAAATCGTGGTGGCACAGATATTAAAACATCCTTAACTCGTCAAATGCAAATGAGACCTAGAAGAATGTTCAAATATGGCTATGGTCCAATTACTTTCAACAAATGTTTTTGAAGATACAACTCTGTGGCTTTGGTCCCATGTCACACTGATGGGACTTGGATTCCTAAATCAGCTAGAAGCTTTCAAAAATCCTTCCTTTTTTCTTTCTTTAAAACACAATTTATAATAATGTTGGGGGGATGGGGCACTTCTAACAGTAGTTACTCATTTAAACTCTTAATGTGTTATGTCTTTACACAGTTGCAGACAGCTATTTCTTGATAGAAACAGACTTCTCTTTACCAGAGATTTTAGTGCAATATTTCTTTAGCATTTGAATTTTAGTCTCTGAAACAATAATGGTCTAAAATATTTCAGTATTCTCTTTGCATCCCTGCAAAAGAAAAAGAAATCTCACTCAAGCCAAAATGTTTTTTATTGTCCATTGATCTATATAACCAAAACCTACAGCAACTAATTTCCCAGATTAAACTAATAAATTAAGATTGCCTCACTAGAAACCTGACTATGGCAAAAAAAAGGCGCTAAGGGAAAGAGATTTATTGAGATGAAAGAAATCTCCATTTTAGCTGCACTTTCATAGCTGCTTTGGTCAGGATTAGCTGACAGTTATCAGAGTCCAAGATAAAGATATATAATGTTTAGAAATGGCACCTAAGCTATTATTCCAGAGAACAAGCAGAGTGTGTTATTAATCTTGGGTTCTTAGACCAACTAAATTGCTGTCAATAAATCAGTAATTATTTATGGAGCTTCTTTACAGTGACTAACTAAAGGATTGCAATTATTTATCACATAGTTGCTCTGCAGAGTAAATTCAATAATCCCTCTTGCTAACACGTAGTGTTTGAGGGTGCACTGGCTTGGGGAACCTCTGCTGTCACACTCTGCTCTCTGCTCTGTTGGATCCTCGTGCTCAGCACAGAATTTTGAGTGTCAGCCCCTGGAATGTGAATTCAGCTCCTCTGTGCATGAGCTCTAAGGGGCACACACAGAACCCTGGGGGTTCCACCCAGAAATGCACAACAAACCTGGTTTGCAGCTTTCACTGTAAAAGCCATCATCACCTGCTCCTGCAGCCTGTCCAGGGCTGCAGCCAGCTCCTGGGGACATGGCTGGATTTTTTACCCCTAGCAGCAGCCAGAACAAATCTGAAGAATCTGTTAATTTGACAAACTTGCCACAGACAGGATTAAGCCCACAGCTCTTGAACAAGGAGAAGAATGAATTGTCCATACTACTCACAGGTTCCCAGGCTACTGATCCCTGCAAGTCAGAGAATTAAAAACAATGTGACTTTCAGCAGGGTTCACAGTATCTATTTTTAATGTTTTGGCATTTAAAGCAATTTCAACTCTTATTACTTTGAGCAGATGTATGTAATAAGGAAAACTCCAGACTGGCAAAGGCTGAAGGTGATAAAAAATGGAATTTTGGGGGGCAGATGAATTAAAAAGCCTGTAGCAAGATCCTGTAACTAGAACCTGCAACAATTCAGACAGTCAGAAGACCTTGTTTTGCAGTGCTAGTATTGCTGCTGTTTCATAGGAAATAAAATCATACCAGAGCTGCCCCTGCTGAAGGAGGTCTGGACAGGTGTGCTGCTACTGCTCACACACCTGGAAACCCTCAGGACAGGGAGAAGAGCATTGCTGCACCACTGCTGTGTGCAACAGAAGCTTTGGCCAGATCCTATTTTTGTGCCTTTTAAAAGAAGAAGGTTTTCTAATTATCAAAGAACAGTCTGGACACCACATAGACATGAAGTAGATGAAAATCCATAGTGAAACTAATAGAATGCCTGGAATAATATCTAAATTACCAGCAGGAAAGACAGCTCAAGTATAGTGAACTCCTAAGAATTTCTCTGCAGAAAGCAGAACGTCCTGGAGGCTCTGAAGATATGGACAAGGCTTCTTATTGTGAGCTCCAAACCTCAGAACAGTCTCTCTGAAGCCCCTGCAAACTTAAGGAGACTCCCTGTTGTCCTTCTCTTCAAACCTACAGCTGACTGCAGTGAAAAGGGGCCAGGACCTCCTGAGGAGAGCCTGCCAGGACCCGGAATTGCTGCAGAACTGAGGCCTGCCAGTTGCTTGGATTCTGCTGCTCATTGCAAAGGAGGTATCAGAAGGCATTAGTTCTGCTCTGCAATCAGGAAAGCTGCTTTGCAGCAGGGCTTAGGAAAGCAGCAGCATCTTGCAGAAGCCAGGCTGGCACAGCTCGTGGGAAGTCTTCGACAGACCCTGTGCATGGATGGGAGAGGGAGGGAGGAAATCACCCGGGGCCGATTAAAGATTTTACATGTGGCATAAGAGAATAAAAACCACGACAGAAGGCAGCACGTGAACAATTCTGCTCTGTGCAAAACCCTCCGTGTGTCTGTTAAACACTTAAACATATCTACTTTTCATTTACATTTAAATTAAACTGGAGACATTCAGGTTGAGGCAAACACCCATGGAAGTGGTAGAAGGTTTGCAGCATTTCTAACACAAGGTAATCACAGCATCATCTGGCAGAGGTGCTTGGTGTTCCTGGAAACAGCCACCAGCTGATTCCTCAGGGCTCTAATTGGTGTGCCCTTGCCTCCATTATTGCATTTGGCTCAGCATGAACATAACCAGGTGCTGGGTTTTCAGAACAGAACAAAGTGATGCTTTAGATGTGTGAAAGTGAAGGAAAGGTGGTAAAAGCAATTCCCCCAGGAAGTGATGGGAGATGGGATGAGAGAGAGGAAGGATAAATGGTACATGGAGAGCCGTGGCCGTGAGGCAGCGCCCAAACCTCAGAGCTGGAGTTCAGCTCAGTCAGAACTGAATTGCATTTACAATTCATTACAAACTGGCAACTCAAAGGGGGTTAAAAATGGGATAAAACGTATTTCAGTTGTGCTCAAGGCAGCAAGGCCCATTTCCACATAAAATGAAGCTTCCAAATGGCTCCACACTGAGAGTGAAGTGAGGAGCTGGTGTGGTGTCACTCGCTTTGCAAACACCACCAAAACTGAGCCTACTCACAGGAGCATATTTGGGGCTAAAAGAGGCTAAAACAGGAGCTGAACCCACTTGAGCTGACCCACAATTGCCTGCAGGCTGCTGTGAGGAGCAGCACCGAGAGACAGAACCCCAGTCCCCTGCAGGAGGGGTCCCTGCACCCTCAGGGTGTCCCAGCCAGGACTCCTGGACATTTCCTACGTTTCCTTTTCTCTCAGTGCTGCCACAGGCGTTCCCTGCAGGCTCCAGGAACTGAAACATCAATTTCTGCCGGCGGTTCAGAGCAGGAGCTGCAGCCCCAGCGCTGTGTGGCCTGCAGGGACACGCTGCTCTCTGACCCTGAACAAATCTCGTGTCAAGAATCAAGAGAGATCTGTGGGCACCTTCAGCAGCCAGCCCACACTCTGCATATATTCACCTTCAGAACTGCAGCCAAATCCAGGGTCACAGCCAAACTCAGCACAGCAAGAGGAAATGAAGAAAATGTGTATAATTACCTGCTATTTTAATGAGCATTTCTGGCTGTAAATCTAATAAGAATTATAAATACTGGGGAATATGAATAGCAGAAAACAGACTGATTAAAAGTAAATGGTGCCATATCCTGCCAGCTGCTGAGAGCAAAGTGCTGCAGACAAAGTGGCTGCTTTGATCCCTGAGCCTGCTTTTACCTCATAACTCAAGGTCTTAGGTGCACTGAAGCATCTCACATTGGCCAGGGCTATGCAGTTAACTAATTTAACTGACATTTTATTTTAATTTCTTTGGTACAAGATCAGCCCCTTTTTTCCCTCTGTGACATCTGTGAGCACAAAACATTATCTTGTCTTAATTTAAATTATTATAACAAGCCCATTCCAGGTATAAATTCTGGCAAGATTTCAGATCTTTGCAGAAGGCTGGTACAACACTCATGGCCAGGTTAATTCCACTTAAACTTGGTGAAGTTTTGGACTGGATTTAACTGAGGCACAGAATCTGCTGCAGCTTCTGTTCAAAGTAGATTGTACGAGATCTGTGCTGCTGCTGCTCCAGTGAGCTCTCCTGCCTGTGGACCTGCTCACACATGAACATCCATTCTTCAACACAAACCTAGAGCTTTTGTGAAAGTTTTTATCCAAGTCACATCAGGCAGAAAGATCCAAGCAAGAACTAAAATCTGGTGGTGGATGAAGACTTGCAAGACTTGCAGTGTGCTTGGTTAGATAAAATTGCTTGAACTTCTACGATTACCAAATAAACCCAGGCCCAATTCCAAGTTTACTTTAAACAAATAGCCAAGGGCTGACTATAATTCTGAGTTATTCAGTAAGTTCCAGTCTGATCTGTTCAGAGCTTTCTACAAAGAACATTTTCACACTATCTGAGCCATATTCTTTAGTTTTCAGTCCTATTTTTCTTCCAAATATAATTGTCTCTGTTATAAGGGTTCCCCTCTGTCTCTTCAACTGTAATTACAGTGCAATAAAATGTATTTTATCTGATCAATATCAAGAAACACACTTTTCTATGTACTTGCAAACAGGGAAGGAATTTTATTCCCAGCTGCATTTCACCCAAATGCAAAGCATCAAACCCTTTCATTTTGTGTCTGAATTTTTAATAAGCTAAACCTATGCATTTCTTAGTTTAAAAACAACTATTTGCATGTGTAGGTAGCTATGCAGGCAAATGCACATTTTAACCTATTTAATAAGGAAGTGATCACAAGCCAGCAAAGAGTTTTTAAATAGAGAAGAAAAGGACTTTGATGGAGGAGAGGGGAAGGACCTGGGGAATGCACAGGATGGAGAGGATGCAGAGCTGGATGTGGGCTGAAGGAAGGAAGGGCCTTTTCAGAACCTGGGATGAATATTTGGCAACAAACCCAACTCTCCACAAGCCAGTACAGTGAGGAAAAGCACGAGACTAAACACCCTCACTGTATTGTGCCTAAAAGGCAGAATTGTATTTCTACAAGCTGCTTGCCAAGGTAAAAAGAAGTTTGTTATCTCAAAAATATGAACTTCCCCCCAGACAAATCAGCTGAGGAAAAAGAGCAACAAAAATCGATTTTCTGATGAACAGGAAGACAATGTGTTTGTGTTTCAGATCTAGCAATTTTGTTCTCCCACCTTCAATTATCATTTAATCCTCCCCCCCACCTTTCAAGATAAGCAGAAGCTTTTTATTTGACAGAGATTTGTTTTTATACTCAGTCTCCCATCAAGAAAGGCACCTGTAGCTGTGACAGACATCTCCAGGCCTCACTAATCAGTGCTTTTGTTTCCTGTACAGCAAATTTAATATAAAGGCTGTAGGGAGAGTCACGGAGGCTGATGAACCCCCCCATTTAATGACAAATAGGAACAACATTGGGATCTCAGCAGAGGCTGCTCCTTGCTGATTAAACAATTGCTCCGAGCCCAGCTGAGAGGGCTCATTTGTAAGGGTGAGATGGGAATTCAGCTTTCATGTCCAGTTAGCCTTTGGTGTGTCTGCCCAGCCTCAAAGCACAGGCTCCAATTAGTGTCATCAGTCATCTATCCCAAAAACATTATCTCACAATGACCCCCTCGCTTTTGATCAGCCACAGAACAGTCCTAGCTGGGAGCAAATGGATTGTTCTTTTCACATCTGGAGTATGACTTCAAATAGCATTTGTTGTAGGCAAGAAGTATTTTTGACAGATTTATTTGATAAATGGTCTGAGGGGAAAAGAAAAGGTTGAAATGTTAAGAATGAAAGTGCTGGATCTATTAATTAAAATGGGCTTTGAATCATTATGAAACGAAGGTGTGTAACAAGGAAAGAGAAAAATATACTGAACACTGTGTGATAAAGCTGAAAGACTGCTGGAGTGGTGGGCTCAAACACCTAGAGGTAGCTGAGCCCAAAGAATTGGATGTCTTTTGTATATCAACATGCTTTTGAACTATTTTAACGAGAACAGCACTGAAGATTAAACAAAAAAAAATTCATGCATACTCCTCAGATGTTTTTTTAAAACCTCTCCTTCGGCTTGGAACACAGGCAAGAGTTTGCTACTGCAAATTCACGCCATCATTTCTTTGTAGGCCAGGCAGGAGAAACACTTCCCGATATTACCCTGAGTGTGTGCTACTGAAAATCCAGAAACCTGACATCACAACTGTGCAGGCTAGCTAAAGAAACAAGAACAGTGTGTTTCTGACACAATGGGGTGGATTCTCTCCTGATTTCCCTGTGTATTCCGAAATGTTGCTCTGAGCCCCTTCATTGTGAGGCTCCGTGCCTGGTCCCTGCCCCTCACGCACTCCCCTGCAGGGATGTGCCAGCCAGCACGTTTGTCTCAGGGAGAAAGCTCCCCTGCTCATGAAGGCTTTAACATCTCTTCTTTCCTTTTCTCCTAAAACCAAAATGCCGCATCTCCTGGGCTCTCAGTGATCTCGTTTCTGAAATAACGCATCCACACATTAAATACTTTGAAGTCATCTAATGCAGACCCCTTTGGCTTTCTTCTTGTACTTTTGTAATAACGACCAATATTAATAAGGTGCACTTTAATCTTTCTCATGAGCTCCTAGAGTATGAAACTGAGCTCCACCAAAATTCCCTGAGCCAGTTGCTAGGCCTCAGAAATGGAAACCTTGCTGGCCCTCGGCTGAAAGTCTGGTGTTCGTGTGCTGCACGGTGCTGTGGGGAGTGCCAGATGCTGCTCCCCTGCACACTCAGTCCTCACCCCAGTCTCCTCCAGCTCTGACTCTGCTCTCCCCCAGCAGCAGAAGGGCTCCAAACACGTCACAGAGTGAGGGCTGAGGAAGCCCATTAGAAAACACAAACCACAGCTGCACATCATCTCCTGGTAACTGATGCAAATGAGTCTCCCAAGATGTATTTACTGAACCAGCCAGCTGTACAGGAAAAGAAATGGCAGCTTACAGCTTCTGCCCCTAGGAGATGCTGAAAATGAGCTGCTTTTCATAATTATAGCAGTGCAGATTTAAAGGAGAGGAGAAGAAAAAGTTTCCTTGCTAAGGTTTAAAACCAGTGACTGCCTCCCATCGTGGCACTTGGCCAGACTGACCAGAGTGCTGCTCAGTTCCTCTGTGATGCCAGTCTGTATCAATGGCATTTCTTTAAAACAAAGAGGGTTATCAAAATGCAGTTCTGCAAATCACTGAACTGAAAAATTGGCAAAATAATGTCAGTGATTAGGCCCAAAGGGCTGTGCCTGCACACAGCTCTCCTGCACTGGGCTCGTGGGTGTTGTGCAGCCTCGTGGTTCAAGGCACTGCAGCTCAAAGCAAACTCTGCTCCAGCCCTTTTCCCTCCCCAGCAAAGTGCCAGGAGGGCAGGGCCCTTTCCTCCCTGTGCTCCCATCTTTACCAAACTGAATTCAGAATTCAGAATTCGGGGTTCTCTGTGTTCCACCTGGGCTGCCGAGAGGGGCAGCTGCTCACTCTTCCACAGGGACTAACCTTCCAGTGGTGGAAAAGTCACGTTTTTCAGGAAGTAAACACTAATCTTAGGAAAATGCAGAAGGACTGAATGGTAAAGAATTGCACATGTCATTGTTTTATCACCAATATAGTGATTATAAATTATTTTCATTAACCTTTTAAAAATGCTTTTCTACTTCTTGGCCTCCGAAGTGTTCTATAATCACTGACTGAGATTCTGAATTTATGAAGCCTTTAAACTAATGCTCAGCTTTTGGTGTATTCCAGCTCACCTGAAATGGTCATTTTGGATTGTTAATCTGCACTGAGGCTGATCCCTGCTGGATCAGAACAAAGACCTCCAGTGCCTGAGATCACTTGGCTCTGCCAAGATGCTGAGCAGGCTGAAGAGGTTTGGGAAGAGAACGGGAGCAGGGTGAGGCACAGAACTGGCTGAGGTACCTCTCAGCTCTTCACTGGATTCCTCCTCATGGGCTTTCTGCACAAACTCTCAGATCTCTGAGCGTGTTCTGGGCAGGATCCTGGCAGGATGAGCAGCCCTTGGTCTCTGAGGTGTCAGACAGGGCAGAGTTTCCAGACCCACACAGTTTAGAAGAACAAATGAACCACGTACCCAATACACAAGAGCTACACTAGTTTGGAGACCAAAATGTAAAAACGATTATTTACTATAAATGATTAATATCCTTAATTCCTCCAACACTTCCAACACGTCCAACATTTGCTACTGCCTGCTCTTTTTTTTTTTTCCCCTTCAATTCTTGGCTTCTGCAAATGCTAAAAACCATCTGTGGATCACGATTACATCAAATTATTTTACTGAGTAAACACCAGGTCAATCCATTTTCCAAACATGTCAACAGAAATTTCTCACATTTCTTTTATAGAGTACAAGGCTGACTCTAAAGCAATTATAGCCATGACAGTGAGGGACCAAATGCATCTCATATTTTTCTTTACATTTTTAGCATTAGTTTGACTGAAAAAGTCTGAAAAATCCCCAAGGCATCTTCAAATACTCCTCTTCTGACCTTATTTTGTCAAACTTAATTAAAACCAGAAAGCAAACTGTTACTTATTTCTGCACTGGCTTTTGTTCCTGTCATGTACTAACTGAAAGACAAAAGGAAGTTGATTCTTCAGGAGCCACAAATCCCAGCTCCCTTCATCAACGAGCGCTTCAAAGTCCAGCAGCTGTTTTGAGAGCAGAGTTAGAAGAGCCATAAAGGTTTTGTGTCATTTGCATTTTAACATCAGGTTTGTCTACTGTTTTTAAGTTAAATTGTGGAGATCCATTCTCTGCACTATCTCTGCAGAGAATATCTCTGCCTTCCCTTTCTTTTCCCCACTTGTTTCCATTCAAATCCATTGCAATTCTCCCGACTTCACCTGCAGAAATAAATGGGCTTTCAATCTACAGGGTGGTGAATTTGGAAGCCCCATTCTCTGAACACAGCAGGGGTAAATAACTTCTGATTTCCTTGGTGAGAAGTGCTGCTGATGAAAATGAAGGGGGGGATCCTGAGGAAACCAGAAGATGTTTCTGAAGAGGAGATGTTTTGCTGGTGGACATCTCCAACACCAATGTCCAAACCTGGCACTCTGAGCCACACAGGTGGCAGAGCCTGCAGGTGCAAGGAATTGTTTCTTTGCTAATGCATGTCTGCCCACAGAACTGTGCCTTTATCTATAATCTAAGGAATGTCTTCTGAAAACAGGCTGAGGAAACCAGATCCACTTACTACAGGAGTAATTGGTATGCATTATAAAGGAAAAAACCAAAACCCATTTCAAATATAATTTCAACTATCCTCTAGCTCTGGCCTTAGGGAAAGAAAATTCTAAGACTTACTTGCAATCTTCCCTTATTTTGAAGAACGTTTCCCTTTGGTTTCAAAAGTATTTGCAGCCCCCATTAATCTGGTGGGCTCCCAGGTGTATTCCTAAAATGTAGTTACATTAGAAACAGCCAGGAAACTGCATTTTGTATTTTCCAGTAGAGATAAATGGATGGAAAGTTTCCTGAGGCTTAATTTCTCATATTTTCTCATACATTTGATTCAACTTTATAAGCATTTAATTTGGTTTTGACCATTGTTTAATCAGTTAAATTACTATCTTCTATTATTTTCAGCCTTTTGTCCATATCTTAAACTTCTGAAGTCCATTTAATTCATTATAAGCCTGGCTACCTTGGCACTTGGAGCTCTCTGATTTGTGTCAAAGCAGCAGAATGCAGAATGAGGATCTTCTCTCTGTAATGGGCAGGACTGGCCTCACCTACATTAATCTTGGGAGAATGGGACTCAAACAATTCCCTTCTAAATTAGATTTATTTATCAATATACAGTCAGATTTCCCACCCTGAGCCATTGGCAGCTGAACTCTCTATTGCTTCTTTAGAGACCTTTAGAATAAAGCTGTCTTTTACACAAAATCCCTTTCTCACTATGTTGGCATTTAAGAGGATCAGGAAAAAGCAACAAATCATTTACTTCCACTTTAATGCTCCTCTAAATGGTCAGAAAAGAGTTTCAGTGCAAACTACAGTCAGATCTATTGCTAGTACCCAGTAGCATATCATGAAAGGAGACATTTCTAAGATTAAAAATAATAATCATAAAAATCATCCACGGAAAAGAATCCATCTGAAGTTGTTATTCAGCGGCTGGCACAGAAAAGACATTCTCTACCTGAGACTGGCAATGAGTCATCCAAGCAACTTGAAATGAAAAGCATATCAAAGGGATATTAAAAATAAAAGAATTGAGAATTCAAAAATAAATAAATATGATCATTCCAGGCAGGTAAATACTTCAGGAGATTGCTGAGAAAGATGGGATTAATATCAATGTTATCTCCAAAGCAGAGGACTTTAGAGTACATCTGGCAATCTGCTGGTGTTATTGGTTTAAAAATTCATGCTAGATGGCAGAGAGGAAATTCAAAACAGGGCTCTTCATTTTACCCCCCCTCAGATAAAGAAGGTCTGAAAATAAACAAGAAAAACGCAGTGTGTGAAAGCATGGACTGGCAGAAAGGTAAAAACACAAAATGGAATTCAAGTCTCCGTGACAAATCTATCTATACGCAGGCTTCATTTCACACACTTTCAGAAATTAAGATTAAGTCATGGGATGCAGGGTCACAGCATTCTGGGTGCTTTGAAGCAATATATTGAATTACATTGTAGGTCAGATTCCTCCAGAGACAAGAGATAAAGTCATCTTCAGAAACTGGAAAGGACACATGAGAAATGCAGGCTAAAGAAATCAGAAGTTAACTAGGGAAAAAATGTAAAGATAAAAGGGAGAGGCTGCTGGAGAATATAAATGTGTCCATTCTCCTGTCCCCAGGACGGTGCCAGGGGAGGCAAAGCAATGCCAGAGGCTGATTGTAAATCCTGACCCGAGTTCTGCACCTTGCTGGAGGTGAGCACCAGGGAGCTGGGACGTGTCCGTCAGTCCCAGAAACAAATCCACACCCACTTCTATCCCACGGCTCCAGCTCCGGGACAACTCTTACATCAAAGAAAATCACATACCCAATCATAGCAAAATTAACCAGGATAATGAGAATGACAGATAGCTGAGAGAACTGAGACTGCAGACATTCCAAGGGGATTCCCAGACAGGGAAATCCCACGGGACATTGCTGCTCCTGTAGAAAAGCAGAGGATGAGCAGCGTGGCAGGCCGTGGCTCTCCTGCTGCAGCCCAAGCACAACTCAGGTCAGGAAACCAAGTGTGGACATGGCATGAGAGCTTTCCCAAGGCCTCTCTGGATAAACCAAGTGTGGACATGGCATGAGAGCTTTGCCAAGGCCTCTCTGGACAAACCAAGTGTGGACATGGCATGAGAGCTTTGCCAAGGCCTCTCTGGACAAACCAAAAGTGTGAACATGGCATGAGAGCTCTGCCAAGGCCTCTGTGGATAAACCAAGTGTGGACATGGCATGAGAGCTCTGCCAAGGCCTCTGTGGATAAACCAAGTGTGGACATGGCATGAGAGCTCTGCCAAGGCCTCTGTGGATAAACCAAGTGTGGACATGGCATGAGAGCTCTGCCAAGGCCTCTGTGGATAAACCAAGTGTGGACATGGCATGAGAGCTTTGCCAAGGCCTCTCTGGACAAACCAAGTGTGGACATGGCATGAGAGCTTTGCCAAGGCCTCTCCCAGAGCCCTGGAGAGGCACTGGGGAGGCCAAGCCCACGATATCCCAGCCTGGATATCCACTGCTGGAATTCCACCTCACAGCTGGATGCTGCACGCTGTTTTCATCTCTGCCAGACCTGCAGCTGCTCTGTGTCACAGCAGCAGCCTGGAATAATCCTCCAGTGCTGCTAAATCTGGCTCATTTTATAAAAGCCAGGGCAGCAAATGAGTGGCGTGATGGCCCTGAAAGGTTCCCAGTAGCACAGACCAGTTCAACATGTGGAACAGCACACTGGCTTTTGCAACAGGCAGGTGGAGTCTCTGGAAAGACAGACAGCAGTGGCAGTGCAGCAAAAAAAGCTTCTGTCCACTTGACCTTGTGCTATTCCACACAAATCTGTTTAGACACAGGTATGTTTTGTCAATTCCCCCCTAAACCTCCAGTCAAAATCATCAAAAATTGGTGATTATTTGTATTTTAACTAATTAGCTACAGCCTCTGAGATGTTCTTACATGCATTAAGATCCTATCCATACACAACATATATATCAATCTATGACAGAGAATGCTAATTTATTGCAAATTGGAAGAAAAGGGTTGCTAACATTCTAAAATAACAATTTCTGCAGAAGGGCTTCTAATCAACATCAAAATCCATGCACTTGAGGTATCCTTGAGGATAATGTGCTTCTTGTACTAATGATATTTTTTTCTGTGAAGTTGAAGTAATAATTTTCACATCATTTTAATGTGTTGGTACTGTTCATTAAAGCAAAGATTAGGTTGCCAGATGATAGCATGCTATTAAGTCTAAAAAAAAAAAAAATAATAAAAGAAATTAACTATTTTGACACTAACTAGGCATAATTAATGGCTATCTGAAGTGGATTTCCAAGTAACAGTTCACAGCTTGTTGGAGGCAGGATAAGAAATTCCATAATTCCATGAGAGCAAATGTGCCAAACTGCATTTGAATCTCTGCAGGGGTTTGTGTGAGACGTGTAAAAATCATGTGATGGAAATCTGGGCTTCCAGTCCTTGTGGCTGCACTGTGATCTATCTGTACATATCAAATGATACATCAACAACTGCTAAAGGCTGCTAAGCAACAGGGAGAAGAAAAAAAATTACAGATAATTTACACTATCTGAAAAAAGAACAGTCTTATTTTAAAAGACTTTGTGATGTACTTGCTAAAACCATTTTTTAAACCCTGGGCTCCTACAGCAATGCAAAAACCAGGTGTGTTTCTCAGCTCTGTACCTGGAGAAGAAAACTGTGATGTGATTGTTCTGCAGCCAGAGGAAAATGTCAGGAGAACTCCCTGGGCTGGGTGGGGCAGTGCCAGACCTGCCTGGAGAGAGGAGAGGGGAGAGAGGAGAGAGGAGAGAGGAGAGAGGAGAGAGGAAAGAGAGGAGAGAGGAGAGAGGAGAGAGAGGAGAGAAAGAGACGAGAGAGAGGAGAGAGAGGAGAGAGAGGAAAGAGAGAATTCTGCTTGTGGCCGAGCCCAAAGCACCCAGAGCCCCAGCGCTGCTCCCAGCACAGCTCCCAGCGCAGGGATCAGCCTGAGCTCCTCTGGAGCTCTGATTTACAGAGCAGCCAGGTGTCCATCCCACCTTGAACACAAGCACAGATCACACACACATTGCCACCCATTTCAGCCCTGCTTTCCTGCTTGTGGCACAAACACAGGTAAAAATGAGCCCGGGGAAGGTTTCTGGGCCAGCTCACTGCCAGGAGCTCACAAGCAGCCAGGACTGCAGCCCTTGCTATCCAACAGAGAATTCTTGCCAAGGACACAGACAATGAGAAATGCTGGATGATTTCCTTACAGAAATTCCCCTCAGCAGAGCAGCTCTTTGCTCCAGGTCTGGGTGCTGACTGTGTACACAAAGAGCAGTGCCAGGACAGTGAGCCTGGGTCTCACAGCACGGGACAGAATTTGGGGAGCTGTGCAGGGGACTCAAAGCTCAGGCCTCACACATCTTACCTCACACATCTTACCTCACACATCTTACCTCACACATCTTACCTCACACATCTTACCTCACACATCTTACCTCACACATCTTACCTCACACATCTTACCTCACACATCTTACCTCACACATCTTACCTCACACATCTTACCTCACACATGAGGCCTCACACATCTTACCTCACACATCTTACCTCACACATCTTACCTCACACATCTTACCTCACACATCTTACCTCACACATCTTACCTCACACATCTTACCTCACACATCTTACCTCACACATCTTACCTCACACATGAGGCCTCACACATCTTACCTCACACATCTTACCTCACACATCTTACCTCACACATCTTACCTCACACATCTCCTTGAGAAGGAATTTCTGGGCCCTGGCTCTGCAGCTCACACCAGCTACTCAGCTCCAGCAAAAACCTTCTGCTCTTTAGATGCAAAGCTCTGTGTGAGCTTTCATGGCTGGAGCAATGAGCAGCTCAGAAATTGTTATTGTGTCCAGGCTCTTCAGCTCCACTTTCATGGCATATGATTTTCATATTTCTTTCTAAATTCCTCTTACACCATTTTTTTCCTTTTTAACAGCACAATAATCCATCTCATACCCATTCATCCTTATGATTATTCTCCTTGTCAGCTATTTGTACATTTTTACCTTTTGTAGGAATGCCACATGAAAGAATAAACTTAATAATAGAGAACATTAATAAACACCCTTGCATGTCTGGCTCTTTTAACTTCTCTAATCCACACTTTGTTCCCTCTTTTAAGTAAGGTCCCACGCAAGACTCGCTCAGCTAATCAGAGGATAAACTTAAAAGGAAGAGATGAATAAGTCACATTAAACTGGGAAGCAGCCACCCTCTTTTCAAAAAACCAAAGGTGAAATCTCAGCCCCAAATGAAGCTCCTAGCAAAACTCTCCTTGATTTCAGGAGGATTAAACTCATCATGGATGTAAGACCTTCGTGGCCTGTCACCTGTTTTCCCAGCACATGCAGAGTGGTGGCTGTTCCTCTAAGGATCCTTGGCTTTACTGGTGATTAGTTTTAAAATGTGCTGAAAGAATTTGAAAATAAGAGATCCTAATCTCCACTTCTAACTGCACTTAGTTTCTCTACAAAGTATTTTTAACTGTTCCCTCCTAAAATTATATAGGAGAGGAAATAAAGGTATTTATTGCTTCCTGGATAGCAAGGGTGGGCAGTGAGGAAAAGCCAACTGCCTCCATTTACAAAAAGAAATCACTGGATGCTTTCATGCCTTCTTCCAGGTATAAATTTGATTCAGTGGGTCACTAAATTAAAGCAGTGATAAGCAAAATCAACTTTTTGTGCAAGGAGATGGGAAAAGAAGGTACAAAGCTGTCTGAGACAGCGGGTTTGTTAATCATGTAGAGAAAAGTGATGTCCAAAGTATCTTCTGTAGCTCCTGTGAGCAGGACCTGGCTCCCTTTCATGTCACTGACCCTTGGCCCAGAGCTACAGAGACCCTCCACCGCTCACCAGAGCTAATTATTACACTGCCTAATTATTCCAAGTGTTCCAGCCAGTGACACTAATGAGCCCAAATCTGCCTGGCACCACCATGCCCCAGCCATTTGACAACTTGCTGCAGACGTTTGCAAATTTCCGGAAGAATCCTTTTCTTCATGCGCTCAGTGGAAGGGAAGGGATGGGGCTTTTCTTACTGATCTCTGATAAATTAATTTTTAATGGAAACAAAACTATTTCTGTCCTTTGGCAGCCCAGAGATCCTTGCCTCTCAAGGAGAAAGAAAATGCTGAACTGATTCAGAAAGACATTTTTACAGAGAAAGAGACAATTTTACCTCTTTTAGCACCAATTATTCACACCCAGCTGATTGTTATAGCTTTGGTTCCAAGAGGACGGATTATTACTAAATGATTTCTACTGAAGCACTGTTAAAAATGAACATTTATTATAAATTAAGTTGAACAAGAGGGGTAGGCCTGTAGCTCAGCACCACAGCAGGTCTGAGGTCACTTCCCACTCTCCCACATTTTATCTGTGCAGACCATTTCAATTTGGCACAGCCAGGGTAACAAACCTTCCTTTTCCCACATCTTTGCCATCCCATACAGTGCAGATACAATAAATAATAAACAATTTATAGCATCCTACAGAAATCCTGCCCTCGCTGGGAGAGACCAAGAACACCTCACGAGAAATAAGTTTTGGTACAGGGTCTGCACAGTGGAAACAGATCCAGCAGATCTTGTAGAGATCCCAAAATATGGCAAAGGTAGGAAAAAAATCCACTTTATATCTGTAACACACTTCGCATATTGAAATTCGGATCTTTTTAACAAGTGTTGATTACTGTTAATTACTTTATTTACAATTAAAAATAGAAGTTCTAATCAATTCAAACCTTCACTATCTTCAGCTAATGTGGCAGTGATCTCTGGCTCTTCAGAGGAAAGGGCTCTCAACAGGATCTTATGTCGTCCTGTTATAGCTCAGGGTAATTAATGTTTTCCTGCTGTACTATGGACCAGAACAGGTTTAATTAAAACCTTCTGCTATGGGCTGCAAAGCTGGATTTTTATATAAATATGTGGATGAACCACAAGCATTTTTTCATGTCCGTTTTCATTGCTAATTTCTGGCATGTAAATTGGATAAAAGTCTATCTTCCTTTCAAGTATAGTTTGAGATCTGTGTTTGAAATTTACGAGGTAAATGCAAAAAGAGCCAGATTTACAGAGCAAACCTCGAATCAGAGCTTACAAGAGCTGCATGACTTGGTAATTACCCCTGTAAAACAAATAGAAAATGGTTAAAAGTACAGTCAATTCAGAGAGTGGCATCTCAGCTAAACCACTAAAAACTTTAATCTTTTCATCTTCCCAAAAATCACCTTCTCAACTCCTGAATTACCTCGGGGACTCTCTCAAAAACTTGATTGTTCAACCAGTTTCTGCTCTTTGTGAGTGCAAAATTTGAATTTGCTTTGATTTGAGGTTCAATGGGTTTCACTTCCTGGAGTGAAACCAAAAAGGCAGGATATACATAAATGCCATTATAATGTATAATATAAAAGTAGAAAAGAGCCAAAATTACCTTAGCACTTCTCTGTAGCTTTCTGTGCAGCTTTAGCAGTTAATTGAGCCTAGAGTGGTTATTTCATTTACAAAACTTTTGGGTATGGGGTGTGCCTGTGTCTGCCTTCACACCAATCTGGGGATAAACTGCAAGCGCTTTCCACCTCTAAAACACTTTTTTTTTACAGTGTGAAGTGAAAGCAAGCAATGTTCTGCTGTTTTTGAGGGGACTGTGCCCCACCACAGGGGGACCAGCCTGGCCAGCCCTTGGCTGCCATGGCCAGCGGCTTCTGCAGGGAACGGGGCCCAAAATCCTGAGACAGCCCCGCGGGAAAGCAGCTGGAGAAAACCCAAAGCCCCAAAACTGGCAGGAGACAAATCACAGACACTGCAGCTGCCAGTCCCACACAAGCTGGAATCCAGACAAGATGGAAATTGCCACTGAACAACTGGAAATAGGAAAAACTGTATTTTCCAGATGAATGAGACAAGACAAGATTAATGTTTATCTGAAAATTGGGAAGAAAATAGCGTTATTTGTTTTCTAGCTCAGTCTATCCTACTACAGTGTTTGTGTTTCCTCATGTTTTGATGCTGGTGGTTTTCTCCAAGGACATAAAGGTCTCTGCTGCAGAAATTGGGGCAAGGGGCTGAGGAAAGATAATATTGGAAAGAAAAGCATCTCACCATCTGCCCACTGAGGGGTTTTTTCTACACATCATGCAGAAGCACAGGCCAGTTTTGGGTACTTTGATCCTGAAAGGTACAGAGTTTAATTCAAAGTTATCTTTGTCTATGGAGAAAAATAGCAGATGGTCTGTGAAGTGATTGCAGGATCCCAGAGATCATCCTCAGAGCAGGAGCCACAGAGGGAATTTCATCAGGATGTACAAAACACACACTGTACAAAAGAGAGAATGGGAGCCAAACCAAACCAGTTCCCAAGATCACAGTTTAAATGGAGAGGAAAACAAGAGTGGGCTCTGTTATCCAGGAAACACCGGCTTCCTCTCCTCCCTCATGCACCATTTCTACTCCTCTGCACAAAGGACACCCCCAGGTTACTGTTCCCATGCTGCTGCATGGCACTGCCCATTCCAAGCAGGATTAAACTGCATAATCAGCTACCAACACTCGTTGTAATAAAGCTTCTCCACCTTAAGTTAGCACTGCATTAGCCCTTTTTTCCCCACAAAGTCAATAGTTGTGATTTTCTAGAAGATGAAATGAAGTGTCCATCATGTTTGGAAAGTGTCAGTGCTTCTACTTTGTGATGTTATGTTGCTGCTGTGATCGTCTGCCCACTGTCAGTGAACTCTCACTTGCACTGTGGAACTGTAAACAGCCTCCCAAAAATGAGAATTCCTGTGTCCCAGCCACACACTGCACCAGGAATGATGAATAATGTCTGCAGCCACTCCCCAGCCCCTTCTCCTTCAGCCAGGTTCTAATTGCAGCATCACACAGGATGAGGAAAGTTTATAGTTGCTAAAATAGCATGGACTTCATTTCAGTCTTTCTCATGCCAGTTTGCTAAAGCAGCTCAAGAGACAATGTTTGCCTCAGTTTAAGAGGTCCTTGAAACACTCTGTGGGGAGGAGGAGAGAGCTCCCATCCCTTCTGTAGTGGCTGATCGTGTGAGAAATGCAGCACTGCCACCAGCCCAGCAAGGCCTTTAAGCATACAGCTATTTTTAAGTTCTGTGTGGATTTAAAATAAGTTTCTTGTATGAGGCTGTAAAGCAAGATGGAAAAAAAGATGACGTGGATGGGCAGTTCATCTGTTGAGCAGCAGTGAGCACATGTAAGCAGATGTAAGTGACAGAAAAGAGTGTAGAGACAGAGAATTGCTGTCATTACCATAGCAACAGCAGCAAAGCAATTATGTGAAACACCACAGATAGGAAGAAAAGATGAGTTATTTTTACCTGGAACCTCACCTCTTATGGCATGTTCTCCTTATCTGTACACATTCCACACCGTGTGTGAATCTTTCCCTCTCCCACACCAATTCAGTCACAGAAATATTTGGGTGGGGAAGACCCCAAAGATCTTCCAACCTCCTGCTGGAGGCAGAGACATCTCCCAGCAGCCCATGAACATCCCTCTAGATAAAAAAAAATAAGATACCTAAATATTATCATTCTGGACTGACATCAGGGGCAAGTTATGGCCACATAAGCCATCAATGACTTAAAATCATTGAGGAACTCAATTTTCTTTCGTAAAGTCAAGTGGGTTTATGCTGGAATGGAATAGCTTTGGAAGAGTTTAATAAAATGATTTTTGCAATAGCAAATGCCTCAACTTATCTTCAAAACTTAATTTAACTGGAAAGAGCCTTTTATAGCCACATAGATTCCAACACATCACCAAAACTGCTGATAACTGCTGGTCTGAGCATGAAAAATGACCCTGTTATGATGCCATAAATCAGGATATCTTCTTGAGCAAGAGCAGAGCCCACTGTCAGTGGTGCTGCCTGGGTGGAATTAGAACAGGGAGGGGAAATGTTCCCTGTCAACATCAAACAGCACCTGCACAGCACTGCAGAGAGAGGAGAGAAAACACAACACACCTTCCTGGCCCTCTGTACTCAGTTTTCTCATTCAACCAGCTCTCCAGCATGTTGACCTAAATCTATTACTGCCTTTCCTGGTGAAGGAAAAAAGACTTCCAAGCCTTTGAATAACAACACACGAGGTCTGCATTCACTTTAAGTGGAAAATATTACAAACTCTAACCTGTTTAAAACATTCAAACCAACCATTATTATCCACTTCCATCACTCTTTCCATATTTTGTTCTATATTTCTTGTCAAAACAGAACCTGTTATATAAGTTTTCATGCCTCATTTCGTGTGTTCCTTCAAACACATTTCTATTAATTGATTTTTCGCTGTCTTCCAAATTTAGCTCCTGCCTTTTTTTTTTATTATTTTTTTTTCCCCCAAACTTTTTGCAGTCTGCTGGTTTTGCATTAGCTCTCATTGGACATTCCCAGGTCATCCATTGGGCTGGCAATAAGATGCATTTTTGAAGAGGAGCAGGGAGAGCAGGCTGTCCCTGGGGACAGAGCAGGAAATGCTGCAGCGTTTGCAGTGCCCAGGCTGCAGGTTCTGCACTGCTGCTCTCGGGTTCTGCACTGCTGCTCTCAGGTTCTGCACTGCTGCTCTCAGGTTCTGCACTGCTGCTCTCAGGCTCTGCACTGCTGCTCTCAGGTTCTGCACTGCTGCTCTCAGGCTCTGCACTGCTGCTCTCGGGCCCTGCACTGCTGCTCTCGGGTTCTGCACTGCTGCTCTCAGGTTCTGCACTGCTGCTCTCAGGCCCTGCACTGCTGCTCTCAGGCTCTGCACTGCTGCTCTCGGGCCCTGCACTGCTGCTCTCAGGCCCTGCACTGCTGCTCTCAGGTTCTGCACTGCTGCTCTCAGGTTCTGCACTGCTGCTCTCAGATTCTGCACTGCTGCTCTGGGGTTCTGCACTGCTGCTCTCAGGTTCTGCACTGCTGCTCTCGGGCTCTGCACTGCTGCTCTCAGGTTCTGCACTGCTGCTCTCAGATTCTGCACTGCTGCTCTGGGGTTCTGCACTGCTGCTCTCAGGTTCTGCACTGCTGCTCTCGGGCTCTGCACTGCTGCTCTCGGGTTCTGCACTGCTGCTCTCAGGTTCTGCACTGCTGCTCTCAGGTTCTGCACTGCTGCTCTCAGGTTCTGCACTGCTGCTCAGGTTCTGCACTGCTGCTCTCGGGCTCTGCCTCCTCTGGCCGCCTGTGCAGGCAGCACCAGCCCGCAGAACCAGCAGCTCTTTCCATCTGCAGTGCTTGTTTCCAGCCCTTTGGGCAAACACCAATCTACCACAGATAGAATAGACCAAATAAACACAAAAACCCCAAAAAGATCACCACACAAACAAAGAAAAATGTCTTTAACAAATGAACCCCACAGGAGTGGTGCAAGCTGATGATTTCAGTGGTTATCAGAATGTGGGAACACCTTCTAATACCAGAAAAACATCACTACATAAATGATAGGATCTGTATTTTAACAGACTCATACTCACAATATTTTATTGTGTCCTGATGCAGAAGAAATATTTTGTACTCGAGCTCCCTACCTGCCCAGCATTTGCAGCACCTCATGAGCCACAAAACAACATCTCCCTGGAGTGGTGGACACAAATGCCAAGCAGAGTGGAGATTTAAGGGCAGAGATTCCATTGAAGACAGACAACAGCCTCCTCATGGCCACAGGAAAAAACAGATCATTTCTCACAGGACCAAAGCAGCCTTGAACACAGCAATAAACCAGCTGCATTTTCAAACCACCTGCAGGCAGCAGGGAGAGGACAAGAGAGAAAAAAAAATCCTCAAAATTATAATAGAAATACATTTTAGTATAATTCAAAACTATAATGAGATTGTAAATTAAGATCTGCATAAACATATGGACATTTTGCCAGAGTAAAGAATCATCTTTCCATTTCATTCACAGAAAGGAATATATATTTGGGCAGGAAGTCATTAGGAATAATTAATTTGTGTGAACATACATTGTAATTTTTCTAATTTGCCTTTATAGCGTTACCCACTGCAAAATAGCACTCCAAACAAATTAAAATGTTCAATTGCAGCTGCAGCAGTAATTTTTGGAAAGTACAGCATTAAAGTACTCACAAGGTCAAGGGAAGCAGAGACACCTGAATGAGGCAGTGAACCTTTGAAGTGCTCCTGCAGCTGGGAAATCACACACAGACACATCTCCTGCCCCAGGATGCTCAGGACAGATTTTCTGAGCAGCAGCTTGAGCTGCCATTCCAGGCCCTGCTGAAGGCACAGCAAATTCAAAAGAGATTCTGATTTTCTTCTCTCAGGTGACACCATGTAGCTCTGGGTTAAATTACTTTCAGATGCTTTAAATGTAATTTAGAACATACCACTTACAATCAGAAAACATTATTGTTTATGAATGTTTTATAATGATACTATGGGAAAATCCATCTTGGCTCAAATGATGGCAAAAAAAGAAAGATTGAAAAAGAGCCTTGGAATGCTACAGCTTGCCAGGGTACTCCCGTTAAGTCAGAGGACTTCAGTCATTGTTTTTATTTGTACAGATAGGAAAATGACACTAGCTTAAATTATCTAACAATTCCAAAAATTGAGTCGGTTTTTAAAAAATATTAATAATTAAAACTTACTCCCAAAAATGGATAACACGTGATTTGCATATCTACAAAACCTTGCAGGAGCTGGGAATGTAGAAAGAATACACACATAGAGAAATGAGACACATAAAAGTGTTACCATTTTACTGACCTCACTGGAGACACCAATAGCACAGATTAGTAACTGATGATGATTTCAATCTGTTTCCAGACACTGTGGTGAAATGTCAGAGGAGAGCAGGCACCACACCAAGGAAAAGGTTCTGATCTGTGCTGCCAGCCTGGCTGTGTGAGGACTCTGCCCAGGTCCCCCTCCAGGGCAGGATTTGTGGGGCTGAACCCCAGGAGTTCCCTGTTCAGGGCAGGATTTGTGGGTTTAGCCCCAGAAGTTCTCTCTCCAGGGCAGGATTTGTGTGTTTAGCCCCAGGAGTTCCCTGTCCAGGGCAGGATTTGTGGGTTTAGCCCCAGATGTTTTCCCTCCAGGGCAGGATTTGTGGGTTTAGCCCCAGGAGTTCCCTGTCCAGGGCAGGATTTGTGTGTTTAGCCCCAGGAGTTCCCTGATCAGGGCAGGATTTGTGTGTTTAGCCCCAGGAGTTCCCTGATCAGGGCAGGATTTGTGGGTTTAGCCCCAGAAGTTCTCCCTCCAGGGCAGGATTTGTGGGTTTTAGCCCCAGAAGTTCTCCCTCCAGGGCAGGATTTGTGTGTTTAGCCCCAGGAGTTCCCTGTTCAGGGCAGAATTTGTGTGTTTAGCCCCAGGAGTTCCCTCTCCAGGGCAGGATTTGTGTGTTTAGCCCCAGGAGTTCCCCGTGCCCCAGCTCAGCGTGGCCCTGGAGCCTCAGCTGTCACCGGGAGCAGGACGGGGTGTGGAAGGGGATGGAGACCCCAGCGTGGGGAACACCCAGGTCCCCAGCAGGAGGAGCAGCCAGGGCAGTGGCAGGGGGGACAATAAAGCTCTGGACCCCAGAGCAGCAGCTTGTCCATCCCAGGGAGAGCTGCAGCAGTGCCAAGGAGAACAGGGGCCCAGAGCAGAGCCATTCGTCCCCAGCTCTGTACAGCACAGGGCAGGAAACACATCTGGTTAAAGAGGCAGCTCTGTGCTTTATTGCTCTTGATTTCTCTCTTATTCATGCATCTCTGGATAAATTCAATCTATTCTCCAATATCATCAGAGCTACCCCAGGAAGATTTGAGAGCTGGAGCGATGATGTGATCCAGCAGTGTGATGGAGCAGAGATAAAGCTTCAGCAGGCACAGCAATTGATGATAAAGACCGAGTGTGAGCATCCCCTTCCCAGCCTGGAGGAGGATGAGCACTGATGTTTCTGTTTATGAAATTAACAGGCCCTGGAAGCGCTGCCAGCTGAGACATCGGGCCATTAGCAGGAGCCCTGCTGACACCCACTGAGGAAAAAACACCAGAGCTGGGACAGCAAAGGAGGTTGAGGAGTTGGGGAGTTTTGCTTTGGTTTTTTTTTGAAGAAGTATAGAGAGAAGTCAGTTCCATTTCAATGACTGCTTCCTCCACATCTCAAAACAACACCCAGCCCTCTCTGTGTGTGGCCAGCCAAGAGCTCAGGCCAAGCAGCCAGCAGATGTGGGTGACACACCAGGACAGTGCAGGACCTGACTGGGAGCAGCTTGGTGGCAATGGGCAGACAGCTGGCTCTGTGGATAAGAAATCACTTGATATTTAAAAAATGGTGACATTCACATACACTTGATGGTCTTTATGATGTTATCTCTTTATTAATGGATTTTTTACAGAATTACCAGAATTTTCTTTATGGGAAAGAATCAAAAAATAAAGTTAATACATAGACCTGGTCACCAGATGTCACTGTCTTGTCATTCCGACATGGCCAAAAGTACACAAATCATCGGCAGGAAAACAAATCCTAGATACCAGCAAGAGGTAAGAGAAAATCTGGGACGTGAAGAAACAGTTTCCTTGTTAGTCAGCAGAACTGGAAGAGCAAGATGTCATAGTTTACTTTGAAAGGCGTTTGTCCCCTCCGTGACAATCACTGATTGCTTTGATTCCCTGAGACCTAGGACCAAAAGTCATTTCAGATGACCCAACTTATTTTTTGACAAAAGGCAAATGGATTTGTTTGTCTATTTATTTGTTTATTTAAACAACAAATATGGGGGTGAAAACCTTATTTTCTGTAGGACCAGGAGCAGCATCCATGGAGTCCTTAAAGAGGTCTGGCAGTCTCACGGGATCCGACTGAAAACAGCTGGACTGGGTGGATGAAGGGGGATCTGAAGGAAAGGTTTGAGAGGCTGGAGAAGGGAGTAAGTGGGCAGTGTGTGATGATAGAAATCACACTGCTCTGTCACCTGGGGCCATGTGTTTGCATTTAAAAACTCCCACTTTAATGAAAAATAAAACCAACAAGGGAGGGGAGGTGGAGAATGTGAATTCTGGTGTCATTCAGAAGCACTTCTGAAGACTATGGGCTAAAATGTCATAATATTATCTTTAACACCATTAAACATTCTAAGAATTCAATCAATATACTCCTTGCAATTACATAATTAAAACTCAGAATAAAATAGCATAATTGCTGTTTTATGGCTATCATCACATAATGAGTGGTTTTATGGCAATCTCAGCTAAATCCGGATCTGGGTAGTTTTAAAAAGTTGTTGATTACCACACCACCATTCATGATTTTGATTCTGAATTCTTCAAAATAAAGAGGAATTCTGTCAAAGATGTTGTTTGTGGTTTCCTCTTTTAGAAAGATTTGAGAGGGATTTTCCTTTTGAAAATGTTCAATAAGAGCTTAAAAACTCGGAAACTGCAGAGCGAAAATTTTTTTAGAGGCATAAGCAGCCAGCTTCAAGCTGATTAATAGAAATTCTCAGCACAAAGTGATTCTTAATGAAGATGATAAGCCCCAGAAAATAACCATTTATGGGCAATATATAACTTAACTTAAAACAGCAGCTCAATCACAGAGCCTCCCACACACCACGCTCCGTGCTGTGCATCTCGAGATCTGGAGCATGAAAGACACAGCCTAAGGAAGAGAAAGGAAAATAAAAAACAAAACTAGAAAGAAATAAATCTCTGTGTGTATCTATCATGCCTCTCAAATATTGCTTCAGTTTGAGCATCCCTCTGTCCTGGAGCTGCCTCAGCCATTTCCCTGGCAGGTGCTCTGCAGCTCAGCCTTTCCTGCTCCCAGTCCCCACCTCATCCCAGTATCCCCTGATATCCCAGTATCACCCTCATCCCAGTATCCCCCCAATATCCCAGTATCCCCCTCATATCCCAGTATTCCCCTCTCATCCCAGTATCCCTCTCCTATCCCAGTATCCCCCCCATATCCCGGTATCCCCCTCTCACCCCTGTTCTGGGCTCTGGGGGGCACAGGCAGCTCCCCTCACTCCTGTGGGGTGGGAGTTGCTGTGGATGCTCTCAGTTCTGCAGTTTTTGCTCTGTTTTGCTCAGGACACCCTCACTCCAGTGGGGTGGGAGTTGCTGTGGGTGCTCTCAGTCCCGCAGTTTTTGCTGTGTTTTGCTCAGGACAGCATCACTCCTGTGGGTGCTCTCAGTCCCACAGTTTTTGCTCAGGACACCCTCACTCCTGTAGGCACTCTCAGTCCCACAGTTTTTGCTCTGTTTTGCTCAGGACACCCTCACTCCAGTGGGCTGGGAGTTGCTGTGGGTGCTCTCAGTCCCACAGTTTTTGCTCAGGACACCCTCACTCCTGTGGGCACTCTCAGTCCCGCAGTTTTTGCTCAGTTTTTGCTCAGGACACCCTCACTCCTGTGGGCACTCTCAGTCCCACAGTTTTTGCTGTGTTTTGCTCAGGACAGCATCAAGGACACCGATGGCCCCAGGATCAATCAGGGACTCACACAAATCCTGCCCGCAGCGCTTGGGGCTCCCAAACGCCACCTGTGACACCCCACACACCCCACACACCCCACACCTTACCCAGCCACCTGACTGCAGCTGCTGCCCCTGCAGACAACAGCTAAGGAAACAAATTATTGGGAATTATTTGGTTTTCTGATTGATTACATGCTAATTGACTGGCTAACCTGCCAGGCCGAGCTCAGCAGTAGAAAACGGCACCGAGATAAGGCAAAATAAATATCATATCTCACATCTGAGCTCCTGACCAAGCTGAGAGGCTCCTCTCAATTCTGAGGTTTATTATTAAGAGATGTAAAATAAAACCCATACTGCACTTTAATCCAAATAGGTTGCAGTTCAAGCTGAGTCCTCCATAAACAGGAAGCAGCTGAGGATGGATCTGTGGATATAAGGTTCTCATTATATTTTCATGTTCCTTTCCTGGACTATGAAGAGTGTCTTAATTTGTGCTAAAACAATCTGCTGTAACCATTCATTCATCTCACTTTTCAGGTCCATAAACATTTACTCCTCATCTGGATTTGATATTCTGGTTTTTGTTTTCTTTCCTGCCTGCACATGAGGTAGAAACAAAGACTTCTGCATAGTAAGCAGCAAGAGATTCCTTCAGGAAAATCATCATTCAGTGTCTTTCTGTGATTCTCTTCAAATGTGAACACATTGCTGTGTGCTTCCACAAATCTTCCCACCTTTTCTGCATTTAATAGCTTACTTTTGAAGCAGAGGCACTCCACATAGTGGGAGCCAAAAAGTACATTAGTGAATTCATCTAAGAGAAGTGTGCTGTTAAATAACATGCAGACTAATTAATGTAAATGCCGTGGTGAGAACATGCTGACATTGTTGAAGTTAATGATCCAGCTGCATTATCATTTCCAACACTGTAATGTTGAGAAAACCCAGGAAACTTGGTTTTCTGCATTCTGGGCATCTTTCAGAGACGGCTGAACAGCCTTTCCACACTGCAGTAAAGACCCCTGTGAATTTACCATGGAATCTGGGGCAGCAGATTAGCTTTACCTACTGCCTTGAGCAATTTTAGCCTTGTTTGCTAAGTCAGGGGTGTCAGCCCGGTGAGGTGGGGAGGCCTGACCCATCTCCATGATGATATTATATTTGTGCATATAACCAGTGTGTAGTGCACAACATTGTGAGGAAAGACAGCCCCTTTGCCAGGCTGACCTGGGCCCTGCAAATCCAGCTGTCTGCTTGTCACCTGAATATCCTGCAGCTGGAGCAGCGCTGAGGGTGAGGATGGGCAGGGGAGAGGGGAGGGCACATGAACTGCACCAGTTCTTCTTGGCAACAGCAGAGGCAAAAAAAGCACCCGTCCTGCCAGCCAGGCAAAACAAGGAGATGCTCTTCAAAGTTTATCAAAGAGCTGTTCTGTGCAATAATTGCTTGTCATTTCTGTATAATTACGTTTTGACTGAAACTGCTCTTCAGACAAGGTATGAGATCTGAAGCATGGGCACTTCTCACCCTCTTGTCTGGCTGCATGGCAATGAAGGAGGCTTTTGAAAAATCAGAAATCCACATCAGCAACACACAATACTCTCAAAGAAAATGAATAAAAAACCATGGTGCTCTAAAAGGCCTAAAGAACAGGGCAGCCAGTGATGACTTTTGGTTCATTTCATCGGGAGTGTCTTTGCTGCTAATTTTCATGGTCCAGAATGAAGGACAGAGCTTTAAAAGCAGCAGAAAATCACAATGAAAACAATGCAACATCATGGCCTCAGTTGATATTGCACAAGGCAGGAATCACTGGCATCTTATTTCAGCAGGGCTGAACAACCCTGACTCACAAATGCATTCAGCCACCAAAGGACTTTTTTCACTGGGAAAATGAAGCTCATAAGTTCCAGCCCCTGTCTCCAGCAGTGCTGCCATGTATTCCTTTTCTACCTAAGTGTGATTCATTTCTCACTTTTAGAATTTCCTTTCAGCTACAAGTCCTGCACAGGGACTGCTACTTAGCAAGGATAAAAATGGCAAGCACAGTTTGCCATTTGCCTAAAGCCACTCAGACCCAGCGTGTCTCTGAAATCTCAGCAAGACAGACTGCACTGGCCAAGGGAGAGATCTGATAAGGCCCCAGGCAGGCAGACAGACAGACAGACAGACAGACAGACCTTTTCCTCCCATTGCTTTTTCTATGACCAGACAATTACTTTGAGGATTGTACTCTAGGGAGAGATTTTCTGGAGATCTCAGATAGGCTCTAAACTCTGAAACAAAGGTACAGATTCTAAAAATGTGCTCAGTGATGGAAAAATACCAAATAGGAGATAAGACACTACAACAAAATCACATTTTATGAGAAAATGGAATTGTTAAACTGGTTTTTTTTGGTCCTTTCCTGTAACTTGTGTTTTTACTGACAGTGCATGTCTGTTAAACAGAAACAGATTTATTTGAGAGTGACCTCCTTGGACAGCCCTTCTTTTGTTGTTGAAAACACTGTCGGAAATGAGGCATCAAGAGAACACCTTGTGCATCCAATCCAGCCCTTCAGCCCAGAGCAGCTGCTTTCAGAAGGACAGCAGCAGCTTCAAAGACATATGTTGGCCTCAATTTCAGTTATTCTGCTATGAAGGAATGAAACTACTTTCCCAAAGGAATTTTAAGCTGCTCCGAGCCAAAGTCTACATAATTTCAACTCTGCAGGTTTCATGGGAGATGTTTGGGTCCTGTCCAAACTCTCAGTTCAGAGTTACCTACAGAAACCCAAACAAATGTGGGTCTTACTGAAATGACATCCCAATTAGCCACCAAGCCATCCTCCTTTTCTGAAGGTCACTGAAAATTCTTTCCAGTGAAATGAACAGAGGATTGGGAAGACCAGAAAGTTTTTCTATCAATTTGGAGTCCGCAGTGAAAGTTATGAAATGATAGATCTATTTTAAAGCTAATCACGGCTTTGATGCTCCTGATGGAGTGCATGCACAAAGAACCTTTGGTTGGCAACACAGCAGCTAATTTGAGGCTACCAATAGATCATCCTCCTTCTCCAAGGATGTTTTAAACTGACCCTTTATTGCCTCTTTTTATCTCTTAAGAGCTAATGTCACTCCAGCCCTGGCAGAGTGTCACTGTGTGGAGCTTCCAGCTCTCAGTAGCCTTTGGAAGAGCATTCCCATGGTAACACTTCAAGTCCTGATGGCGACATCCTTTCAGCACAATAAGCTTAATATCAGATGCTTGAGCCATCTGTCCAGCTCCTCAATTAACATAGTTAGCTGCTGAAACTTCAGCAATTACTGAAATCACACTGCAATCAAGGAACAGATCCACAGCACAAAAGCAGGACAAAGGAAACCTTAAAGCCACATTCAAGCAGAGCTGGTATTAGTGAAAAGAGAAGGAGAGCTACTTCATCCAGAATTAAATGCAATTAGAACTTAATCTGGCCCATAATATCGGCCTCAAGTCCTCATTTGGACTGTGAGGCAGCTGGAATCCTGTTCTCATTACTGTAAATGACTGTGCGGTGCAAGGAAACAGAAAACCGAGCTCAGCACTCGTGTCCTCTATAAATAAACTTGAGAAACACCTTGGGACCGAGATGAAAGCAGAGCAGCCTAAGGCTGGGCCATGAGAAGGAAGATGCCCTTTTCTATTGGCTTTTGACTTGAGGCAAACGCCGTGCAGTCATCTGGATAGATTAAAAACCTGGAGGATGAAAGTGCGCTGAGCAGCACCTTCAAAGGCGTGATCCACGGGGAGCGAGCACCGGGACAGGGCAGGGAGCCGGGGGGACAGCACGGGAGTGACAGAGAGCCGGGAGGGACAGGGACAACACCTGGACAGCACCTGCAGGGGACAGGGACAGCACCTGGACAGCACCTGCAGGGGACGGGGACAGGGACAACACCTGCAGGGGACGGGGACAGCACCTGGACAGCACCTGCAGGGGACAGGGACAGGGACAGCACCTGTAGGGGATGGGGCAGGGACAGTGGAGGGGAAGGGGAAGGGGAAGGGGAAGGGGAAGGGGAAGGGGAAGGGGAAGGGGAAGGGGAAGGGGAAGGGGAAGGGGAAGGGGAAGGGGAAGGGGAAGGGGAAGGGGAAGGGGAAGGGGAAGGGGAAGGGGAAGGGGAAGGGGAAGGGGAAGGGGAAGGGGAAGGGGAAGGGGAGCACTCAGCAGCTCTCTGGCTGTGCTCCTCAGGGCCAGGCTCAGGGCTCACCTCCCCTGCCTGTCAGCTCTCAGGGCTTCATCCATTACCTGCAGCACCTCAGCAGTCCTCAGAGAGACATAGGCATTTCTAAAGCATGACTTACGTGGCACTTTAGGCATTTACTGTAGAATAAGACAAATCATTCCCTATCTCTCTCCGTGGGCTATAAAAGCACTCTGAACGCTCAGGTCAGCTCAAGATGTCTGCACAGTGGATATCTAAATTAAGGCAGCAGAATCCTACCCTGGAGTACTCTGGTGATTGTGTGAACTATTTTCTTGGTTTACAGGGATCACAGATTTCATTAAACCAATGATGTTTCATACTACAGCTGCAAGATCTGCACTGCTAAGTCCATGCTAAAGCGCTACAAAAAGATGTTCAAGACCTTGCCCTGCCAGGAACAGCCTCTTACCACTCCTGAGCTCAGCACAGCCTTCATACATACATAAGAAACTGTATGAAACTTTAAGAAAACTGTATCAAACAATAAGTTTATGTCAAAAGACATTATGGTGACACATGTCAGCAAAAGAAAAGCAAGGTACAAATGAATGCACTGGTAGCAGTTTGTCCCCTCACAGCAAGCACTCCTGCACGGCGTTTCATCTTTCTGCTCACGCTGGGTTTGATGTTTGATGTCACTGTCAGCCCTGAGTATTTCAGGTAGTGCTTCCATTTCTTGGATTTAATCCATTAGGGGAAGCAGTAAAGCCCAGGTGTCTTCCACATCCAGCTGTTTGTTTTGCAGTCTCACATTCCCAGAGCCCCCACCTGAAAGTGAAGAAAAGTTCACCTTGCAGAGAGCTCAGGGGTCTCCCCTCAATCAGCCTGGGCTTTTCCCTCAGGTCACTTCTCTGTCTGCTGCACAAATTCTGTCTGTCCCCACCAGAACCTCTGTCTGTCCTGTAGCTTGTTACACTGCCTCCACCTGGAACCACAAACCCATTCACCACAAATCCACCTGTGCTTAAGGTGATGTCCAGGAGCTGAGCTGTCCTTTGTGCAGGAACCCAGAGCCGAGCCAAGCTTCAGCAGCTCCCTGAGCCTGGGGTCCGATCCTGGGGTCAGTTCTACCCTGAGCCTGGGGTCAGATCCTGGGGTCATTTTCCCCCTGATCCTGGGGTCAGTTCTACCCTGATCCTGGGGTCAGTTCCCCCTGATCCTGGGGTCAGATCCTGGGGTCAGTTCTCCCTGATCCTGGGGTCAGTTCTCCCTGATCCTGGGGTCAGTTCTCCCTGATCCTGGGGTCAGTTCCCCCTGATCCTGGGGTCATTTTCCCCCTGATCCTGGGGTCAGTTCTCCCTGATCAGGGCTCAGCTCCTCCTCTCCCCACTCCCTTTTCCCCAGCAGTCTCCATTCCCACCAGGAGGCAGAGATGGTGACAGATGACTCCAGCCCAGGTTCTCTCGGCTGTCTCCTCGGTATTTATCTGTTTATAGCTATATCTATTTATCTGTTACCTCAAGGAGAGCACATCATGGAGGAAATCCTGTTTCTCCTCAGAGGGATGCAGGAGCACAAAGCTCCCTTTAACTTTGTTGCTCTTTTGAAAATGTTGCTCTTTACTTCTCTGTGCTAGAGATTATTAGCTCTGCTCATTATTACAAAAGACTTTTTTCTAGCTTGAGCCATTCACAGCACAACATTAATTTTCTCCTCATTTTGTATGAATGTATTGATTTGACCACAGCTACAACCCATGATGTGTTTTGCTGCTATTACGTTCAAGTACTTGAAATAATATTGCCATGTAAAACAGAGCTATTAACTGCAGCCTAATATCTACCAGCCAGTGGGGTGTGATGGAAAAGCAGGGAGCTATCCCAAAGGGAAAACTTAAAACATGTAAATATAGTTTAGTCATTCAAATAATTATAATTGTTTTCAATAACATTCAAATGCAACATTCAGATTATGAAGTTAATTCTCTGTACCCACTCATCCATTGGGTTTTTAGTTATTATAAACCCCAGCTATTACAAGGTCTTTGTACAGCTGAACAGTAAATGAGCCATATGTGCCAGACTGACCTTTTGTCACATTCTATTTATGAACTCAAGCCTTAAAACAGTTATAGCTAAAATCCATTTAATGTTGATATAAGACTGTCCACCTTCCTGCAATCAGAGATATCCCATCTTTTACTCCTGTGTGTCATCAATATGGGGACTCTGCTACTGAAAAATAAAACCATTTACCAGCTAGTGCAGATCTTGTAGAACTAACTTGGCTGGAGCCACTCTTCATTTTTGCCTGAAATTGCAATATTTTAGTGCCTTTAACTGTTGCCAGCAGTGCCAGCCACAGGTTTGTGTCTGAGAGAAACCATTTGTAATGAAATCCTGAGCGTGGCTTGGGTTCACCCTGCTGCCCCCAGGATCAGCTGTGCCCTGAGTGATTTCTGTGACTGCATCTTCCCAGGGACAGAGCTGCGGTGCTCACTCCTCACTCCTGATCCTCCTGGGCCTGCTGAGGCAGAGATGGATGAATAATTAATGCCCTGCCTTTACATCCAATTATATTCACCAGAGAGTGTTTTCTGCAGCTGGCAGTAGTGCTGGTGTTTGTTTGGAGCTTTTTGAATAACCAATACATGATTTAAATTTTATTTTCCCTGGCATTTTCACTGTGACAATCACACAACCTACAACTGCAACTAAACTGGAAACAACAAACTGTTAATCCTCTGACAGTCCATAACAATTCAGGGCCTCAATTTTGCATTTATTTATCAGCAGATTGTTATTAAATTAAATAAGACAAACATATGCATACATTAAACACTTCAGTGACCCAGCACAGCCCTAGGAACTAAACCATAAACCAGCACATGCACAAGCTTTAGAACTCATTACCAAATTGTCCACAGGATACCAGAGGGCAGAGTTCTGTTTGAGTCTGCAGTCATTTTGCATTTCAAACTAGCTCATTTGGTACCATAAAATTGCAGAAATACTTATTTTGATCAGTTTTACTTCATAGTATAAATTCTAGTGCTAAAAATTTTTAAGACTGTTTTTAATACTTCAGTATTTTTGGGCAGTTTTGTGACTTAAAATGAAACCTATTGTTATTAAGTTTCCAGAACATTTTGTGAAAATATGAACTTCCACTTTTAAAGAAGTGAAAGGTAACAATTTTCATGATCTTTAAAATTATTAATTTTCAATTTTTCTGATATTAATCCAGTTTTATGATTTTCATACCATAATAATGGACTTAGAACTCTTGGGGTTGCCATTTCTACCCCAATATCTGCTATTATGGAAACTGGAGAGGCACAGAAACTCCTTCAGCACCAAGCCACGACCTGAAAAATTATTTTATGCTACTCACCTGATACAACAGGATGCAGCAAAAATGTTAATTTGCGTGCTCCTGACTGGCAAACCTGGAAACCTCAGCCCACTGAAACTGAGGAAAGTCACAACATATTACCCCTTCATGCAGCTCCTTACACCTGGTGTGCATTTCTATCTCGCACTCTCATCTCTTACCTACCCCTCCAATCCTCATTTTCTCTTTCAAATCCTCTGCATTTGAGCCAAAAGAGTGGGGAAAAAGGACTGAGGAAACCCAGGGCATCCTGAGCACACTGACAGCCTGGCCCCATGAGCCAGGACCATCCCTCACATTCTCTGCCCCAGTGAAACTGCCGGGGTGGCCAAACTGCAGATGCTGTTAGAGCAGAAGGGGCTTGCAGCACCTGTTTGCACTGCAGAGACACAGGGGCCATAACCAGAAGAGAAATAAACCCATTCCAAGTGCACTGCTGATTGTACTGAACCACATTTGCTCATAAAACCCCCCGTGCCTGAAAGCCACTGAGGCTGAGGAAATGCCTTGCAGGAGCTGCTGCAGCGTGATTCGTGATGAACGTGCAGCCATGGGCTGGAAACAGCAGCGCAAAGTCAGCACAGAGCAGGGGAAGCTGCTGGGAGCACACTCAGCTCCCTGCAAAATGACAAATAAGGGTGTCTGAATTGCACTGCAGATCTGATAGACTGCGTGCTGGAAGCAGAGAAATGAGATGAACAAGGGCTCATCTACATTGAAAAGTTTTACTGCCTTAATTAATCCAAAAACATAATTAAAGCTGTGAAATCTTTCTAGTGTGAATGCAATTTTAGCGGTTAAATGAACAAGCACTTGGAGCTCACTATGGTTTGGATATATCATTTACCCATCTGACTGTACCCTGCTCTGGCAATTTTAATACACCCAGTTTTCTTCTACAGACCATCCTGGCTGCCAATCTAAATTTCACAGAGAAGTTTCGTACCACAGAGTAGCGCTGAAATCACACAAGTCTGGAAATTAGTCTGGAAATGCCACCAAGTCACACAGTCCATCCTTTTCCCAAGAGAAGTCTGAACCCTGCATTTCTTGACAGAAGCTTTCCAAAGAATTAGAAAATTCTGATTGAATTCTACTCTCTTCTCAGACCGTGTGGTCTCATACTTCTCTTTAACGGACAAGCTGAGACAGCTAAAGCAGCTAATACAATTTAATTGACTTAGGCTTGGCAATTCTCCAAAATAATGAAGAAAAGCTTGGGAAAAAACATTCCTTTTCCCTCTTCCTTGAATACTAATCCAAGACAAAATTCAATGAGGATTTATGACATGTACACAAGGAAGCTGGGTGTCCCGTTATCTTAAAAGCACCGGTGAAATTTATCATGTTAATTCCTCAAAAATTCCTCTTTGAAAACCCTAATCCAAAAGAATGAGAATTGCCTGTTCATTAAGGGAACCATTCATTATAACATTATCGATTGTGTATCAACTGAATCCACACCCTTTCCTTCAGCTGGAGCTCGCTGAGCACTGCCAGGTGTGAAGAACAAACACCAGCGAGGTTTTCAAGAGGGGTCACAGGCAAAGCTGCTGGGATAGAGCAGCTGCACATTGCCACGGAGAACATTCCAGACACAAGGAAATCCATGAAATCCTTTATCACAGGAGCTCAGTGAAGCCACAAGTTCTAACAATGAAGCTTAAGAAGCTGCTGGAGGAGAATTAAAACAGGAAACAAGCTGGAAATGCACAGTGGAGGATTAATCACGCAGTGTATTATAAAAATTGCTATTTAATATTAAATTGGCCCCAACCTTTAAATATTCCATCTACATTTCCTACAGAAAAGTGAGTTTCAGCTCCTTCATGGTTTGTTTGGATCTAATGCTATATGTTGGCTGACTGAGGTCGGGGCATTTTATTTTTCAAACCATTTTTTTAATTTAGTGCATATGGCCCTTTCTGTAATATTTTTCTGTAATGTCATGAAATCGTGCATTGCATTGGTTTTAGGACTAATATGCATTAAGCATAAAGATAAAATAACTGGAATGTCAATCATTATTTAGCTGCTTTTTCCCTTTGCCCAAGTCTTAAACCCAATGCACAAATTTGCATTGGCAATGGAATAGCAAAAAAAAGTGAAATAGTTTTAATAAATTATTCTGAAAGATATTAGATAGAGGTCAATTCCCAATTCTTTTGAACTCCATCACAGAACTCTCATTTAATTTTCTGGGAATAGAATTTGGCCCCGATCACTTATAAAATGGGATTAAACTTCTGGCTCTCTTCCCAGAACCTGAAATGAAAGTGCACCAATGAAAATCTGCAGAATCATAAAACAGAGAAGAAGGGAAAGCCTTATATGTAGCTTTATGAAACAGATTTTTTTAGTTCCTTAGATTGCCACCTTCAACACAAGCCCTCTTATCCTGTTATTCGTAAATTGATTAAAATGCCTGAAGTCAGAAGCAATTTCTTGAACTCCCCGTGAATCGATGGGCTTTCCACATTTAAACATTTTTCAGCATGCATTTAAAATTGAAGAGTATGAGCAGCTATCATTTCTGTAAGACCATAATAAAGGTCAAACATTTATTAGGCTGGAAGTGACATTAATACCTTCTGAATTCTTATTAGAGGAGGTCCATCATGGTATAATTTTCTTGGGGAGTAATAGGTCAGCTGTCAAATCTATCACCATGTCTGTTCCTGTTTTCCTACTGTCAAAGCAGGACTAAAGAGAACAGAAGGAGATACTCTTCTCAAAAGCACCAATTTGACAGTTTTAATTAAAGGCACAAATTCAAGCATATGGAAATCCATCACCTGGAAATCCTCGAGTTGATTCTTCATTCGACGCTGACTTCAAGGAATTGAATTTCAGTGCAGGACTGCACAAGCCACTCATGTTCTTACATAACTACCAACCTGAGAAACTACTTAACCCAAAACCTGTGGAAGACTGGATTTCAGCTGGGGCTGGCTTCTTACCCAGGAGAATTAAAGAATCACCCTCAGGGCACGACATCCTTCACTGGAACAGGTTCCAGAGAGGAGTTCTGGGACAGCTGGAGGTGTCAGTGACAGGCAGAGATCGAGCTCTGCTTCACCTTCCATTCCCAAAGAGCTGGGAGAGCCCAGCCCCATCACCCCATTCCCAAAGATCTGCGAGAGCCCAGCTCCCAAACCCCACTCCCAAAGATCCATGTGAGAGCCCAGATCCCAAACCCCATTCCCAAAGAGCTGGGAGAGCCCAGATCCCTCAGCCCAGTCCCAAAGAGCTGTGAGATCCCAGATCCCAAACCCCAGTCCCAAAGAGCTGGGAGAGCCCAGATCCCAAACCCCATTCCCAAAGAGCTGGGAGAGCCCAGATCCCTCAGCCCAGTCCCAAAGAGCTGGGAGAGCCCAGATCCCTCAGCCCATTCCCAAAGAGCTGTGAGAGCCCAGATCCCAAACCCCAGTCCCAAAGAGCTGTGAGATCCCAGCTCCCAAACCCCAGTCCCAAAGAGCTGGGAGATCCCAGATCCCAAACCCCAGTCCCAAAGAGCTGTGAGAGCCCAGCTCCATCACCCCAGTCCCACAGATCTGTGTGAGATCCCAGATCCCAAACCCCAGTCCCTGCCCAGTGCCCAGGACCCGACTGGACTCCAGCATTGTGTGATGAACTCTCAGTAAATGCTGGGACAAGGATCAGGCGTGTCAGTGCCAGGAGACACCGATCCTCCCCTGACTGCTGGTTAATAGATCAGCACATCCTTTTTAAAAAGTATTTACAATGTGAGAAATGCAATAAAATGAAAAATGTAGTGAAAAGAAAGACATATTTTACCTAATGTAGTCATGCTTCTGGTTTTAAATGTCAGTGAGAGCTGCCCAAGTTACTTGTGTTTTATGTATTTGTGCATGTTGGTTTAAGAAGATCATAAAATTGCACAAGTGGAAAATATATCATTTTAACTGCAGAGGGCAAGTCAAGCAAGGGAAGAAAAAGAATATGGAGGAAGTTACTCCTGTGTCAATTGTCATTAGGAAGTAACTGCATATTTCTTTTAAATCAGGCTAAGAGGCAGAAAAGCTTACAAGATAATCCATTATTAAAAGAAAAAGGATGGGGGAGGGAGAGAGGAAAGAAAGGGGAGAAAAGAGAGAGAAAGGAGGCATCAAAACCTCTAAGAATCAACAAAGAATGAAAATACAGGGTAGCCAGGGAAAATCAGGAGTAATTCCCATGAACTTCTCGTTTTACAGCCAGGTTAATTCAGTGATAGTCTGTGCCACATGCATGAAAGTTAAAAAATATGAAAGCAATGAAAACAGTCAACATTCACAGAAAAATAAACTCATGTTGTTGAAACAGGCCTCTCTCTTCTATTTAGTGTTTGATAAAGAGGTGTTTCTGGTAATCACTGCCCCAAATCAGAGATGATCCCAGGTCTGCAGTGATTTTCACCAGGAGAGGCAGAGGGAGCCTTCCCTCTGTAACAGAGCTCAACAAAGCTCCTTCCTCTCAATTCACACACCCAAATCCAACTCCAGGCACCAGGGTTTGCAGCTCAGATTCCACCACATACACATTTTTAGTAGCAAGCATTCCAAATTTCTTTATATAATTTCACAAGTTATGTAATGATTCTCTGTGAATGTACAGTGTATCACATCGCTTTGCAGCACCCAAAGTGTTGATAGCGATAAATCTTACCAAGAACCTCCAAAAAGTTGCACTAAAATGAGAGATTAAGTGAATTTGGTTGAGAAGGGAGGAGGAGATGTCATGGAGATGTCATTTTGCCACAGTCCCCCCAAGAGAGGACAATGCTGAGCTGAGATAAACCATTTTCAGTGGCTGTAGTCACAATTCACAGAGCACAAGCTGAATACGTGATTTCAATTGTAGGAATGAAGAAAAGTTTTAATGAGATGAAAGTTCTGAAGATCAATTTATTTTCTGTAATTTTTTAAAGTATGAACATGTAGGAAAGTTTCTGACCTGAATAGTTTCTCATACTGGCCTAAAATACATTTGTCAGCTTCCAGAGGTAAAATTGATAACAGACTAATAATATGACCCAATTAAAGAGGGAGAATAGACAATCCCAGCAGTGTATGTGTAATTGCAGCATCTCCCTGAAGCACTCTGCTAATACCCACACATAAGCTGAGAATACAAGTAATTCTTTTTTTAGCTGTTAGATGTAGCATGTTTGGCATCCTCCAGGTTTCACCCGATCCTGGAAGGCCACTAAAACCTTCTGCATGTATTGCATATCAATATTCTGTGTTTAGGAAAAGCATTTCCCAGTTTTAGCAGCTTCCTAAAAGATTGTAGAAGACTGTATCATGTATTCTAAAATCCACTATTAACTTCATATTAGCATTTTGAGTCTCTAAGGAGGTAGATGTTGTTGCAGGTTACCCACAAAGAATCTGCTTTCAGTAATGAGGAGCAGAACTCTGACATCTGTCAACCGAGTAAATTCCACTGTTTTGTAAATATTGATCAAACAATCATGGCTAATGATACAGCTCTAAGTGAATTAGACAAATGTTCCCACACGGCCATCAATTTAATTCCCAGACTAAATTAGCTTCTTTTGTAAAGCAAAACCCTTTCAAGGAAGATAAATTGTTCAGTGACATCAACGTCCATTTCAATTATGGCTTTATTCTGGTGGAGGCTGTTCTGCATAATACACCTGCTGTTCACCTGGAAAATTCAGGGGAGCCCCACGACACTGACCTTGATCATTTGTGTCCCAGTTCTCTAAAATATGGGGTAGCTGGGATAAATGGTAGACAGAAGTTATTACTTTTCTCTGCCCCAGCCCGCAGAGTCTGAGCTGAAATCACCATAATTGAAAATACACTGATTTAATTCAGTTTAGCACAGCTGCACGTCAGAACTGCACTGGAGGTAAGAGCTTCACCTGAGCATGAGCGAGGTGAGGATGGGGAGCCTGAAAGCACCAAAAGGATATTTGCAAATGGGCAGAAACTTTCTTTACTTCCTAAAACCAAACCAATTATCTCTCAGAAGTAATTCATGCGTCACTCTCCAGCCTGCTTCAGTGGAGACAAAGCTGCTTGAGGTTCTGCTGGCCCCAGTGGGGCAAGAAGGGAGGGGAGGGGGCTGAAATTTGTCCCACCTAGAGAATAAACAGGGAATCCTTCTCCAACGTGCTTCAGGTCTGAAATGCTGCTCAGTGAAGTGGGGGAGCAGCTTCCCTCTGGCTTCTGGGGACTTTCCAAGCCTGATGTGGAATATGTAATGCCTTTTTATTGCTGTATTTTAGTTTTATTGGCAGCAGTTCATTAGGTTTGAGAGACTACAAAGGCTCCTTAAAATGAATCTCAACCAAAGTGTCATTTATTTGCAAGCAGTCTATTCCAGAATGTTTCAGCTAAAATAAACTGTTTTTTTGTAAACATCATTACATTTCAAACTCAGTTTGTTGACAAAATGACTATTAACTTTCTCCCCATGGACTCTTTTCCTTGACACATTCCAGTAGCTTTCAGTGGATGGAAAGAAAGGCCCAGAGTAGGAAGTTATTCCAAATTACAAGTACTTCCCCCCAATTGGGACAGCTGCTGTTTAAGTGATCTTGTCATGCAAGGGGAAGGAAAAAGCTTTTCCACAGTTCAGTGTACAAATGTGAGCTGCCCACAGGGCAGAAACAGAGCCCAGCATGAGCCTCCAAGCCCTGCTGTGACATTATGCAAAAGCAAACAGTAAAAAAGGAAGAGGTTACAGAGGCAATTTGGTGTTGCATTTAGAGGTTAATCAAGATCTTTTTTTGAAGAGAGGGTCAGCATTTTAGGATATTCAGGTGGCTAACTCAATAGAAGTGCCTAAATGCCTTTAAATCTCCCACAGTGCTCATCCTGACAATTCAGTTTCAAGAACTGTGATATTATCAGAACAATGAAACAAGTCATATTTAGTCTGTGAGAAAATTTGTGTTTCTTTTTCTCTAATTGCTTTCTATCTTTATATTTCTCAATGTATATATTGCTTTGTACATTCCTCTATGTATCTTTAACCCCATGTTGAAAAGACACAATTCAAGGATATGTTTGAATAAGTGGCAAGAGGGAATCCTGGAGGATCCTGAGTTGTGAGGGATCCACAAGGATCATCACTTTCCACCTCCCCAAGAACCAAACCACATCCCTGTGAGCGTTGGCCAATATGCCACATCCCCTCCCAGAGCACAGAGGACTGTAAATTATTCTCATTTTTAACACTCCAGCCCAGCTGCCCCCTTGGAGTGACCACGAATTATCCTTTTATCCATAAATCTCTGTTAACTGTCCCATCTCAGCTGGGTGTCCCCTCAGTCCCTGTTTGCAGCTCCTTCTCGTGGCATTCCTGAGCAAACCACAAAACAAACACCAGGTCTGCTTCCTCCTCCTGGCTGTTACAGACACCTGAATCCAACTTGCTGTCAGAAGAATTTACCAGAAGTTCTAAAGCGTGATTGTGAATTGTGGGTGGCCACCCCAAGGCTGGCCAGAAAATGGAACATCTCCTCCATGACTCATTCCAAAATTTATTTTCATTCTGAGTTCAAATGAAAGTCAATGAATCAGAATGAATTGTGCAAATTCATGTAAACATTTCCTTATAATTAACATGTTCCTATGAATCATTTAAATGAAAGTATTTCCAAGAAGAGATGGATCATTCTGTAAACAGTTGTTATCTGGGAGCCAGGTGACGATGTGAAGGCTGATTTATGATCACACACATTCAGATCGTGGCAAACAGGATGAAACACTTGCTTCTCCAGAGTGCCAATCTCAGGAGCAGTTATTCAAATGAAAATTATTCCCCATGTGGCTTTTTAAAGGTTTAGTTTTCATTTCTCCCTGGCATCAGTGCACAAACCCCTCTCCCCCCTGCCTGCCCAAACACATCCCCCCAGACACAAACCCCCAATTAATCACTGCTGCCTCCTGGTCAATGGAAGATTTAAGACAACACTGATGACATTTTGATTTTATATAATGTAAGAATTCATTTTCAGGCAGTTATTTGTTTTCAATTTTTTGTACCTCCAGTGAACTAAAGCACTTTGGCTGTAGGGACTTCTTTATATCTCTGAAATTGAGCTGACAGTGCTAATCACCAATTCAATATTTAATCTGAAAGAAGGACAATTTGATAGTTGGTGTACAGGCAAACATTCTCTTCTGGATGGCTTCTTTGGGCTCATTACTGTTTTTCTTTTCTCTGAACTGGGTCACTCTCTGACTCGTTAATTGTCTTCTGAGATTTGACCCATTTTTCTGAGTAGTCCTCCAAGACCTCTCCAAAAAGGGATGAAAGCAGCCCAAATTGCTGCTATGGGGTTTTTCAGGCTGCCTGAATAACCTGAACAGTTATCTGAGTAATCAGGAAAGCTGAATCAAGCGTGACAGTACAAAAGCCCCCAGGGGATGACTGAGCTCAGCTCCTGGGGGAGCTCCCAAGACTCTGAGCTGGGGTGGGGAAGGTTCTGCAGCTCTGCCCAGGCCCAGAATGGAAAAGGGGGCACAAGCCCCCACATTTATGCATTTTGCTTTCTGTAGATAGAGGTAACAACTCCAAAGTATTTTTTGATGAAAAGTTGCCATAACACTTTCATTCCCCAAAATACAAAGAATCCAGGAGAGATAACAGCCTCGCCCAACTTTGATCAAAAACAAACATCCCAATACTCTTAATTCTGAAAACTGACTGCTGCAGTTAATGCACTTGGTTTCTGTTTAATCTTATCAGTGAATAGTAGGTTAAAAATAACTTTAAAAGGAGCAATTTTCTTTGACTAAGTGAATTATCTATGTATTTATACTAAATGAATTGTCAAAAGTTAATAAAAACATTGAAGAAATTGAAAAGACAAAAAAAATTGGTAGTTTTTGAGCATGGGAAATACTTTAGAGCGTCCTCTCCTGGGGCCTGTTGCACTTCTGTATTAGCTGCTTATTGGATAAATTAGATGTCTAAGTTTATCCAAATTCTTTCTCATCTATAAATTCATCATTAAAGCAAATTATGTATCTTATAGGAAGTATTTAGTGGGATTTTTTTACCCCTAACTTCACTGAAGAGCAAGATAGGCATTTCTGAGTGCTTTTACCTAGCTGACATGGGCAAACATCATTTTTTAAATTCCACTGTGATATTTGCAAGAAAACACGTCTGCTCTTTCAGAAATGAAACCTCATGTCCTGACAGCTAGATAGATATAGATGTAAACAAGGAATCTGAGTCACTGAGAAAGAGAAGAAAACAATTCAATACCAGGAAAAGGTCTCTGTTTGTAGGAAAATGCAATACTGATTTGTGATATTCAAAATGATAGTCATAAATTCTCAGAGCTTTATGTTTAAAATATTAAGTCTAAAAGATTCAAGATCCAATTCAGTCTGTTCCCTTTTTTTTTTTCCTTTCCCAAGAAACAAACATTTCCTGCTACAATTTCAGTTTACTGGTATTTGTCTCATCATCATAAAACAAAGTTTTCCACATACTTTTCCTCCTTTTTTGTGAGCAAACCTTTCATTGTTTCAGTACCAGATTCAAGTCTAGTGGAAATTCCAATAACAGCAGCTGGATGACTCAAGAGCAGCCAGATGGAGTAAGGATCTTTACCAGACACTCCTTTCCCCAGAGACACTGCAACAAGCAATAGCCTTTTCTGACTGCAGGCATCTGAGAATCTGAATTTGGAAAAATATAAATGGTTGTACACATTAAATTCCTCCCAAATATGCAAGCTGAAACAAAACTGGAACCCTTGTTCATTGTAAATGCTTTTTCCTACATATATCAGCCTTGTCTCTCAGTCTTCAAAGGCCCATTCTGGAAATTGGAACAATTTGATTATCACCTTTTTCCTGCTGCTCAGGTAGCTGGAGCCAAGAGTTTGAGCTGCAGCCCTGCTCGGAGCTGGCTGAGCTGCAGCTGCAGCTGCAGCAGTTTTTGTGTCACTCAGCAGCTGCAGTGGAGCACATTGCTGCTGAGCTCGGTGTTTGGTGCCTGGGATCACACTCCCAGCTGAATTTGTTCTGTGTCTGCTCTCCTGACTGGCACTGGAGAAATCAGCAGCACCAAGTACCCTTTAATATCTTTCAATATGCACTGATGGAAATGCAACCCTTTCTGAGTGTAGGTATGGATCCAAGTCAGTTTCCTAGCTGACTAATTCGCTAATTTACTGACTAAATTACTAAAATGGATCAAATTAAAACTCCACATCCAAACACCTGCAGCTCCTCCAAAGGGGAATGATGAACCACGAGCAGTGCAGCAGCCCACGGCACAAACAGGAGTGCAGGATATCTACACGTGCTCTGCATGGATACAGTTCTTATTTTGATCTTTAAAACAGATGACTAAAAATATCTTCAGTTGCATAAAAGCACAAAGTGATGGATATGAACAATGTAAATTTTTCAAAAGCATAAAGAAAATTACTGGGAAGCTGTGCTGTGATAGCAAAAATAAAATCCCTCAACTGGTGTTTTGAATAATGAAAGAAATTCAGTTTTGGCTTGGAGTTCAGCATTTAAATGAATCTCAAGGGAGAAGAAAGAGTAGAACCAACCAAAGTCAAAGTCTTACATCTTACCTGATCTCTGTCTACAGTGGAAAGCATGTGCAAGACATTTTAACATCTTTTCACTTCTTCAGTAGAAAACCAAAGAAAATAAAGCCCAAATACAGTACAAAGTAACTGGGGAATTTATCTGAATCCTTTTCCTATGAATCTGTTAAAAAAGAAAAAGAGAAAACCTCATGGGATAAAGCAGAATGGCAGATTTCACCCTCAGTGAGCCAGACCAGAAAGAAAACCCAAATATGCCTCATACAAAATTCATCTGGGTTAAGCATCGTGGGTCTGCACAGGGCCAGTCAAGGAGGAGAACTTAAAACAGGACAAAAAATAAAGTAAAAACGTCTCCTGACGAGTCAGTGTAGCAGAGCTGCCCAGATTTGGGAGACATTTGCTCAACATGAATAACAAAAAGCAGATAGCAATGGCTTTTGTGGACCCTGGGACCAGGAATGGGGAATATCCAGAGATATTCTGGAGCTGTGTCTGTGTCTGCAGCTGAGCAGAGCAGCTCCAGCTCTGCAGCGGAACAAGGAGAGCAACAATCATGAAATCACAGCTGCACTGTTCCTCTGGTAAAATGTATTTCATTGCCTTTGTGAAACAATTACATTTAGCAGCTGCTGCATTTGCCTCTAAGAAATATTAGAAATGCCACCACAATCATTAAGAAAAGTTCAGGATCAAATGCCATATCAGTTTATGGCAACATCTGTTTTGGGGGGAGTGATGGGGGTAAAATAAGAGTGCTGCATCACACACGCAATAAATTTTACATATGAACACCAACCCGAAACAACTTGAAAATTTAATGTAATGTACAGCACAATGGGGCACAGATAGCCAATAAAAGCAGCAGGAATAAAGGGGATTTGTAGGAATGTGAGTTTCTCACTGGTACAGAAAGTGCATTAATCACCTCTGCAGTAAAGTGAGAGAAAGGAGAGGTTCATGTGAGCTTGCCAAGAGGTGTCAAACAAAGCATTTTCCACCTGAGAGAAAGTGCTCCAACACAGGCACTTCACTATCTCAGACAGGATAAGAAAAGTTCATCTCATGCACCTTCTGTCATGGTGGAAAAAAAAAAAATCAAAGTTAATTCCATATGTTTTCAAAAATACTCTAAATTACTCAATTAAAAGAAAGATATGCCTCAGGAAATAGCTCCTGTCATGCATATTAATAGAGTAAGAGAACTCCTCTGAGTTTACTCCTCCTTATTCCTGTGTTTCCTAGTTAAATCTGCAATGGCTGTTTGTACAAGCTGATCGTGGGCACTTGTCCTGCCAGACTCCCAAACAAATCAAAAGAAAATAAAAGGAAGAGGACAAAAACACGCATTAAGATTAATCCCTAATGGAAATCAGACCTGTGGCACCCACCCTTGCCAGCAGACCTGAAAGCAAAAGGAATGAGGCAGCTTCTAATGCATGACCTGGTGACAGAATAAAGAAAATATTAAATAAAATATTAAATATGATGAGAAGAGGTCCTAGCCAAGAGCTCCATTCCAAGATTTTACAGGAGAGGATGTGAGAGAGCAGCATCCAGGACAGCACCACCAGCGCCGCACAGCAGCTGCTCCCAGGAAAGACAAATTCAGCAGTGTTAATGATAATTGCAGGTTCTGAGGTTTAATAAAGGAAACAATTCTTCAGTAGCATCTGGGATTTGAGTTAGAAGCTCAAATTAAGAAGGCAGAGACCTCACAAAGGAAACAAAGCCAAACTCCAGGACCTGTGTGTCCTGGACAGTTATAGCTGTATGTGAGATAAATTGCATTAGCTGTATTAAGTACTTGATGCTCATGAGAAACATGAATTGTTCTCACTCTCTCTGAAATGAATCAAAATCCATGAAGTCATTGTCCCTCTCTCCCTTGGCAGTGACCACAGACATGACAGAGGAGCCCTCAAAGGTGTGGAATATCAGCAGGAACTGCAAATCAAACACTTGCACTGTCCACAGAAACACAATTGGACATTGTGGAAACAGCCAGAACCTTTAACCTCAGCTGCTTCCAGCAGGAGCTCCCTGCTCCCTTTCCTCACCCACACAGATAAAATGAATTTCCTTTGACCCAGTCACTGAAACTCCCTCTCCTGCTGAGCACTGCCTTCCTCAGAAACACGAGGAAAATCAGCAGCTGTGTGTAAGAGTTAAAACCTAGGTATGAAGACAAATATAAATTCTTTACCTAACTATCTTTACAACTGCAGGACTCTCTTAAAATGAAATTTAGGACACAGGAACCCTTATAGAACCCTCTCCTTTGTAATGGAAACAGGTATTGCCTTCAATTGTGGGAGCGTGTCAGCAAAAATTATGCAGCTGTAAACTGCTGGGGATAATAAAAGACATTCTTACAAACTGATTTTTGCTGACATCCAACAAAGAAATAACAAATATATATCAGAGATGCTTCAGCCACAAACAAGAGTTTGTGCATAGAATGGGCTGCTGTTTCCAGCTGTAAAATGGGGCTCTTTTAACCACACTGGGGAGAATAAATTCAGTAGAACAGAAACAGTCAGGGTAAAAGCTATGCTCATAAATTGAATAAATCTGAATTTTTCAGGACAGAGACTTGACATGTCTTCCTTGCCTCTCTTTCTCCAATACAAAGAACATTTTTTTCCAAAAATTTCTGTAATCCACCAATAGTGAAAATTAACATCTCTGGACCATCATTAACAGAAGCATTTGGAAACACCAAAAAAATTCCATTTGTTTCAGTCTGTGCTTTAAAGTCCCCCGAGACAGGAATTGTTCCCAAAGGTGCAATCACAAGTATTTCATCAGAACACAGCAGCCACAAAGACTCACAGCTAACAGTAAATACCAACACCAAGAGTGCCCACACCTGGGAACCTCCATTAGAGCTCACTTGGGTAAAGGGAAAAAACACAATAATTCCTCCAGCAATATTTCTCCAAAAATTCTGGATCATGTTTCATGTAAATTGAATTCTAAACAAGAAGTCAATGGCAGGAAGGGAACATTAACTGGGTAGGTGGCTACAAGGCAAGAGTGTCTGACATAAACTGTGTTTTCTGAAGCCTGGCCTGGAACTGAACCGTGTGAGGCACTTGTTTAATTTCAGAAAAGCTGCTCGGTGTCCCTGAGCAGCAGAGACAGCGACTGGGATGGTGTTCAGTGCTTGGCTTTTCCCCAGGAGCTTTGCCAGGATCAAAGTGCCTGTGAGCAGTGGTGGGCAGGAATAAACATTGGGGAGAAACCCGAATTAGAGAAGCCAAAGGAGCTGGAAGAGCTGTGCTGGAGGCTGGAGCTGCGTGGGCTCCTGTGGGAGGCTGGAACCATCCCCTCCAGCTCACCTTGGAGAGCAACACCAGCTGGGAACAAATCAGCTGCCCTTCACTGAAGAGCTGGGTCAATTAAAATGAACTTCCTAATGAGAGAAATTCAGATTCAACGTGTCATCCCATTTCCCTTGAAATATAAAGATTAAAAAGGAGAAATAATAAAACAAATTATAAATATAAGCTAGTCTGCAAGTGAAGGGAACAACTGGAAATTCAATGTCTTCCTATCAAAAGGCATGCTAAAGCATATTGGAAAGTAAATAGATAAATTTAATAAATAAATTTAATGGTAAATTTGGGGAGTATGAAAGCTGTGTGGTTAGAAGGGAGCAAAGTTCTTTAACTTGTATCAAAAAAAATGCTAATACTCAAAATGACATTGAGAAATTAGAGCAGTGGAAAGAGAGCACATCACAGGCAATTTTAAATGTAAATTCCCTGCAAATGCAAGAAAACCTTGCAGACACTCCAAAGGCAATCAGAGAGCAAACTCTAAATTACAAAAGCCATAGAGGAGAACCTCAAATGCTCAGCACACATAGAAATCCTCATACACAAAAATACATTCCAATGTAATGCATGCATTCTGCTATTCCTTAATTCCTGATCTGAAAACAGAGATGTAGTGTGTGGCACCATGGGTGCAAGTCTGATGTCCCACAGCAGGAGATCTGAAATGCAGCTGTGCAGAAGAATTATTGCAGGGTCTGAGTGCAAGGCAGCTCCTGCCAGAGGAAATGCAGGAGCACAGGATGGAGCTGGGAGTGGCAGAGGTCTGGGAATGTTTCTCTCCTTCCTGAGGGAATGCAGGATGCAGCCAGGAGTGGCAGGGCTCTGGGAATGTTTCTCTCTTTCCTGCAGGGATTTGCAGGATGGAGCTGGGAGTGGCAGGGCTCTGGGAATGTTTCTCTCCTGTGCAGGATGGGGCTGGGAGTGGCAGGGGTGTGTGAATATTTCTCCCCTTCCTGCAGGGATGGAACCCTGACCCTGGGAGCTGTGGCCCTGCACTCTGCCCCGTTCTCTCTGGTTCCACCTGGCAGTGCTGAGGAGCAAGGTTTGGAATACATTATTCCCACCCAGAACTACACAGCAACTGCACAAATGACATTTATCACTGTTATCTACACTGGCTGGATTTTTTGGTACCATGAGGTAGAAAAGGCAGAGATTACCTAAAGGAGCTGTGAGTGAATGTGAGACAACAGAGAAGGCTGAAGGATTCAAGTTATTTATTATCCCAACTTCCCACAAAGACCCAGGAGGTTTTTGTGCTCATTTCAACAGAAAACAACCTGAAGGGCAGAAGCAGGAGCAGCTCAGACATTCAGACACACAGACAACCTGAAGGAATCTGTCCTGGCGTTGTTACAAAGCTGCTCAGCGCAGCATTAGGACCAGCAGTAATTATTTGTGATGACTCAGTGTCTTAAGACAGCAGGACTCCAAAAATGCTTCAAGTGCTAAGTGCCCACTCTATTAAACTGGTACTTGGTATTTATAACAATCAGATTCTTGTTCTCTTCTTGTTTTACCCTCTGTAATACTCAGGAGAGTGCTTGGCAATGGCCATTGTTCAGTCTCAACGTGCTGAAAATTCAGTAATTCTGTGGTGTACTGCTCCCTTCAAAATACAGTCCAAGGGAATAATTCCTGCTACAAGTAACCAAGTGTGTCTTTGTCAGCTTTACAGCAATTTAGGGACAGCAACACGCACCAGGAATTTGTGTAATTACATGAGATTATATCAACAGAGCCATTTCTCTCCTTCATTATCTATATTCTAATAATTGGACAGTTATCAGTTAATAAATTCTAACTGCAGCTCAAGTCTGGCACTTTCTAAGCCTTTACAAAAACCTATCAGTACAGCAAGGTAATGACACCTTGCATTTTAACTCGTCTCTGAGGAGATATCCTGTGGTCCTGGCAAGGATGGCCCCTGCAGGTTTTACAGTTCAGCACTTGCAGAAATCACAGCAGCGTGGGCAGTGTCTGTGTCTTAATTCCCACCCATGGACTCAGCAGCTTCACTCCTCACTGATGAAGCAGCACAGCGAGTTCTCAACAGCTCCTTGGAGCTGAAAACCACAAGAAAGTAAATTTCACCAAGAATATTTTATTGTTTTCTTTCCACTGCTTGTCTGTTGTATTTTTACTTCTGTCTGTAAACCTTCAGGCACAGCACCTTGGCAGAGTTTCTAAATATCTGTGCAATATAACGTGCACTTGGTGTTTATTACTGTAAATGTAGCATCAATTAGGGGCATCACAAGGGAGGATAATTACCTAGATTTATTGGAAAAAATATGCTCTGTGTGAATACCTGAGCATATTAATGACCCTGTGTTTATCCACTCTGTGGGAAGAGATGAGGGGTTGCCCTTAGGATTTTTAAAGGCACTCAGTATTCTATTGCAACTCAGCATTCTTCCTCTGGAAAAAAAAAATGGAAAAAATTGTTTAACAGCACAGCTCCCTTTGCAAGCTGACATCAAGACACTCTTAATAAAGATAGCAGTTTATTCCCTTAACTTCTGCCTGTGGCATTTACTCAATAAAACACTATACAATTAAGTCAAAGATCAATATGTGACCCTATGAATTTACAGCCACCAACACATCCCCAATATCTGTATATATGGTCCTAGACATAATTTAACATATGTACTTACACTGCAGCTTGGAAGAAATGTATAAATAATTTAGATTTCTTTGCAGATATCCCAGTGCAGAGACTCACCAAGCAGCAACTGCTGTGCACCCATCCCTGTCCATGGGCCTTGAGCCGTGGGAGGGGGAGCAAATGTTTGGATGGTGCTTTGTGTGCCCTGTGCTGCCTCCTCACCTGTGTCACCTGCAGCCACATCTCCACTGGAATCCAGCAAACTGTCTCCCTGGATATCCCATACCTGCAAGTGAATGTTAGACAGCTACAACTTTCATTTCCAGTACATTTCTAGGTATTGAAAATCAGATTTGAATATACCTTCAGCACTCAGAGACTGGGTAGCCACTGCAACGAGCTCCAAATTTATTTGTGAAATTCCTTGTGACTCCTAAGTAGATCACATGCTGGTTTGGGTCTGGAGGCCAGTGCTGCATAAACCACCAACTTTCTGTTCATCCTCTGTATTTGCAGATTGGAGCTAGGGAAATACAGAGGAAATTGCAGCCAGAAGTGTGGATGATTTATAGTGCCTTGGGCCAAGCGATACAATTTATGCACTATGTCCTACATAGCCCAGCCCAGAGGCTCTGCATAACACTTTGATGAGGATTTAATTTACTTCCTGTAGTGATAGTATAGTCTGTCATATCAGAATTTAAGTACATTAAACAGCAACACCATAAAACCTCTCATTTTCATTCATAAGTCAGAAGTAATTCCAGCAGGAAAAAAAAAAAAGATATTTCACATCAGAAACAGATTCTCATCTTCTGAGACAATTTTTTTTCTGTTAAAAGTCTTGAGAGTGATATCCCATACCCATACCCCTCTGATCCTGTAGCTGGGGGCACTGGGAGGTGGCAAAGAAGCAACAGAATCCTGTCTTAAACCCCTGGGTAACACAATCAATGAACACTTTGGGCAATGAGAGGCCACCACCCCTGCAATGATCAGGAACTGCTCTCAGCTGAGAGCTGCTGGTTTCCTGTCTGGGCACTCCCAGTTCCACTCTTGGAAATCCACTCTTCATTTCCCTGCATTGAAATGATGATAGGTTCTTATTTTCTACAGACACCTCGAGGGGAACATGTGAAATATCTTGGATGAGAGCTGAACATGCACATAGGTTAAATGGAATTATTCCACGGGAGCTCATTCCCCTCTGCCCACAGCCACTGACACTAACCCACGTATTTCAGACATGTGGGCTCATGCCACAGAGATAGACTTCCCAAAAGATGAATTTTTACTCACTTGCATGTGTGCATTCAGTTCACTTAAAATTAAATTTGCATATATGCTGTTTTTCTTATTAATGGCAAAGAGAAAATACTTGGCTAGACTCAGCCTGCAGACTGGGTAGATTGCTTTTATCTCACTTTTCTGAGAAGAGTCTAGCTTTTTAAACAGGAGTTAAGTATTCCTGATATCAGTGCTCATAGGGGCTGAAAAATCTCACAGCTCAAGAGCTTCCTGAGGTAGCTACAGCACCACCTCGAGAAGCAAGGATGAACAGAATAGTGTCTGCCTTCTATTTCCCTTAAGCTTTTTTGTACACTTTTGTCATTCCCTTATTCTTAGATAGCAACCAACTGAATGTTTATGTTTGTCAAACACTCTCTTCTCCAATTTCCACAAACGTAGGGATCCTCTGTGAAGTTCAAACACTAATTAATAAATTCAGCAGAGGATGAAAGTCCAGTTATCACGTTCCAGTAATACAAGTTTTTGAAATGCAGCTGCTAATCAAATACCAGGAAATTTGTTGTAAAATTACTTTCAGGTCATTTGATTCTGTAACTGAGGCAATTTAAATAGCACTTAAAAATTTCTTGTTACACCAGAAAAGTATCTTTGCTACTGGAATTTTTTTTAAAGAAATAAACAGTACAATTCTCTTAGAGGGAAGAGCTAAAAGGATGATTTCAGGAATTAGCCACACATAGTTGGCTTTCGAGGTAAATTATGGGTCTTGCAAAGGGGAAAGCTGAAAACATCAAATTAACACTTGAGAATTTTTTTAACTCAGAACATTGATAGTGACCTCAGAACCCTTCTAATTCCACTGAACTGTCCTTCAATTAATATTAAAGGCTGTGGTTTGTAATGACCACGAGGGAAATCCAGTTCTTAACAGCTCATGAAACGATTCAAATATCAGAGCAGTAGAGCATTTTCTGGACTTGCACAGGAGAAAGAACTGAGGGGATGGAAATTCTACAGGTATTTTATATTTTCTCTGGAGTTCCAGCTACATTAATTTTAACATTTTGTAATTTATATTTCTATTCTTTATGTAAGTGATTGGTGTCTCCTCTCCTGAATGAGGCATTTCTCTCTAATCATAACGCAGTTCCTAAAACCCATTAAAATCACAGACACAGTGTTAAAATGTCAAGAGTGTAATTGATGTGTGAAATAAATGGACTCTCAGGGCTGTGTAAGGGGTGAGCAGCCCTCTGAAGGATGCTCCAAACGAAGGCAGCTCTGTCTGCTGAAATACAACAAGCAGCACCATTTGAAGGCAGCTTTTACCACTGCCCTTCTTTCTCTTTCCTGACAAAGGCTGTAAAACACAAATAAAAATTCAACAAATAAAGTATTTCATTTGGGAAAAAATTCTACAGCAAGTCTACCATTTCTCTGAAATGAAGTGAGAAAGACTCAGAGCAGCCTGAGGTGTTTTGTCATGACAACAGCAGATTGTCACAGAACTGAAGCTGAATTCTGATTTCTTTCTGTAAAAGACCACAAGAACCAACACTCCCTGAAGCCCTGAGCAAAGGAGGAATGCTCCAATGACCTGGGGGTAACTCCAGAGGAGCCCAGCTTCTGGCACCTCCAGAAACGGAGGAATAATTACAGATCTTATCCAAATGAAACTGCTGCCCATAAAACAAGCATAGGCCCAATCTCTCCTTACTCCTTTTAGTTTGTTCCAGTGGGACGCTTTTCTTCACACTGAAAAACTGTTAAATCTTGTGTTTACACAAAAAAAAAATAACACTTCTATATTTGACAGATTAAGACATCTATGTGGATATTTATGCAAATAAGATTTATTAACACATATTCATTTGAAAAGATATGCCATTTTGCACTGTGATAAAATATTTTAAACCAGCCTATAATTCAAGGGCACAGATGAACACCTTTGAAACATCTAAAGAGGGCAGTGAGCTACAGGGATGGATGTACAGAGGGTGAAAATTAATAGAGCCTAACCTTCTAATCAGTCTGAAGATTTTAATTTCCACTACTACCAGCAGAATTTAATTGTCTATTTAATTGCATAAATGTTGCCAAGTATCATATTTTATATTTCTGCAGTCATTATGAATATTCATCTAAAAATGATGATTGCAAATAGGTTGTCAATAGAGCAGTCTGAAATGCTTAATAACCAGCACCATGATAGTTATCGACCCTTGTATAGTATTTCCCATCCAAGGTATATAATGGCTTCTTCTCTTCAAATTAACAAAACTTAATTAGGATGCATTCCAATTACCTTGGGAGAGTGCAGCCTGAGAGAGCAAAATGAAAGGCTGGTTACAACAATGAAGTCTGGTCTTGCAGACAAACATTAAAATACAGCAGAGGGAACCTGGAACAAAGAGAGAAAACTGACACAGGTGCCAAGCACAGAGCTGAGGAGAGTCTGAGTGCTCTGGAAAATACTGAGTGATCTGGCACATTTCCCCCTCCAGTAAAGTCTTCAAGGAGATTGGAATCCAAATTAAATCAGTATTTTGGCCATTTAATATGGGAGAAATTGTCATCTCTCACACTGTCACTCAGGATTCCCTATTGTTTCACTGTGAAAAGGCCACTGTTACAGCAATATTTAATTCTCATAACAATTCATGAGAAAAAACAATTTTTTTTTTTTTTTCTCTTGTATTTTTTGCACAGTGGTGACAATAAATGAAAGATCAAGGCCTGATGAAAGTCTGGCATTTACTGAGGATGCTGAGGACCAGGTGTCACAGATACAGACGTTCAAAACCGCACTGAGGGCACAGCAGGCTTGCACCTGCATCTCTCACACCTCACATCCACATCCTTGGTTAATAATTCTGTCTGTTCTGATAGCAATTTACTCTAAAATTCATATTAAATGTGCCAGTCCTAGGTTCAAATGTCAGGTTCCAGGCCACTGAAGTGACCATTCCTCAAATGAGGCAGAGATTGACCTTGGCAGGTAAATGCAGAGCAGAACAGGGTGTGTTGTGTTAGGGGGAGAATTGCAGTGCTGTGCTCATTGCCTCTGTCCTCCAGAGACAACCCAACCCAACCCAACCCACAAGGCTGAGCTGAGGAGGGGATTGAGCTCTGTCCTGAGAGTGCCCCGAGGTGCACAAGTCCCACTGTGCCCACAGAACTGCCTTCAAACTCATCACCTTCCTCTGCAGATTATTCCAGGGGAGTGATTCCCAGCAATGTCATTCACCCTCTCCCTCCACAGTCTTTAGACTCTGATGGAGCTCTATTAGAAAAGTAACTTTTCACTGATCCCAGCCAGACATTGATTTTTTTCATCCCATTATAATGAAACTGGAAATGAACATGTTTTTTTTCTTTAACAGAGGAAAAGTTTTTTAATTAACCTGGGCTCCCTGTGCAGCAGCTGAATGGAAAGCACTGCAGGTGCCCCTGGCCAGCAGAGCCTCTGTGCACAGTATGATCTTTCCCCTAATGCATATATGTGTATGTCTGCATTTTCATATTTCTTTAATTTATGATTCTGTTTCACATTTGGCCAAAACTGGCTCTACTTTTTTAGCAATTAAACACTTCCATGTAATGCATTCCTTCCATGGGCAGACCACAGTTAAAGGTAAAGTTCCTGTCTGATATAAATCACCAGAAGTCTGCTGGCTTGAGGGGAGCAGAATTGATTTACACCTGCTCAGGACCTGCCAGCAAACCTCTGAAACACAAAATACGTCCTTTTTCTTTTCCTCTTTTCTTTAAACCACTCCATTTTTATCACCCTTTGAAGGGAACTTCGAAGTGTTTACTTGTCAAGAGGATAAAATATTTGCTGTTGAAGTTCATTCCCTTAAGCTTTACAGTGATTGCCAGTGCTGCAGGGGTCATTCTTCTCCCCAGCCCAAAGCCCAGGTCCAGTACAGACACCAGTGAGAACAGAACGGAACCAGCACAGGAACAGAACCAGCACAGAACAGAACCAGCACAGGAACACAGGGACAGAACCAGCACAGGAGCACAGAACAGAACCAGCACAGAACAGAACCAGCACAGGAGCTGTACAGGGACAGAACCAGCACAGGAACAGAACCAGCACAGGGACAGAACCAGCACAGGGACAGAACCAGCACAGGAGCACAGGAACAGAACCAGCACAGGAACAGAACCAGCACAGGGACAGAACCAGCACAGGGACAGAACCAGCACAGGAGCTGTACAAACACCAGTGACCTCCCGAGCACAGGGACAGGAGCTGCTGGGATGCTCCCGACGAGAACATTTTTGTAGAGCTCTACCAGAACTTGTTTCTACCAGTATTTGAAGGTCTAAGAGCTTATGGCTATATTAAGAAATTAGGAAATTGATGGAATTTTTGAAATTCTGGTTTCCTCGTGAAACAGAAAAGTGGAAATAATTTGAAAGAGTTCAGAGTCAAACTACTCTGACAGGTTTCTTCAGAAACGTGTTCTCCACGTGTGTGACAGGCTAGAAGTGCTCTGGATGTGTTGGGATGATTGGAGCCTCCTGCAGTGTAGGTGCCACAACCCAGAGTTCAACCAGCCTCCAGAACTCCACAACAAACTCCTTTGCTCTTTATATGGAGAAAAAGATCTGAAGTGAAGCACACACCCTGTTAGCATTTATTCTACTTCCCCAGAGAGTTCCATTTATCATTAACTCCCTGCATGCTGAGCTGACTTGTTTGATAGCCTGAAAATTTGGTTGAGTGTCTGCAAAGCTGCACTCTTAACATGCTGCTTAGCTGATATTTTTAGAGATCCTCTCAACACTTCACAGTTGTCAAGCTTCTTGATCTTTTTATAGTTTGATTTACATAAATGTGTTTCTTTCCTCTAAATAAACATCCATGCAATTCAAGGCTTAGCTGATTTTCAGCCTGTTGCAAGTGCAGCAAGAAAAGGCTAAAGAAGAGAAATTACAGGGATAAGTATATTTCATTGACAGAAAGAAGGTCTGTGTTTATCTGAGAAAAAATTTTTTGGCCATTTCTGTACCACCTCAGTCAGGGAACAGTCTATAATCATAATGCTTAGAGACTACCAAACAAGTTTAAAGACCAAATAATACATTACTTCTAAAAACACAAAAAGAATAAATCTTCCAGTGCTGTTGATTTAGAGCTGTTAACAGTTTAAATCATCTCAAAACCCACCACTTTCTGTATAACTCCACATTGTGGTCTCTGCTCTCTGCAGAAATCCATAAGGTTTCCAATGTAAGATACAAATCAGCATCCAGCTGTACAGATGGAAGGGAAATGCAGTCACTGCTGTCTGAGGCCGTGGGAGCAGAATATCTGCCAGGCTGGGTCACTGGGGGCTCCCTGAGGCTGCCCTTGAGCAGCAGCTTCAGCAGGTGGCTCACAGCCCTGGCACTCTGCTTTTGGAATGCCAATTCCCACGTTGAGCAGGACCTCAGTGCACCTCACCCCTTCAGAATTCTCTGCCAATCCAACATTCAAACTGCAGCTCCAGCGGTTTCCTGCTGGCTCCTCTGCTCTGTCCAAACTCACAGTAGTTTTGTGAGAGGACAGACACCAGAAATTTCCATCCTGCAGAAATCCTCATTTTCAAAACTGCAGCGAGGAGGGCAAAGGGGTGAAACTGCTTTTTGTTCAGAATCAGAACAAAATTTCAGCAGTAAGAAATCATCCAAAGGTGGAAATTAAAAGAAAAGCATTTAGAAGAACGGAAACAGAATTTCTTAATATTTCTGGCACTGCAAGGAGAACCCAGAGTCAGCCTGAGCAGGCTGGAGGTGAAGCCTCACAAACCAAACAATCCAGAACAGCCACTACACATGGGGTCTGAGGGGAAGAAATCTGAAGGGTTTCTTCCAGCAGACATGACCTGTCAGAGCTAAAAGAATGTCTCAATTCCACTGAATAAGCATTTTCTGATGAAAAACTACGCTCCTTATAAAGCTTCAACAAGCTCTGACCACTTCAGCATCACACATCTCCTTTGCTGCTTTGGCTTTCATCCAACATTTGCAGCATGTCCTATTCTGTTTATATTGCATACTCCACTATAATTCTGTCTGAAACTGTATTTTAGTTTGATTTTCCTCTCCCCTAGGTTGGTCAGAACTGCAGAATTGCTCCCTAGAAGCCAGTGAATATAAAGTGAGTGTGAAGACGGCCAAAACTCTGCCTGCTGACTCCAAGTGCGACGTGTTTACCCTTTGCATGTTCTGTCATGTGAACACAGCTCACTAGTGGCCCATTATGAGATGAAAAAATGTTTCATGATGGATTGAATTTATTTTGGGTGCACATTCAGAGCTCAGAATGGTGTAACAGGGCTATCTTATATGAATCTTAATGCAGTGAGGGCAGGTTGCCATGATTGTATTTGAATTTCAGTATCAATTCTTTTTTGGCTTTGTGAACAAGCATTCAGAAGACTTGAATAGTGGCATATCACATCTAAACAGAGGACTAAAACAGATTTAATACAAATATTCTGAAGAACAAAGGCCATACATAAACAAAGGTAAAGCTGTATTATTTTAAATGTAGTGAGAGATGAGTTTCATATAAAGTCATTGGTGACTAAGTCTTTTAAGCTGAAGGAATTGTAGAGCTTTATGTGCAGAAAATGAGGCAGCACATGTATCACACACAGAGGTTTTTGCCATGGTTACAGCGACCACTGTTGTGTTTATTGTCAGGTAGAACTCCGTGGAGTGCTTTTGTGTCAAATATTCCACGAGTCTGAAGAAATGCTCTACCAAAGTGTGCTGCCCTGAGCGCCCGGGTGAAGTGTGTGCACAATGGCTTTTCCCCACTCATTACCTAAGGAGTGTTCTCACATTTTTCTGCAGCTTGGTCCTTGTTCAGAGCCTGGGAAAAGCAGCAGCACCAAGCCAGGTGCTGCACTGGGAGACACGGCAGCACAACCACAGCGTGGCTCCTAAACTGACTGGTTTTAAACCTTACATCACCGGAGATCTGATTGCTGCTGAGGTTAGGGATTATTCCTGGTCTTTCAAATTGCTTCAGAGTTGAGTATTTTAAGTATATTTTAAAGTTACCATTGTTTGTAAACAGGGTAGAAAATTATCAAAGTAGAGGCAGCAGAACAAGAGAAATCTCTCGTCCAGCAGCACAGGCTGATCAATACAGTTATTAAACTGAGGGGTATTTGTCTTCAGCCACGTAATTTTAATGTTAAATTAACCCAGAAAGAAGATACATTCTTTTTAAGGACATTAAATTTTCTTTGTCACATCAAATAAATAAGGTCACAAACACATTTCTTACCTCGGATTCTTTCTTCTGTAGCGAGATCAGACATTTCAATTAAAGAATGGCCCTTCTTCTCAACCAGTTGCTGTTACACTTTGACAATTAATTTATCTTTTTCTGGAGAAATAATCCCTGTTCTATTAATTTTTACATCTTGACAATTCAGAGATGATTATGCAAATTGTTTATATATATATATATATATATATATGATTTCTCTATTTATAGGCACATATGTCCTTCTGTATTTTTTTGCATCTATAGAATTTAATAAATTCAGGGACTGAAGAAGTAATTGTTTCCTGATGAAAAAAAACCAACCAAACCTCTAAGACAGGAAAGCCACATGTCTGCATTGGAAGGAAAATATACAGATTGCAAAACAGACAAAATCTGTATTCCAGACAATACAGAAGGGAAAGAACACAAATGTATAAATTGTGTTCAATTAGAGAATCAGGGTTTTCAGGGCCCAGTGTGACTGCAATAGGAGCTGAAAGGGGGTTCAGAAGCACCCTGCAGTCTGTTTCCCCCCTATCCCGTCCTTCACCTGCTCTGAGCAGGCATCATCTCTCTACAAGTCTTGAATTTTGCGAGGCTTTTCCAAATGACACATCTCAGTGTAAACGTGACCAATCTCATCCTTTCCTATGCTTAGAAAAGATGGAGATGGAAAATTTGCCCTTCCTTTTCCCGGCATTTCAATCTGGAAAGGCACCTACCATGTGATGAAAGTCTCCATGTTCAGTCTCTGTCACACCACTAACGCTACAATGAGTCCTGTAGCAGTTTTTTCTGTGCTGGTTCTGTTCTGATCTATCAATTTGTGTTGTATATAAAAGACCTTAACAGGCTGCTGCTTCTGACAGATCGATTTAAATTTCTTTTTGGACTGACATCTCATTTATACAGCTTTGTTGAGATACCTGATGGCGTCCTGGGAACTGTTCTTGGCATTTAAATCAGATTTAAGACTGATTTAAGTTCTCTTACAGGTATTTGCATCCTAATCAGTAAGTCTTTATTTCCCTGTGGGAATTCATTGCCATTCTTTACCCCTACTGAGGCTTATCACTTTCCATATATCAAGGATGCCCTTTCTCCTTCAAACCCCTATTTACCTAACTTGCTTGTACTAATTTCCCCACAAATCATCACTGCTTGCCTGAGAGGAAATGGCTCTCCTGTATTTAACTTTAGACAAAGCCACTGAAGGAAAAAGGACACGGATTTAAAAGCTTCTACCCATCTGAACACCCGATTTTTAAAGGCCTGATTTCCAGAAAGCACCGAGCAATTATTCTCTCACAACTCACTCTGATTAGGGGTTGAGCTGATTGTGTGGAATGTGGCTCGTTCAACAGCAGCAGTTTGGGAAAAAAGAATTAAAGTTGTAATTATTTGTGATACCGATAAACCCTTCTAAAATAACTCTGACTGACAGTGAGCATTTGTTTGAATTCTCAAGTCTATATTCAAATAAAAAACTGCATAAATAACCAGAGGCAAATAAATCATCCCAGCAATAAATTCTCTTTCATCCAACATGAAAAGCATGAAAATGAATTGAAGGAATTGTTGTTACAGAAGCTTCCTTTTCAGGTGATATGTACCTCGTCTGTCCAATGCTTGTGAAGGACAAATTACTTATTATTATGTATGATTTGCAATTTCCCAGTGAAAAATTATATGTGATATCTCATTTCCTAAACGTATAGGTGAGAATGAGTTAATTAATGCCGAGCAGTGGGGAAATGTTTTGTTTGTTGTTCTTCTGAGCACACTCTAGTCACTGTTAGCTGTAAACATGCACGAAATTCATGTTAGGAAACAATTCCTGCAAGTTCAGACAAAGTTCCTGGTGAAGAGAGATAGAATGTCATTAGACAAAAAAACTGAGTCATTTTTTCTGAACTTTTGATACATCCAAATGGAATTTTAAATATTAATTTTAGACTAGCTTGTCATAGGCATTTTTTCAATTCCTAAGTATTGACACCGAGTTAGATAAAATATGAAATGAAACATCTATGAAACCTTGTGCTCAACACCTCTCTTAAATTGACTATGACTTGCAAATCAGAATTTATTGGAAAGGAGAAGTATTCCAATGCATATAATGAAAAAAAGCACAGCAAGTTACTTCCTAAATGAACAGAAGAATTTAAAATTTTCTAAAATGTGAGGAAAAAGAGACACATTTTTTTACAGTCATACAGGGAAAATATTCACTCTTACAGCACTGATGGACACAGAACAACCTCCTGTGTGCTCACCTGAGCTTCCCATGCCAACTTCTAGCACGTGCTAATTAGCAATTAATCACTTGGACTGTGCGAGAGCAATTTGCAGACAGTCAGCAATATTGATTCTTACCCACTGTTTCTAAAAATGCCTTCTGTGCTCGGATATTTTATCAGTCAAGGCGTTGAACATTTGTCATTCCACACATCCCCATCGCACTAATTACCGCGAGAGTAATCGATCTGAACGGCAAAACAACCTCCATTTCTATTAGAAAATCCATCCCATAAAGTGAAGTTTCAGAAATCACCAGTTATCTTATTCTGTATCAGTTCCTGACTAATGTTTATGTGGAAAATGGTGTTGAGTCATAATGCTGAAAACTCAGTGAAAATTTTATCCAAGTTACAAAAGAATTTCTGCCTTATCAGAATCAGATAATTACTGTGGAGACTGAGAGAAATTAAATTCAAATCCAAAACTGGGTTCTGGGTAACAGTGGTATAGAGCAGGAACGAATCTTTTGGAGGACAGAGACATCAGCTCCAGGAATACTTTAAAGCCTTTCACACCCAGTTCCTGAATTCATCCACTGCAGGAATTACCAAAGTGTTTGTGGAGGTTTTAACAATGAATTCTGGTTCTGCCTGGCAGGAGGAGAGTTCAGCCTTGAGTCTGAAGAGACTGGCAGGACTGGTGAACCTCAATAGAAATGTTGCATATTCACTGCCTTTTCAGGAGGATTTTATTCAGGCATTTGCAGCCCCCAGGGAGTGCCAGGTGCCCAATTCCAGCCCCTGCAGAGCTCCAGAAATGTCCCTCTGCCAAGCACTGCTCAGGGTTTCTTTCAAGGGTGCTAGGAAGCATTCAAAAAAACCCTTGTGCCTTACTTCTCCACACATCGTTAGGAAAAACTGAGGTTTCTTTAACAGCACGAGAGTGATATTTCACCCAAGATCTTCAGAAAAATAGCTATCAGCAGAAACTGCAGTCACAAGGTCACAACAATTTAGAAATAATTTCAATTATATTTCCGAAGGCTATAGGGTTTCTTTTGTGGTGTTATCCTAATAACCTTTAAAGAAATTTGACACATTTGAAAAAAAAATAAGAAATGGCTTGAGGAGAGGAACAATGGCCACAGATTTATGTAATATTTATGGATCTAGTTCTCAAAATAGAGGAACTGGAGAAATTAATGTGTTCTCTGCCTGAGGTTTTTCATCAGTAACAATCCATCAGGTTTAATAGTACTGTCCCAGCACTACAATAAGATGTAATTCCTGTTTGCAACAGGTTGTTTGGCAACTTTGGCTGCGTAGCTCCTTTACAGGCACAAGTATTCTGCAGCTGTTTGGCTCCTGGCAAAGCCTGGCAGGGACGGGAGCAGAATCTCTGGGAACATTTCCTGTGCCCTCAGTTTGAGGAGAGGAAGGTCTCAGCTGCCTGTCCCATACACAGACACAGAAAAAGGAGGTAAAGCCATGTTCCACAACTCCATTTTGGCCTCAAATTCTCCTTGAATTTCTGACTGCAATCCATCACCTGAGGACGCTTGTGGTGGAGGTTTGTGCTCACATTTCTGCCGGCAGCCTGGCCCAGACACATCACTCAAACCAGCAGAGCTCTGCTTACAAATGAGAGCTGGGGGTGCTGCAATTGCATTTACCTCAAACGGGTCTGGGAAGGAAAAATCACTGACCAAGGATACAGAATGCTGACAAAATTGACAATATGACTTTGGGCATCAGAAAGAGGCTCTTCATCACCTTTCAGTGTGTCTAAGGCTTCCAGCATGAGGCACAGGAGGGAAAGGCAGAAATATTTCATTGCTGTTTTACACATGCATTTCCTTTCAGCTGGAAATGGCGAGAGGAACAGAAACAGCCACCCCTTCCAGTAATGGGTATTTTTGCTATCTCATGCACATCAGTGTAAATGATAGCTGTAGTCAAATGAGCTGCTGAACCATAAAAGAATTCAGGCATGGAAATGGAAAGTTTCGCCTCTGTCAAAGACATTGGGAAGTCTCACCTGAAAATAAATGTGTATCTACACAGAAGGGAAAGCCATGCCAAAATATGGTTTATATTTCTTGAGCATCATTTCCAGCCTAACATTAAACAATAACAGAAACTCAAACATCTTCAGTTCCAGGGTCTTCTCATTTCCACCTTAATACTGTTACTATCAGATCATGTTCTTACATTCATTTAGAGAAAAATGCATCGTTTGTTTCAATATTGCCAGTATGATATTTTAACAGTTTGGATATCTGTCTTCCCTGGGTATCTTATGCATTCTGTCATTTTTTTAAAAAAGCTGGATTATTTCACTATTCTTAATGATCCTCTAAAGGAATTAAAGAGTAGTATTATTACTGTAAAAATTAAAACCCTTGAAACCATGAATCTGGAGCACTGGGGGTTTTTGAAAGCATTGTTTTTACTGCCTTATAGCAAAAAGAAGCTCTGTCCTCTCTTGTAGAGAGAGAAGAACCATGTTATTTTTATAATTCAGGAAATTAAGTGAATTCTCCTTTCTTCATCATTTATAGAGGCGACAGCATTGTCAGAAATGACCTTCGAGGTCACAGCCTGCAGCAGCACTGCTAGCTCAGCTGACACTGGGAGATGTTCCCATTCACAGGAACAGCAATTTCACCTCTGGATTATCTCTCTCACATCCACAGCAGATGTCTTAACCTCTCTGTGCCTCAATTTTCTCCCCTACAAAACGGTGGCAAATGACACTGATGGCTGCCAATGCTTCACTGTTCAGAACACCCTGGCAATTGTGCAGAGCAAAGGAATATTTTTAGATCACAGGCATCACAGAAGTCCCAGCACATCCAAAGGCACCAGGGGTAAAATCCTTTGGATTTCAATGGCAATTGTTCATGCTTGATGAAATAAGGATGATGCACAAAAGCCTCTTGTCTGTTGGAACTGACAGCGACTCTGCATTTGCTCAGATTTCACCTAGAGAGGAAATAACTTCTATTTTGGTGAAGTATTTTAACCTTGATAAGAATGTGCTGGGTGTAGTATTAAGTGGAAACCATTTCACGACTAGAACTATTAACAGAGTTCACACTTTAAAACATTCTCCAATGCTGAAAGTCTCTTAAATGACAGTAGGAAAAAGCTAAACATTTTGTGTTAACATAAAGTTAATTTAGTGTTGACTGATATGTGGAAACGATTCCACACCCTTGATTTTCATTTACTCTTCCCTAACATCTGCTGTGGTCCCCAGCTGTGAGGTCCAGCCCTGTCTCCACCCCTGTGGGTGTGAAACTCACCTGGCACAAATGATGAGGTGTCACCACTTGGATTCTCCAGCTGTGCTTGACTTCAGATTCCTTTGGCTGAACTCTCGTGATTACAGTGTTTGTCACAGTAATCCTGTGACAGAATAGAATTGTAGAAGGCTTTGGGTGGGAAGGGACCTCAAATCCCGTCTCATTCCAAACCCTTTGCCATGGGCAGGGACACCTTCCCCTAGACAAGGTTGCTCAAAGCCTGAAAAATTATTAACTCTGTTTTTTCTGACTTTAAACAGCTGAAATCCAAAGACTTTCATGGTTACTGTTAATTTTGACATGTAATTTACTACAATGTGTATTTAAATATCAGCATATTAAGCAGCTTTTCTGAGTGCAAAAGTTCCAACCTCAAAGTAAAATCCAAGAAAATGTGACCTTTAAGACAAACAAAAGAAACTGAGTTCCTCAACAGCCAAACCAAACTCTGAAACAGAAAGCTTCATGGAAGCTGAAAGTGAATATAAATTTCTTTTAAATTAAAAGTCAACACCAAGAATGCCCTCAGAAGTAAAATTAAAATTCAGCAAGAGCAATAATAATTTTCTATAGGTTCCTTACAGGTTATTTGGTTAGAGAATGGGGTTTTAAGCAATCCTAATCTATTCCTTATATACATTATTTTTTGCTGTATTCTTAAAACATTATTTTTGCATCCTACAGACGTCTGAAGCATTCTCTGTAAATCACCTTTCTAGGAAAATAATTTTGGAAAGGTAACTTCAGCAAATTAGGACTTGTGATGATTCTTAGCACAAATTTCAGGACTAAAACTAGCTAAAAACATGATTATTCATGCAGTCTGGAAAGGGCTGCTAAGATGCACACTTTTAGCTCTGTGTAGCACAGCAGGATTTTACAGAAGTCAATTTAGACACCACCAAAGCTGTGCTGCATCTCTGGCTGAATCAGGAGATCAGAAATAGCAGTGCCCTGCTGGACTCCTGAAAAGGAGGAGTTAACAGTGCTCCCCAGAGCTGGGTGTGCAGGGCCACTGCTGCCCTCAGCTCCTCTGCCAGGCAGGGATCACCCAGCCTGTCTGAAATTTCTCTAAATTGAAATTCCTCATCTTCCCCATACCTCAATTTGCACATTCAGCTGAGTAACAAATTGTGCCATACTGAAAACACATTTTATACACAACTTTAATTTCAAATGATGCTGTGGAGATAATGCTGACAGCAATTGTCCTGTGGTTACCTTATCAAGCAAAACAGGAGATGGAAATGTGGTTCCTCATGGCATGATCAGCATTTGGATAATTCTGTAATTATCATCAGATTTGTTTTTCTCCTTCGCCCTGCAAAGACAAAACATGCAGCTCCCAGGCAGAGGGGAGAGGAAGCAGAGCTTTGTTTGCAAATTGCAGTGCACAGTTCTGGAAATACATGGTTTACTGTCCTTATGTTGCTTTTATACAGAATAAAAGAATCAAAAAGTGCAGGCAGAAAGGAGGAACAAGACGTGAGTGGCATGAATGAGGAAAGGCTGTCAGTACTGTCCAAGCTTTTCAGTAGCACAGGAAATTTCTGTGGTCTTATATCCACATTTCCTCAGATGTGCTGTGCTAGGAGAGTGGTTCATTCCCTCCTAAGGAAACAATTATCTTCTAACATGCTTAAATAAAGTTAGCTTTCTAAAGTTATTCTCTGAAATAGCTGATATTAACCTGTCAGCATCAAGATAAATGGGTCTAATCTTATCCAATACACTGATCCTTTTGTTCCGATTAATTTCCATCTAGCCAAGCTACAAGGTTACAGAAAATCTATTTTTGGATACTTTTCAGTATCGATTAGGAATTATTCTGAAATGTATAACAGAATGGGAAATCAGTGGCCAAATCTTAAGCTTATCTTTGTCTTGGGCCATCAGTGTTAGGGTAGGTGATTTTCAAGTTTTGTCTGCTGTATTTTCCAAGAGCTGATGCATACGGTAATTGAATTAATTATTCGGGTTACCTGGTGGTACCAGCAGGTGCATGGTAATACCTGCTCAGCCAGTGATCAGATTATAAACCCAGAACTGTCATTACATTTAAACAGGAAACATCAAACCTTTTCTGACTTTATCAGATCAGCCTCCATTATCACAAATAGAAGAATAACTTGGTTCAGGGAGAGAACAGCGTGGAGCTGTGACAGGAGAGGTTTAGGCTGGATATTGGGAAAATGTTCTTTCCCCAGAGGGGATTAACTGCCTGCTCAATTACCTCTGGACACCCCCTAATATCTTAACACTTTTTTTTATTTTATTGTGATTCCCCAAACTGCAGACAGGACTTGAGGTGAGGCAGTGTACCCTGGAACACACCACGGATTTTTAATGGATTTTTAATGACTCTCTTCCCCTCAGCCATTGCATTTCTAGAAGCGATGCCATTTGTATGAAGAACTTACTAAGGAAGAGAGGAAACATCTGACCTTTATCTAGCTACCACAAAGGCAACATTCCATTTGAAAGGTACCATCAGGCTGCTTTATTTATTTATTTCAGATTCCAAGGAGAATCTGAAATAAACAAAATTTGAAATCTGGAAATTCCAGAGAGAATCTGAAATAAACAAAATCTGAAATTCAACAGTGCAGGGCAGGCAGGGCCATCCCTGAGCTGCAGGGACAGACAGTGCGGAGCCACCTGAGCTGGGACAGGTTATCCCAGGGCCAGGAGCACCGGGGCTGCCTCAGCCGCTGCTCTCAGTAATTCCCTCCAGGGAATTCTGCTGGAATTCTTGCCATCGCCTTGGCAAGCCCAGCCGGGATTTGGCTCAGGGCTGCAGGGAGCTGGGCAGGCTCTGAACTCGCTGCATTTTCTGTGCCATGGCACTCCTGGATAAGCACATCCTGACAACTGGAGGAAAACCAGCGAGCTGAGGGTGCTGAGAACAGCTACACATTATGGGTGGAGTAGGAAAATAGGGATTTACTATATTTACTATATATTTACGTGGGTTTAAGTCTGCCAGCAGTACATCTTCTCTGTCACTGATTATAGTTCACATGAAATATCAACTATAACTTTCATTGTTTTCACTTTATCAAGACTGAAATAAATCACTTCAAAATATTTTGCCTTCCAGCACAGTTTTGATGAATACACTTTCTCCTGGGAGGCAAATAAAATGACATAAAAATCTGTAACCAGAGAATTTCTATTTAAGATTGTTGGGTATGTTTTTTTTTTTTTTTTCACACTGAGACATTAAATCTAGGTTTTCAATTGATTTTATCTTTTTATTAAACACAAAAGCATTTCAGCTTTGGATACTATTCTAAAAATGGTAAGTATTTAGAGCCATGCTTTATATTTTGATTGCCAGAATGCCTTACCTCATTTTTATCAGAGTAGCTCTGCATGCAGCTGGAAGAAGAAAACCCTGGGATCTACTTTGCAGTTCACCCCAGCTGCTGAATTTTTAATTTCAAGCAATTAAGAAAAAAGATGATAAGTGAAATGTTGTTTAAGATTAAAAAAAACAGAAAACAACTCACAAATTGTTTTACACAGTTTTACACATGTAACAGAAGTCTTGGAATTAGAAGTGAAGAATAATGTCCAAATAGATTTCTCAACCATTTGGAATTTGTTTCAGCCACATTATCAAGCCACATTATCAAGGAACATTTAAGCCAGTCAGAAGGAAAGGTGTAGCTTTAACAAATTATAGGAATATTTTTCTAAATTAAATATCCTGGTTTTTTTCCTATATAGACAGACACACTCCAAGAGTCTTTCAAAGCAATACATGCAATACTGAAATGGTTTTAAACTGTGTGTCACTTCAGCTTAAAGGGATAAAAATTTATTTCCTTAATCTCTTAATGCAGGTTTGTGTATTTCTTTTTTCTAACCTAAATTAATTTCAGTAAATTATATGATTATAGCTATTTCCAAATCCTTTTCTGAATCAACAGATGTTCTTAAAACATGGAAAACAAGGAGAGAAAGCAGGTGAAAGAAAAAGAATGTTATTCTGAAGAAGGTAGGGATTCTGAAAGAACCATTTTCAGAAGCCCAAGCCTGCAGACCTGGCAGCACAAGAGACAATTCAGAGCATCTGTGAAATTACACATAGAAATGAGAGCTGACAGTAAAAAAAACAACCTGACATAAACCAAAAAGTCACCAGTGTTTTAAATTTAAGAAGAGCTGAAGAGGACTGTTTAAAATCCCCCAAAATCTTATTTGCAATATAATTTTGGGAAGACAATGGATCTGTCAACAAACAATAGAGAAAAACACAGAGAATTTCAGTCTGACAACCAACTGGAAGCCCGAGGAACCACATTCCCTTTCTGGAAAATTCTGTCAGGAGGCTGGGGGAGAGCAGAGGATCGTGGCTGGGCTGTTCCCCCTGCCTGAGCTCACGGCTGCTGCAGGGCTGGCTGAGCCCTTCATCCCCTCTGCCACTCAAACCTCACTGCTGCAGCTGCTGCAGGGCTGGGTGAGCCCTTCATCCCCACTGCAACTCAAACCTCACTGCTGCAGCTGCTGCAGGGCTGGGTGAGCCCTTCATCCCCTCTGCCGCTCAAACCTCACAGCTTCTCCTGCTGCTGCAGGGCTGGCTGAGCCCTTTATCCCCACTGCCCCTCTCATTCCATGGCCTTTGCCAGGGCTGGGTGAGCCCTTCATCCCCTCTGCCGCTCAAACCTCACTGCTGCAGGGCTGGGTGAGCCCTTCATCCCCTCTGCAACTCAAACCTCAGGGCTGCAGCTGCTGCAGGGCTGGGTGAGCCCCTCATCCCCTCTGCCACTCAAACCTCACTGCTGCAGGGCTGGGTGAGCCCTTCATCCCCTCTGCCCCTCTCATTCCATGGCCTTTGCCAGGGCTGGCTGAGCCCTTCATCCCCTCTGCCCCTCTCATTCCATGGCCTTTGCCAGGCACTGCTGCTCTCCCAGGTACCCAAAGCTTCAGCGCTGGCTGGAGCATCCTCAGCAGGACCCCAGCTGAACAGCAGCTCTGACACATCAGCTGGGAACAGCTCCCTGGCCCAGAGAGCAGCCTCCAGTATTCAGGGCTTTGAAAAGCTTTCAATAGATCATTTTCCTCTTTCTTTGCCTCAGAAAGAGTAAGGAAAGGATGCAGAAGTTGATATGTAATAATCATTTGTCTATTGAACCTACGCTTCTCCCCTTTGAGAATGAGAACTGTATTATGTTTAAATCAGTACACTGAGATTGCTGTTAGATATATGTGCATGATTCATAAACCACTGAAAAATACTAATCTGCCCCGGGTATTATGAAAATACTCTATAATTATGCACACATTTAGTTACATTGGTTCAGATGGAGAACTGAAACTTGTTCTAACTCAGATCTCTCTGATGCTCATTTTCTGCAGCTTGTATGTGATGAACATTTATCCATTTTCAACCAACCATCAACCAGTACAATTATTTTTGCCTGGTTATTAATCACATAGCATAATGAATAATTTATTCCGGAGCAGGTCATAAAGAATGAGGTGTGTATGCTGATGCTCACTGTTACAGAGCAACAGCTGTCACAGTGTTTGGAGCTGTTATTAGTGCTGACCCCTCTGAATATACACACATTGCCTGGCACAGGCTCAGTTACCGTGTTTGGGGGATGAATCTCTCCAGGATACTTGGGACACTAAATAACATTTTTTTTTCCCCAGGTCTATATACTTAGCAACTAGAGCATGACTGCACCAATGATTGCTACCTCGGGACTATGCACTATGGAATATCGATTTTCACCTATTTAGAAAGAGGAGGAAACATTGAATATGTAATGGGCAATCAATTGAGGTCGTTAAGGAAAAAAGGTGATTTTCTGAACAGGAGCTATGTCTATTATCGGCACTGGATTAGTGTCACTGCCTTTGCTTTTCAATGCTCCTGTCATCCAGAATAAATGGAGATTGATGACAACTATTAGTCTATTTGTTCACACTTTCTGTGCTTTGGTACCTTTCTGCTTGAAAATGTTGTTGTGTGAAAAGGTGACATTCATCAGCCACGCTGTTAATTGGTTCAGATCATATGTTGATGGAAATATCAGTGTGGTGCTGCTGACTTAAAGCATAACAGCATAAGAGATGTCTGGGCCACGGTGTCAAACCCTGCAGTCACGGTCGTTAATGTAAATTCCTTTACATCAGGCAGTGCTGAACATCACAGGCCACAGAAAACCTCAACACCAAAGCACTTACAAAAGACCAAACCCCAAAATCCATTATGTACCTCTGAAAAAGAGAAAGCAAGAGACATTGCCACTGTCCTGTGTTTCTGAAAACTGAGTACCTCGGAAGGAGTTTGTACTTTCACATCATAATCCTCTATCCACTGTCTCTAACCAGAAAGAAGAATTAGTGCTAAATTATTAACAACCAATACAGAAAAGAAAATTATTAAGTGAGGTATTGGACCTCTTCAACAGAGGATTTACAAACATTATGGAGCTCCTGTCCCAGGTAGTGATCTAATGCTGAAAATGATGCCCAAATGCTGAGAAGACAATGGTACATTTTAGTAGAATATATAAAATTTAGGTCTTTAAGAGACACAGGGATGAGTAGGACTCAGGGGAGTTTTACATTAAATGACTGTGAACAGATCATTATAAATTGTCAAATTCCTGTAGAGCCAGTACCAAGGTGGCAATAATCAAAGGAAACTGCAAAAGCCTTTCTGGCAGCAGCTACCCGTGTGCTCTATTTCTAATTAGTTAAAAATACATGCACACAGCCTTGTTTACATGCACACAAGGATTTCAAATACTGTTAGCAGAGGTTTCCAACTGTCTTGGGTATGTTTCCATATAATTCAATCTAATTTATATCATAAGGTGAATTTTTAAGCTCAGCAAACGGAGTTATAAAGTGATCATGGCATTTCACATGTTTGTGGTGAGTTTGAGACATTGTTCTTCTCTTCCCACACAGCTTTTTAATAAAATACTGTCAGTTTGATGACCTTCCCTCTCAAGGTTAATGGTTTGCTGCCTACAAATTACTTTTCATGATACAGCTTGAGTTATAAACTCCAAAATAATCTTCTGTTGTCTCTCCCTTCTGTTTTAGGCTCAGAGAAAAGCAGATTTCACAATAACTAAAAGGACCAGAGAAATGAAAAGAGATAATATGTTGGCTTTAGCAACTTGTGGTTTTTGTTCTGTAAGAAGGCACAAAATTATTGCAGCACCGTGGCACTGGGGAACAAGTGCTGTCCTGTCACGTAGAAAAGCTGAAAGCCCCGAGACTGCAATTTACCACTGCCCTGACTCTTTTTTCTTGCATAAGGAGCCTCTCAGCTAAAGATTCTTCAGAGACAATAATCAGTGACATTGCATAATTGTAAAGGTTTATAAAGATGTTAATAGTCAGACAATTTATAATAGGCAGGCTTTGTTATCGTTATGGAACATCTGTTATTTAAGAGCCAACTGCATAATGAACCATGTCCTAGCATTTCTTAATCCTGTCACAGTTTAAGAAGTTAAAAAGAGATTAAATTAAATTTGATCCTGGGAAGTAGCAGAAATCTTTGCATTCCACGGAGGGCAGTAAAGCAGAAGGTGTTCAGTACCACCTGGCAGTTTTCAGATCCTTCACTAACAGATCACATAATCCTTTACCAGCTGGCCCTTCCCACCCTTTAAACTTGGTTTCCATTCTAAAATCCCACTTAGTCAATAGCTATGATGCTTTGTCTGCAGAGACCATTTTTAAAATCTTTACTTACAGTCACTTGTGCAACGCCTTCAAGCTATTTCAGCCCAATTTTATTTGACACTTAGAGATATTTTTAAAATTCATACCCATTTAAAGGGAAAAAAACATATTTTATGAGTTTCCAGGGGATTACTATTCCTCTCTCTTAACACTCTTTTTCTTATTTACATTTCATTTCCTTTTTTTACTGGTGCCCTGTGATTGTACATTTCAAGCAACAAAATCCCACCCCCATATGTTATTTGGAAGAAATTGCCTAACTGTAGTATCTTAAGCCTATCAAATATGAACTCAGCTCCTGTAATGTTTTGCTGATTTGTATTGATTTACTTGGTGTAAGTTTTGTTTTCTCAATTTCTTAAGCTACTTACAGCAACAAAGCCCAGGGTTCCTCCAGCTCTGGCCTGGAATATTGGTCTGGTTTTACTTGGAAACATCCAGGACCTCTGGGAGCAGATCAAGCTTAGGGCAAAACATTGACAAAATCAGCAAAGGTAAAATCAGCAGAGTGCCAGAGCAAACAAACCTCCCCAAAGCAGCACTCAGCTCCCCTCTGTGTCCAAAGGCTTGAAAAAAGCAAAGTTAGAAGTGGTTTTAACTGACTACATCTTGAAAAAGTGGCTTTGTTAAGAGGTCTCAGGCTGGGGACTCAGCTCCTCGTGCAAAACTAAAGCATTCAGATTTTCTAACGTGGATTTGGACATGACAGTGCCAAGCTGCCCTCCTTAAGTAAAATGTGCACTGAATTAAGCAAAATTTCCAGAAGTGATTAATCTGATAGTGGCACCCTAAAACATCAGCTTAGACACATCAGTGACCTATTGTGAAATAGATGTTGTTAAAAGATTCAAACCTTTTAGAACTGGCTGCTGCAGCACTGCCATCAGAGGAAATCAGTCAAACTATCAATCCTTTCACCACTGTGCAAAATTTATTTCAGTTAAAACCTCAAGTCTTTCATTATCTAAATTAGAAGTATACTGTGTTTACGGAATTTGGAGATTAGCTTGCTGTTACACACTGTAGCCTTACTTTGATGTCTCAGGATTAATATTCATGAGGTTTCAGACTATTAACTACACATGTACAACATCTAACAGGAAACATATCTTACAGAGTTCAATTATTGTACAATGCTGTTCATTCTGATTTTATCTTTCATTTTTCTGTGGATTCCCATGGAGTTTTCATAAAATCAATGTTTTAAGGTGGTTGTGGCAGGTTTATTGTATTGATGGATCTGGCTAAAACTTTGGCTTTCAAATCCAAAGGATACCTTTCCATTTCTTTTTCATTTTTACTAGTTTTATATGAGTGAAAACTTTCAACCTCAGTTGCCTGAAACATCTGAACTTTCAGCAGAATTGGAAATCAGCAGAAACTGTTCTCTGTCAGTTCTGACTCCTGTCCTTTCCCAGAGTCCCAGAGACACGAAACCTCTGTAAACTCTGGGCCCCACAGACAGCCAAAAGCACAAAACACTCTGAGCTGCTGCTTTTTTTGGAATTCCAGATAAGACTCAAACCCAAAAGCCACGGAACCCTCGTGTGGTCACTGCCCCACGGGAGCTGCTGTGCAGGAGCTCTTCCCACCTGAGCCTCTGCCAGGAGCTGCTGAGAAGTTTCTGGCTCTTTCCCTCAGTGCAGGGGAGAAAGTCACAAACTGCACAGCAATAGCAACAAGAGGCAATAACAAAAGGAAATGTCAGAATTTGAATTGCAAACTATAGGTGAGCCTTGACTGCTAAACCTAAATCCAGATTTGAAGATTAAAGGTTTGAAGCTGCCCTGCTGGGGATAGAGGCTCATCCTTTAACAATCCACTGGGCATCCCAGGCAGACTGTGGCAGCAGCTCTCAAAGTTCACAGGATCCATGTGAAATATTTATTATTTCAAGAGAGAATAGATATCAAAATACTCCCTATGCAATAGAGATTTCTTTTTCTGATAGAGTTATTGTGCAGTAATATAACTTTTTAAAACATAATTTCTAATTACATTAGACTAATTTCTCCTGAAAACAAATGATATTTCAGACCCTACTGTATAAGCTCTAATTCTCATGTAAATCTCTGGATAGAGGAAAGTTCAGAATTAATATTTTGACATTATTTAAAGTAAGCAAACCTGCAGCAATACAGAGCAGCTGGAATATGTATGGAGAACACTGAAGCCCAGTAGCAACATCTTCAATTAAATAAAATTTAAATCATTAGCTTCTTAACTTGCAGCTTGCCCCATTAACCATGGGTAGTTGTAGGTTTCTTCTATCAGCTGACTCAGGTAAAAGAAATTCTCTGATTTAGTAGATTTATTTGCATTAAAAAGAACTGAAGTTTAAAATCTTGGTTTTCATTTAGCAACACAGGCTTTATAAGGGCTTAGCCTAACCACACTAAAATCTGTAATGCCTAGTGTATGTTCAGGAAAAAAAAATCACAGTGAATAGTGGTGGTGGCTGCTGTGGGGAAGGTGAGGAAATGGAAGTTGTTAATTCCAGATTATAAATCAGACCCCCTCAGCTGTAGACAAAGAGAAGGAAAAATTAAAAGTTTCACGGGGAGCAGGAGATCTCCATGACTTTAAGTCATTTGCAATGAGTCAGTTTAAGGTCCTGCAGCCTCTGCTCCACTCGGGGGTGTGATGGGACAGGGACACTGAGTCAGGTACCAGCGTCCAGAGCTCAGGGCTGCAGTGATCACACACAGCTCTACAACGTGAACATTAAAACCGCTGAATTCCTAAAAGCATTCCTACAGGATTCTGGAGACAAAAATCCCTGCAGGAACAGCCCAGATCAGAGCAGCTCAGAGCTCCTGGCTCCAACAGCCCCCGGTCAGACACGGCTGATGCTCTGCTGGGGCCATTTCCCAGCTCCTGGGCAGAACCAGGGCTCTGACTCCTGCAGCAGCACCGGCCACGCAGAGTCCACCCAAACACATCCCTTCATCTCTTATTAACTTGGGACAGCAAATTACAAGCTTCATTTGCTTTCTTATGGACCTTGATGCTCCTCAGTCTTCACCCCCATCTGACCTCTCCTAAATTCACTTTTTAAATCTGAATTTGAAGTTACAGTCCCTACCCTAGTGTCCAAGCAAACAGAGAAGGTCCTTTCTAACTTTAGTAGAAGAAGAAGGTAGTTTGTTCATTTCAGGAATAAAACTAAACAAACTTGTCTCCAGTAGGATTCCTATGAGTAATTATTCCATACATTTCCAATTTTTCCAGGTCTCTGGCAATCTCAAAGTCACTACACCAATTTATAGGCATGTTTAGGCTAAATCATCTCAAAACCCTGTCATTTCCTACACATGATTTAGGGCATATGACGTGAGCTGGGTATTTAATTTTTGCCCCTCAGTTGCTGAGCCGTGGTTCTACCTCAGCTCTGGCTTTTACTTTTAGCCAATAAATCTGGCTAAATTCATTTGAAATGTGAGAAGCAAAGCTTCATTACCCTGCTGGACAGCACAGGCCTCCCTGCCCACATTTCCTTCAGGCATTCAGAACACATTGCACTTTCTGAAGTGCATAGGAACTGCAGAAGCTCAGTGAATAAACAATAATTTGTTGTTCATTTTCAAAAAAATATAAAATACAGTTCTTTCATGCCCACTTCTAAGATAATGTTTAATGATAAGAAATACTAAAATATTTCAGAGGATGCTCGCTGCTGCAGATACTCCTGTTGCCCACACTGATATATAATTTTGCAGTAATTTACTACAGAAATCTCTCTTTGTTCAGGCAGTGAGCTATTGCTGAAACACCAAAAGGATGCAAAAGAAAATAATCTGCATTCTTGAAGGCATAAATAGAAAGTTTCCCTCACTTTCAGACTTGGAATTGACAGTAAGAAGCACAAAGATAAAAGAGACAAACTGTGTTTTTACAAAGTAACTCTTTTACAAGGACTGACAGTTGTGATGTTTCTCCCAAGCCTAATGTTCTGTATTTACTGTTGCATTTCATTTTATGGATTTTTCCCCACATTGAATTCAAACAGAATAAACAGATCTTTGAGTTATAGCATTTAACATGGTCAGAAAGGGACTTTATAGATTAGATCAATTCTTATTTCTTATCCACCTGGATTCATAAAACACTCATATTGGCTCCACTACTGTACTCGTTGTGTTTGGTAGCTCACGTTTCACAATCCATTAGAAGCTAAAGGAAGAGATTTTTGTGGGAAAAATTGAAGTCACAGGACTTTCACAGTGCTGTTCTCTCTTCTTCATGGATTTACTCTAAAGAATTTTTAGAAAGTTTTCAGTATCTTATTTTTATCTAGATACACATATTAAATAAAATCCTTCACTGCAATTCAAAAAACCCCATGATTTCACAGTCAGCAAAGTCAATAAAAATACATGTCCATATGTATTTCCATAACAAAGCAATATTTCCAATTAAAGCATGGGAAAAATGGACAAATTAGATGTGAGACAAGTGAAATGGAAAGGAAGTGAAGGGGTGGAAGGAATCTGGATAGCTCCAAAGGGTTTCTTGTAAGACTTTCCCTGAGAGGTACAACAAAGGAACAGTTGGTACAAACTGATGCAGGCTTCTAGAGGGAGCAGACAGACATGAAATTCCAGAGCAGATTCTAGAACTAATTATTCCTTAAATATTAGTATTGGATATTAGGAAATGCCATTAAATATATAGTTGTCTCCCTTAGATTCTGAGAACAATTTATTCACTGTCTGCAGTCTCTATTTTTCATAGGAACCTTAAACAAGAGTGGCTTGAAACACAGGTGGAGAGACACAATTTCTGCCTTCTCTTGTTACTTGCAGGCCAAAATTCAGCTGCTTGGATTGCTTCCAGTCTGGTTCTCAATATGTATGAAGGAAGGAACAATGGTGCCTGTGATTTAATAAAAGTGATTATCTGTAATAAAAAGCTGTGACCCTTCTGTTATTCATCTAAGTTAGATCTGCACAATAAAAAGGAAAATATTTTCCTTCTTTCCATCCTGGCTGAGAACATCGTGGCTGCAAGTGAGAGACTGAGATAAACCCAGGATCTGTAGTCTGAGCATTGCTGAACACAGAGTTGTAACTGGAATTCTGACTTCGTTCTCCAGGTCACATTCAGCAAACATTCCAGGAGGAGTGGGCTGAGCTCCTAACTGTGGAGAAAACTTGTGTGTAATGTGTCTGCCAGCAAAACAAATAAACCACTCAACAAAGCTTCAGGAACAGGCCACATAAATCCTGTGCACTTTTAAGATTCCAGAACCCTTGTTGTGATTTTTTTTTTCATACCCCAAAAAATACTTCAAATTACAGTAGTAATTGCAGTGCACATTGGATCAAAGAATGAAAACTCCAGTTTCTGAGAAGCAGGTAAAGGAAATTTCTATTATGGGTCAAGACCAGTGCAACTAACATTTTGAGACTACTACAGTAATCTTCTATGTATCAGGAAAACTAAAAATTATATGACCCTACTACTCCATTTTGCAATAAAAAGACTGTTGATCAAAAAGTATACACTTAACAAAATCTGAGCTTCCCAAAAAACCCCACCAAAACCAAACAAACTCACTAACTTACAAAAAAAACCCCAAAGAAACTAAAAAGCACTGGAAGACCTTTTCATACCATTAAAAATAAAACAATAATGTTACAAATTGCTTTTGCTCTGGAAATTTTAAATGGTCTTGGGACCAAAAAAGGGCTCCCAAATGAACAGGATGCATCAGAAGGATGGTATGTGCTTACCTGAATATAGCTTTAGTGATGCAAATTAATGCTTAATAATGCTGCTAACAATTTAATTACTAACCTGTGCCTTCATTGGCAGCCTGGGAATTGTACTGCCTCTGAATTTCCTGCTGTACCTTGATTTCTCTTCTCCTAAAATAGCAGGATGGCAAAGAATGTGTGGATCTGTGCCCTTCCTTGCTCAAGCTGCTGGCATCTCATGGAAAGGTTCCACCGTGAATTGTGGTCCAGGACCGTGTTTAAAACATGCAAACAACCTTGGCTGAATTATAGGTTAATAAACCCATTTTCTTCAAGCAAATTATTCTTCTTTCATTCTCCTGTTGTGTTGATGTTGACTCAGAATGATTTTTCAAAAGATATTCAGGTCAATCCAATGATTTATTTAATTCAGTTCATGTGTTACAGCTCTGAAAAGGTGACTTTCATCATCTTTTTAAAATTACCACCTTCATATAAAAGTACTAAAAACCTGAGTAGGAAACAGCACAGTTATACTTCATTTTAAACCATTCTATTGAAAATACTGCTAAATTTCACCCCCAGAATACTGAATACAATAAAAAGTATAAACATGGTATTTAAAATTTTTTCTGCAATTTCCACAGGAATACATTACACCTTCCCAAAGCAGTCTGGATAATCTCCCAGAGTATCAGGGATTTAAACACTCTAACCTTAGATGTCATTAACTACTGGTGAACAAGTGTCTCTTTTATCTTAATTCATCAGCTCCTGAGGTATTTCTAGACAAGCAGAATCCCACATTTTCCAGCATATTTAAGAACCTTCTTACTCCTTTATCATCATTTTGTGTTTTGCTCAATGTCTCACTAGAGCAGTAAGTATTAAATATTAAATTTTATGTTCATACCAATATTAGGATTCACAGCATTTTTACTCTAATACTGATTGCGTTCATATCCAAAAAATTAGTAACAATATTAAACTCACACATCCATAGCAATGAAAATTAGAGGAAATAGTGTATTATTCTGTGTCCTGGCACAGTTACTCAGGCTGTCACTGAGTTACACGAAGGGAACTTTTAGCAGTTGGCTCAAGAAATGTGTCAATATTTAAACTGAAAAGAGCACAAAATGTAAAACAAAGGGTTAGGAGTTCTTGCTGAACACAGGAGCCAGAAGATTTTGATTTGTAGCCCATTTCCTTTGGTAGACATTAGATACTTGTGTGCTTGAGGAAAGGAAGGTATCTAACCCAAGTGGAAATAAGCCTGGAGCTGTATCTGTAATTTCCAGTGCTGCCTTCAATAACTGGCAGTGCACTCCTCACCAGGCTCCTCACACAAAACTGGGGCTCAGCCAAGAACCAGAACGCTGCTGGATGACAGAAATGTATTTAACAAACATTGCCCACAAGCAAATTAACTTCCTCGGTATTCGTGTATCAATCAAACTGCACGGACTGAAAGGAAAATGATAGTTGCCATAATTCCACGTGCCAATTCAGCGCAGGAATTGAGGGGGAAGAGAGGCCAAAGCTTCAGCCACAATTCCTGTTGATAGGAAGCAAAGTCTGCCCAGGGTCTGAGCCTTTCAAGGGGGAAAGCCCTGGGGATGTCTGAGCCAGGTGATCTCTGCTGCTCTCAGGGAAAGAGGGAGGAGGAGGAGGCTGTGCCTTCCCTGGGGAACACAGAGAGAGCCGGTGCTGAACCTGCCCAGTGCCACCCTCTCCATCCCCGAGCCCAGAGGTTCCCCCAGCTCAGGTGCCAGCCCTGCAGAGCCTCCCCGGCTCTTTGCAAGCGCTGCTGCATCCGTGGATCATGGGAAGCCACCAGAGCGATTTCCTGGAATTCGGGAAGGGCTGAGGATATGCATACCAAAAATCAATAAAGTTTGAAGTAAGACATAATATGCTGTAATATGTGCAATCCACACAATATTGCACTTGATTAAAAGTGTGGCTCCTCTTCTCTGGGAAGCCTTCTTGCATACATCATTTGTATTATCACACCAGACATTCAGACTCTTCTGATTTTTTGGGTTTTGTTGAGACTTTTTTTAAATTGTTTTGGGGTTGTTCTTTTTCTGACAGAGTTTCTCTCCCCCAAATATAAAACCTGAAAAGAGTATCAAGCACAAAATGCAGCTTAATCTGCTGAATCATGACAAAGCATATTTACTAAATAGATAAAAACACCCTTCACACAATAATATACTGATGAAGTGGTAAATAAATAAGCAGTGCAATTTACTGGTTTCCTCTGTGTGCAATATATGAGGCCATAACTGCTCTGCTAAACTAACTGTGTCCTCCTAGAAAGATTTCCAATATCAATTACAGCACTGACTGCATTGCTACTAAATAGAGTTCCCTGTTGTGTTTCCTTGATTATATGTAAATATTTCCTAAATTAGACATGTTTCAAGCTCCATTTAAAATTTAGTACAATTGGATATTGTGTCAAAATCGTGCAAGGTAGAACATGACTACAAGGACCAACAGTCTAAGATTTATACCTTTTAGTTTCAAATGAAGGGAAAATAATTCATTCTAGATAAAGTCATTTAACAAAAATGCATTAGATACTTTGGGTTTATGCTATAAAAATTATGCCAGTTTTCTAAGCTATTAAAAAATAAATCTGAAGTTTAGCTCATGTGAGTCCCTAAAGCCTCAGACATGGTTCCAACAATAAATTAAGAACTTTAAAGTGTGATGTATAGCAAGATGTTTTCCCATTACTCAATAAATTAAGCTGTTCATTTGACAGGAATTTCATATGTAAAATAATGATACACAGAGGAATATATTAATAATACCCTGAAGTTATTAACTGCCCACCTCAAAATTTCTGGATTACTTTAAAGATACAAAACTCTCATCTTGATGTATTTTACTGTGTTAGAATTCTGTCATAATCCTCTTTTCTGAGTGCTGGGAGTCCCCAGAGAAGTGCTAGGAGAATACCAGAGAATACTGGAACAATGGTTGCCAGTTCACAACTGAGATGCTTCTGCTGAACACACTAAAAAAGAAATAAGAAGCTTCAATTAATGCAAGATTTATTTTCTTTCTATGAAAAGGTGTTTCTGATCTATCTATATCTCTATCTATCTATATTATCTATCTCTCTATTTTCTATCTCTATCTACCTATCTACCTATCTATCTATCTATCTATCTATCTATCTATCTATCTATCTATCTATCTATCTATCTATCTCTCTATCTATCTATCTATCTCTCTATCTCCTCAGAACTTATTGTCAGTTGCATTGTATTTTATCTTCTGTTAACTTTATTCAGATTTCTCTGCTAATATGGAACCATCTCACAATGTTATTACTTCCTCAAAATAAGAAAGCTAGGGTGAAAAAAAATCATTGGTTTTCCCCACATCCTGAAGGGTTTGGAAGATAAGGATGTGCTAAGAAGTTTACTTAAACTTTAATACCTCCTTTAAAATTTTACACCTTATGCCACAGGAAATATAAATCAGAGTTTTAACACAGCAAAGTCTCATTGTCAGCCATCTAAAGATGCAAAGTAAGCAGAAAACCTCTCAGGCTCTGGGGAAATTCTTGATGTTAATATGAGGAAATCCAAAATGAAATTCACCTTTAGAGGAATACCAAAAGAATGCTAAAAATAGTTTTTGGATACTGATGGTCTTCTCAATGAACACTGACATTTTCATAAATCCTTTTAGACATGTTAAGACCACACTCAAGCAAAGGGAATAAAACTGTAACTGCAACATTTGCTAGTCATCCCACCCGTGTTTTCCAGTGTGACATCTACTTCACATTTTATACAATTAGCAATTTATTTTCTAATCCAATTGGAGACAACTTTTATATAAATGTTGAATGAGGCTAACTAAATTCTGAATTAAATGTCATCTTTCTGATGAAATGCTTCCATTTTGAAATGCTCAAATTTTTCTGGGACAGAAATATTTGCAATTACAGTCCAGGTTTTGTTTTTTTAAGGAATTTTTTTTTATTCTTCAACGGGCCTGAAAATAAATTATAAATACACACGAGTTTGTGTCTGTGAACATGTACTTAAAAAACCTCACAGAATTTTTCTTGTTTAAAGCTGAGATTAACTGAAAACGATCTCATTGCACTCATTCCTCAGCTGTTCAGCTTCATGACAGAATTGCTGAAAGCCAGGGAATTCTGTCTGTCCTCTGAGTCAGAGGTTCTGCATTAGGAAACGCAGCACCAGCAGCAGGACCAAGGACCTGCTGGGTCTGAAGACGGATCCTTCAGGACACAAAGGGCACAGCAAGGTCTCAGCTGCTGCCCAGGAGCAAAAAGCAGCTCCTGAGTCCTGAGAAGGCTCCCAGGTCAGGTCAGGCTCTGAGCCCCAGCAGAAGGGACACAGCCCCAGCCCCTCACAAAGGGATGGCACCCTGGGGATGGTGAGAGCAGCCAAGCAGAGGATTCCTCCTCCCCTGGTCCATTCCCAGCGCTGGGCGCTCAGCCCCACGGCTCCTGTCCCACAGGAACAACTCAGGAAACTCCTGCAGGTAATTTAGCTTCTCCTCCATGGACCTGGCTTTTTCCAGAACAGACCTGACACACTGAAATCTCATTTCTGGAAGTGCCATGTGACACATCAAGGGGACACTTCAAAAATCGTATCAGACTCAGTGATTTGGTGTTTCTAGGGATAAAATGCCTTTTATTGGAGTGTCACTGAAGACTAGAGGGCTCTCTTTACAAACATCTTTGTAATAAAAGCCTGTGCAACCTACCTAAGGGTGCCAGGTGCACCGACACACTGAGCAGCCTGGGCATAATTAAACCCCCTGTTGCTCCCCTGCTGCTCCCTGCCATCAGCAGCTGCTCCTTTTCTTTCTGGAATAGAACCACACGAGCTGATGGCTCCAGGAGCAGAGAGCTCTTTGACAACATCTCATCACTGACTTTCCATCTGAAAAATGTGAAAATGCCAAACCCCACTTCAGAGAAAGCTGAAGAACAGCACTGCGTGAAAATGATGATCACAAAACACTGGTACTGACAATCTGAGGCATCTATCAATATTCAAGAAATTACATTGTTGAAAGTTTTCTTTTCTGCAAAAAGCATAGGAAACCACAAAAATTTTCAAATTCAGACCATGAATTGCAACTATGTTAGCTATTCCTCTTGTAAAAAGATATCTTTTTTCTGTTGAAAGATCAATACAGAAACCTTTCTGGAATGTCAACATACTACAAAGCTGTATAAAAATCTCTTTCACATCGCTCATTTGAAGTTTCTGATTCACCACTCTGCTTATCCATAAGAGTTCACATTTTTAGAGATTTCACATCCCCAGTTTTTAGAATTACTCTTCCCTTTACAAGGAAGTTTTGGGCTGCAATGAGATCTCCTGTCTTCCCCACACTGAACAGACCAAACGAGCTCAGTCATTCCCCACATGAATTTCCCTCCAGACCCTTCACTATTCCTGTGGCATTGTAGAAACCTACTAGAACTATTACTGTTTTTTCTCTAGATTTCAGGATTTTACCAAATAACTGTATCTTCAATTCAAAATATTGAATTTAGAGTATCATTTCTTGACTTTTTGGCTCAGTCTCAATAAAACACATCTAACTCATATTTGCAGGTGTGACAGGGGCAGATGCACCTAATACCACCTTACCATAATTTGACTTTTCCAGCACTGCCTATCCCAAACTTGATCACTAGCCTCAGTTACAATCTTTTTATCAAGAGTTATTCTCAAAAACCCCCCAAACAACCCAAAGCCCCAAATAACCCACAATCAGACCCAAACTAGCAGTAGGACAAACCAACCAACAAAAACCAACTCCAAAAATACCAAACCAAAAGAAACCCAAACAAACAAAAACCCCCACAAAACAACAAAAAAGCCAAACAAAACAAAAAAACCAATCAAAAACCCAAACAAAACAAGAAAAAACCCAAACAAACAAACAAAACAAACAAGCAAATAAAAAATCCACTTGAGATCAAACCCTTTTTAATACCAAGGCCTCTTGGACATCCAAGGATCACTAAAATGAAGCTGAAGATTAGACCACCAGCTTTCTGCTTCACTTGACCCTTTGCTGTTTGAGATTTCTCTTGCTGGCTCTTCTCCTCATCTGTACCCTGTAAATTAATTTGATGTTCTGATTGAATTTTAATTAGCCTTGACAAGACTATTCCTTATTGTTGGCATTTGGGTCAGGCAGTGTTTGTCACTCCCTTTATGTCACCTTCTGGAATGATTTCTTAGAACATTTAAAATACATGGTACCTCCTGTTTGTCATGCTTAAAGGCTGAAAATCTTAGATTGACCTAATCTTAGATCAGCAAGAAATGAGGAATTGGATGTTAAAAGTGATATGCATCTCACTGCTATAAATAGAAGAAACTGAAATAGTAAATAAAGCTAACAAGAAGAGACAATGTAGGATATTTCTGTGTCTAAACAAACAGATGGCTTCTGAACAGGAGTATATCTTGATGGTCCTCAAATACGTACTGGGAATTTATTAGGCAAATAAATTAAGGAGATTTCATAAAACAACAGAAAATGGCATGTCATTGTTCTGAAGAGTTTCCTGGAGTGAAAAGAAGCAGCGATTTTTTTATGCATGGAGAGGATGGTATGCAGTAGGATTTCTTTATACATTGAATATTGTTGCTGTCTTATCTGGCTTTATGTGGCTTGTACATCTGTTTTCTGATACACATCTGGAATTGCATCTTGTAGCAGACAGCTAACTGACAGTAGAGATGTGCTATTTCCTGACTGCAGATATTCTCACAAAAATGACACTGAGATGCGAACAGTACATGTTTTTACAGGCTAAAATTGCTACCTAGACCACTTTCTTCCACAATTATAATTTATCATTGCTTTCTCACAGCACTGTGGTAAGAAGGATGACGACAAATGAAAGAAAAGTTGAAGTCTAACAGACCAATGAAAGTTTCCTTGGCTGTCCCCTACACCTGGCAGTTCCTCTGTCTTCTGACACGTACTGTAGAGAAAAAAAACCCAAAGAAATGAATTGATCAGAAACAGAATCACACAGCTGAAGCCTCAAAGGAAGACACTGTATATTCCAATCCTGCAAGAACCAATCTTTAACAGAGCACTCCTGGCACAGCTGCTGCCCAAACACTGCAGCTCTGCCCTCCCCACAGGAGTGCAGCTGGAACCTCTCAAGCACCATTAAGAGGAACATTCCGAGGTGGAAAAGGACATTTCCTCAGGCAGCAGCTGCTGCTGGGCTGTGACAGAAGGGATGAACAGCAGCCAGAGCTGGGGCAGAGCAGGGAGCTGCAGCACAGGAGAGACATCCCCAAAGCAGCCTTTCCACAGCCCCTGCCAGGCAGCAGTTAGCAAGATAGAATAGCTGAAAAGAGAACTCAAAATCCAGATATGGCCAGTAAATCATCCCAAACCTGGATTAAAACCCCTCACATACACATAAACACACAAAGTTAGGATTTCCAAGTTTTGTTTTAGTCAGCTTTATGGAAATGGTTTCAAGGTAAGCCAAATGCCCTAATGACAAAACAAAGGCACTGAACATTCTATCTGGCCTATCACAATCCTAGATACAACATCTGCTGGAAATATTTTTTAAAAATCCAGAGCAAAACACTTCTCTGTTAAGGAAACTAGCATTGCTCAATGGAAGTCACTGACATACATCAATTCAGACCATCTGAGAGTGTCTCTAATTTTATTGTTTCCATCACCTTTATGTTTTCAATCCTCTAGCAATTTAGATTAATTTGTCTCCTCTAGGCTCGCTGGCTCAAAGTTCTGTGACTAAAGAATGGGAATAGGAAAACAAAGGAAGCAGACTTTCTTCTCCTAGCTCAGCCAGCTTTAACAATTTTAGCTGAAGGAGTCTTTCATGGCACTGGGTATTCTCAATATTGTTATGTCTTTGGGTTTATTTTCTAGACTCTATAGTGGATTAGGTTTTATATGGGTACCCTGATGCCTTATCTCAAGCTTTGAATTAACCAAATTTTGTTTTTTCTCAGCAAACATGGTAGAGGGAAAAAAACCTCAGAGCATAAGTGCTACTCTGATAGAAACTGTGCAGAACTCTGTCTGAAATCCCATAAAAAAGAAAGGACTGTGTAACCATCCTCTGCAGAAGAGGGTGCTCATTCTTTATGGCATCTTACACCATCCACTCTCCCTCAATAGCCCTCATTTATTTCAGCTCTGACCTGGGCTCTCACTCAGTAACCTCTGACCCGTCTGCCCCTCTGAACTGAGCACAAGGGGTATAATCTGGGCAGAGAAATGAAAATCTGAGTGCTGCCTTCATTCCAGGGCACAGTTTAGAGAGGTTTTCTCAGTGCAAGTCCTTATCATGTGCCTTCTCTGTAATTCGCCACATGTTCAGAGGCCAAACAAATTATGCTGTAATCCAGTGGGAAAGGATCAAAGCTGAGACTTTCTGCCTTGCTGCGCTTGCTTGCAGAAGTCAGGGAGGATATATCTGTGATAAGAGCTCAGAGCAAATGATCACGCAGCAGCTCCACTCAGCTCTGAGCGGGGATAATCACAGCAGAGCCAAGTTACCCTGATCTCTTTTCCAAGGAAGATTTTTTTGAACATTGGGGAGTAGGAAGCTCTGTTTCCTCTATGGACCATCAGAGCAGCAGGACAATGCTCTGGGGCAGTGCTGAAAACTCTTCTACATTGATAGTTCTGCTGGTCAAGTTTTAAACTGTGCAGGCAGTGTAGGAAAAGTTCCCTAATTCACCTTTGTGTGGTGAAAATTTGCGGGATTTTGATAAAATTAAATTTTGAAGTATTGCTACCTCAAATGAGGTGGAGCAAGACTTGTGTAAGCTCTGCCAATATACATTTTTGGCTTCCAAGATAATGGCAGAGCAGTTGATGACACTCAGATTCCCTAGTGTAGCTCAATTGAATTGTTAAAACATAGACATATCAAACTATATTTTATATATTTTAGAATATCACTTGCATATTGTATCATGTCATAGGCAGAAAGCAGAACCAGATTTCTAAATTCATGTTATTTTCTAGCTCCTTTTTTACCTGTGCAGGGGAGAAGCAGAAAACAAGAAGAAGAGTTCAAGCACTGTAATGGTCCTGCCTTACAGCTGGGATGCCATTATGATCACTCTTAAACAAACAAGATGAAATTACTCCCAGCAGATCAGATCTCATGCTGTTAAATTTCTCCCTCTTCATAGATCAGAACTTGGGAAAATTCTGGACCATGAAAGATTCAACAATCAAGCCAGGAGGACCAAGGTAATTCTCCAGCCATTTTCATATGCTTCATTCAGTGATAAAACCAACTTTCTCTGTGTTTCTTTCTAGTTCTAGAATATGCATTTGCTTTTTGATCCTTTCAGACTTCAGCTGTGGTAGAAAACAAGAAAACTAGCCCCAGGACATTACAAGGACACATTCCACCACCGTGATGGTGTGCTACAATTTTAATTGCAGGCAGTTCTTATTTGGAACATTTTCTCCCATTTGGAAGAAGTACTGCAGTGAGGAACAGAGCCTGGATCTCATCAATTATAGAGCATTGCTATTCCCAGGCAGCACTGACTGCTCAGGCAGGCTTTGCTCCCCGGTCCTGGGGCAGAGTGGAAATGTAACATTTTTACACTGGGGACGTGTATCAATGTAAACAAAGGCACTACATAAGCATGCACTAGTGAAAATCATAGATGTAAGCATTCAGCCCTCTCACCTTTTAATTTGTTAAAAAGGTAATTAGCAAAGACAATTATGAGATAAAGGCAGTTTATTTTAAGGATAACTGCATGCATTTCCAGAATGAGTAGATTTAGAGTGGTTCACAGAAGTATTAAAGCCATTCATCTCATTAGATTGTTTCCTGACTATTCAAGGTTTCCTTTCCCACTCAGTGGTCTCAGCTTTGCCAAATGACATCGAAAGGGAATTTGTACCCAAACTTTGGGCACCATGGCACAGCAGTTACGAAAGGCTGATGTAAACTCTGTAAAACTACACATCCCATTATCCTGCATGAGATGCTTTGTGAAGCAGTAGCACAGTGCATTAACTCAGCCATGCATTGCAATGGCAACATCCTCTATCACTTAACAGGAAAACATAACATAAAACAAGATACCTCTTTTAAAATTTGTGCCATTTTGAAAAGTTTGAGCTTATTGCAACAGCAAAGCAGTGCTGGTAACACCCTAAAGCTCAGCTTTGGCTGAGGAGGGCTTGCTCAGCAAGAGGGGCTCCTCTGCTTCTCATTCTGCCCCCACCAAACAGGCTGAGAGGCAGAAAACCTGGGAGGGACACAACCAGACAGATAACCCAAATCAACCAAAAAAATATTCCATGGCATGGAACATCCATGGTGTTCAGCAGCAGAATGGAAAGCAAGGAATTTTAGAGGGGTTGGCCTGTCTTTTGCTCAGGAAGCGGCTGGGTTACCCATGGGAGGGAGGGAATGATTGCCTTTTCACCTTTTTTTGTTGCCTTCTTACCTCTTTTTCCACTTATCAGTCACTTATTAAACAGTTTTTTGGTGTTTTTTCCACCCCCAACATTCCTTACTTCTACTTTTCCCTTCCACCTCTCCTGAACCAGGCAGGGCAGGGGTCGCAGTGAGGGAGCAGCTCTGTGGTGCTTGAGTGCCCACCGTGGTTAGCCCAGCACACTGAGCACTGAAAAGAAATTATTAATAGGTGACTGCTGCAGAGGGCTGAAACACGTAAATTTGGTATAAACTCCTAGTGTCTAATCACAGAAAAAGACCACAGAAATGTTCCGAGAAGCCGTAAGTGAAGAAAATACACAGCAGGAGTACAAGGAAAATTGGAATGACAAATGTGCTCTCTGATGCATTTGGGAGGCAGCTTGTCAGGGTGGTGTTGTGATAATAAATAAATAACAGCACATTACATTTATGCAGTGCCCTTCAGTGACAGACCAAGGTGCTTGCTCAGGTGAAACACGGCAGAAGCAAAACAGTGCTGGTACATCAAGGCTTTTTCAACACAGATGCAAAAATGCCCCAATAGAACTGACCTAAGTAAAAACCATTTGAAATAAAGGCAAGCCATTACCATGGGAAATAAACAGAATCTGCTCTTGACAACTTCAAGTCAGAATTAAAAAACAGTCAAGGGGAAAAAAGGCTTGTAGAAGTCAGTAGCATTAACAGCCAGGATCAGAGGTGATCAAAGTAGGAAGCAAATGAATGTTTATGCAGTTATGCATGTAAAGCTGTAATGAACTAATTTAATACAGCAGCTTTCATGCTCCAAGTATTTCCTAAGGAACAGATTTAATCCATATTAAATACAAACACAAGGGCTCGGAGTCAGGCACTAGTGTAGCAGAGTAAAAAAGATGTTGGAACCATAAAATATAACGTGTCCACTCACATTAGCATTTAACTGTTACAAAATGTGCCCTGAATTTGGAGTTCAGAGTTCAAGATCAGCTCAAGTGGTTTACTGATGCTGTCCATGATTTTAGACTCCGGAATTCTTGATTCCACTGGAAAAAAAATTGTATTATTCTTATTATATATTGTATACTATATATTCACTTAAGGACTGTACTTGTAACTATTTGTCAGCAAAGCCTGGAGGCACAAATGGTATAAACAAAGCCCTGAATTTGCCAAACTACTTCCAATGACACACATTACACTTGTTCAGCTCTCAGACATACAATGATTTCATCAATTCAGCCCATGTATTAATACAGCTATTCCGGTAGAATTTTGTAATATAAAGTAGATAAAACTCTTCAGGTAACATCAGAATGCTCAGAAATATAAACCAGCTGCAAGATGAAAAGAAGTCAAGTTGATTTTTGAAGGGATGATGGTCTGTAATTCGTCATTTATTGAAGACCTGGAGCCGTGTTCTGAGTGCAGAAGGAAGGAGGATGACTCTCGGGGTGTGCAGGGATCTGGCACTCAAGGCAGGATGAAGGAGTCTTTCACTTGTTCTTTTCACTCATCTAATACTCATCTATTTTATCTGATCACTTTTGATTAGTGCTGCAGTTTTCACTTTGTACTTTGACTAGAGAACTCTGATGAATGCAAATGGGGTGAAAAGTGAATTATAAAGGTCACAAGAACAAAAAATCAATTTCAGTAAATCAAGCCATATGAGAAGTCATAGCAGTCCAGTAAAGTTCCCACTAATTGGAAAAGGGGAAATGTAAAAAGGGGATAAAGAAATACCCAGAGAACTCCAGCTGCAGTGCTGGAGAGCTGACACCCATTAATACAAGAGGGGCTGCTAATCCTTAAGCACTGCTGAGATGACAGAGATGCTCCTCTGTCGCTGCTGAAACAAACACATTGACAGTCTTTTATCAGCACTTCAGGTTTGTCCTGCTTCCTTTGGATTTGAAAATTTGTCATTTTGCCAGTCCTATTACGTTATCACATGAATGTTATCACCCAACAATTACACACAGGGCTGAGCAGCTGTTTCCTCTGTATTTGGTATGTGAGGTACTTCTTCCACTGTTTGACATGGAAAGTTTGAAAATTCAAAGCAGCCTGATGTATTAGTAGTGCGAGTACACAAATTCAAATATCCCACATTCTGGTTGGATCCCTTCCACCCCTGTGAGAAATTAAAGCAGTCATTTGGGTCTTCCTCTACAGCCAGAGTCCAGAGGGCAACTCAGGGCATCGGAGAGAAGATTTGATCTGTGTTATCACACTACAAACAATACTACAATGTAATTTTATAGCACGGTTACACTCTTCAGATCAAATACTCATTGGAAAAAAACCCATCTGCTCCATTGAGTTAATGAAAGAAGTTTGATAAAACATTGATAAAATCTGAAGATTGCAGTCTGAATTTCAGGGGAATTTGCATACCTGATGGTTTTGAACGTATCGATTGCTCAAAATGAAGCAGGTCTGAAAGCTGCGTGGAGCATCCACCAGAGTGCAGGAGTGCAAAGCAAAGGCCCAAAGGAATAAATGCTGCTCCCCTGCCTTGTCCAGCCCCTGGTTCAGCTTAGGAACGCCACTGGTCCTGTCTGTCTCTCGCAGCCATCCCAATCTCCATTTCCTGAAGTGTACCTACAGGATGCAATGTGAGAAACGTTGTAATGACAGTAAAGACTCCTTAGGTACCTAACCATGGTAATGTGCCTAAATCAACTCTGCATACTGAGTCTAATTCTGGGAAATATCTGCTGCCTCCACTCACTCCCAACTCTCCTCTTTCAGCATATCCTGCAGGTTTATGGCTTATCTTTTATGCATACTGATCATGGTTTCAGCAATTTCAAGTTAGTTATTTTTGACATCAACAAGGTTCTGAAATCAATACACACTCAAATCTCAGCATGAAAGCCAAAGGAAATTAAGCCAGTGAAGCAGAGGACAAAATGATATCATTTATTCATTTTAGGTCAGTCATGAATGTCTATTACAGGTGTAAAATATCAGAAAACTTTCAGAACCAAAATTACTTCCCTAGAGCCACAGGCTATACTTCCTTTGTCCTGAGATATAAAAAACCCAGCATAACAAAATAGCAAAAAGCATCTTTGTTTTACAGAAATGGAGACTATGACTAGATAGAAAATGAGTTCTTCCTCTGAACTGCAACTTTTGAAATTCAATTTTTGAAGCAGCTGGAGTTTAAAAGAGGAATCACACTTTTCAATTCAAGGTGAATATTTGCATTCAATTTCTTTTATTATTTTTTAATTAAGGAGAAATTAAAAATATAGATTATTGCTAAATAAATCCATTTTATAATACTCAACCCATACTTTGGCACAGATTTTTTTGTCCTGAAACAAATATTTCTTGTGCCTGCCAAAGACACTGACAGTGGCATTGGAGTGGGAACATTAAGGGTGCTGAGGTTTGGAAAATTTCCAGCGACACAACAGCTTTATAGACAAGAACCAGAACTGTAGGAATCTTTTTACAATTTTCAGTTGTGCCACTGAGCATCTCTCATCAACAGATTTACCAATTTTCCACTCCTCAATAGGAATATTTTTTTGGCACTTCTCTCTCTCATATAAATTATTGCTAATAATTAAAATGAAATTCTCAAGATGTGTGAGTTCATTAACTCCGTTAATGAGAAAGAACATTTTGGACCTTATTATTAGACTGTCATCAGTATCTGTTAGACAGCTAAATTAATAAAGTGATTATATTCAAATAACTCAGGCATTTGCATTTTATTTTTAACGTGACATGTCTCTCTGGCTTGCCCTGAGACTGGGGGGAATTTTCTGGCCACGCAGAAGCACGGCCTGGGTGGATCTCAGTGCCTGGACCCCAGCAGTTCTCAGGGGCTGAAGGAGCTGAGGTCTAGGCAAGGGCTACTGGAGCCTCAGGGCATGATTCAAGCAAGCAAGTAGTATAGACATCCCTTGAAAATAAAGATATTGTGGTCCCTTTAATGCTAGAAAGCAAAAAACCCGAAAGAAAAGGGTAGGGAAGAGACATTTTTTATCCTTGAAAGCATCAAGATAAAGCAAGACACAGCAATAATTCTCTCCTGCGCTGCACCTTTGGAACTCTGCCAACATTCTGTGAAAAATATCCACTGGCTAAGAGCAGAACACAGAGTGGAACCAGAGCTCCAGATGCCTCCCATCTTGTGAAAAGCCCTGGGTATTTTATAACGAGCTCATCGTGCTTCTTTCTCACAGAGATGCTCCAGCTATGCAGGAGCTTTTCTGGGACACTGCAGTCAAGGCACAGAGACACAGCCTCAGCTCAAAGAGAAATGTACTGCTCTGAAAATCACCTGTCAGATGGGGAAAAAATGGTACCAGTTAAGACACAAATGCATCGATCATATTAACTCATAAAATCTACATCTGATTGTTCGTAACATGCGACTGCTTTATACATATCCCTCAAGCTGAAATTTCAGAACTGAATTTTTTGCTCCCAAATGTTATTCAAGACAATACAAGCAACTTTTTTACCTCCACCTCCTCAGTACTAAAGAAAAAAAAAACTATGACTTTTCTTCCCTTTCTCATGTTTCACAAGTCACAAGCTTCACAACAGCAAATAATAATGAAAAATAAACCAGCCATAGGCAGTGTGCTTCCTGCATGAACAAAAATAGATTTTAAATTTTAAAATCTTTAAAGCCAAACAAGATAAACTGCTGCTTTTTTAGATTTGCCAAAGCCACGTGGAAAGAAACTACTTGAGTGAGATCAGTTGCTCAACAGAGAACTAGATAGGAGGAAAGTGGAGGATTTCTTCAGTTCAATTAAGACATGGTTCTGTCTCAGAATTCTGTCTCCATGGTGCCTTGTAGACAAGTGCAACTGATGAAGAATTTAAAGCACTGCTTCTTCTACTGAGCCTGCTCCAGTTACAGAACTCAGATATTTACAAAGAGAAATTTAACTGAAAAAAATAGCATAGCATCTGTACAACCATTTAAATATTTATGCCACAGCTTATTTCTTTCTTCGGGGCTGCACTTAGCTGCACGATTGAACAGTGCAGCAGTTACATTCAGACTCATCCCAGAGGTAATGAGGGAAACTCAGTGACGTATTTATTCAGAGCTGTCATTTGGAAGCAGTGTTGGGTGCTTTGGCTTTTACAGCTCTCTGTCGGTGGAGGAGCTCCCACAGAGGACCCCAGTGCTTCCCCTGCCAAGGTCTCCCACGAGAATATCCATCCTATCCTGTGAATATCCATCCTACTTCCATTCCACTCTTCATTTAAGCACCAAAATAAAACTACAGCTGATGCATGTGGCAAGCTCACAGCCCAAAAAGCCTTTTGCTTTTGAAGATGAGAGAGAAGGGACAGTGTTATAAATCCAAAAAATCCAGTGGGCATCCCTGCAGCAAACACTCCTCAAAACAACTTTGAATCCAGCTTGATGGCAGCTGAAAGTCCAAACTAAAGAGCAGCTCCTCAGGGATCCCAAATGTGGCAGCAGTGCAGAGCTGGGAATCAAACCCCACTGGCAGGCAAGGATGTTCTTGAGTAAAACATTGCAATTTGCCATTCTGGAATACTCTACCATAACATTAGCCACAAGACAAGTGCACTTTACACATTATCTGGCTCCTCACAGAACAGTCACACAGCCAACCAATAATCCAATTCAAACATCTACCAGCAATCCATGCAGTCACTGCTCAAAGATACAACCCTTTCTTCTCTATTCACTAAAGCAAATCTCATCAATGACTCAGCCACTTACGCACAGTAAAAAAGGAAAGGAATCTGTGTGTTGGTCTATTTATTTTTCCTCTCACCAGGAGATGCTATTTAAATCATTCATCCAATTACACACAGTAATCAAAACTAAAACTAACACAAAATCTTGTGTACAGCATTACATCCTTGGTTTTCTGTGGGAAAAACACCAATAGCACATAGACTCAAATTTCCAAACACAAATATAATATTGTGACTGATATAACTAATTGAAACAGTTCTTTTTTCCATAGAAGTGTAGCAGACGTTTCTGGACAGAGAGGTGATATCTTCCAGAACAGCTCTGTTGAAGTAGGAACTGTATTTGCATTTAATATTAAAGCAGGGCTTTATCAATGACTGTAATTCAAAGTGAAGTCATTCAGACTCTGTACACTGAATTAACTGCCTTTTTATTGAAAAGCTGTTAACTCTAATGATATATCCATCCTTAATAACTCAATGAGGAATATTAAGGATAGGCTGAGATTCTCCAACCTAACTAAAATTATGGCATAAGAAACCTGTTCTGATTTAAAGTGACATTATATTTCACAAGGCTTTTAATAGGAATGTTTAATATATGGCTTAAAATAACTGCAGTTCTTCAATTTAAAATGCTGTTTCTTGTTAAACGTGTGATATATTACAGGTTCACATCTTCTCTGCACATCAGCTGGTTTCATTTTACAGTTCTAACAGGCCTTGCACGGGGCTGGTTACTGAGTTACCTGCCTGCATCCCAACTTGATGCTCTCATTCCTCTTCAGCAGGTGAGAATTACCTAAAGTTTTACCAGAGCTTTTAAAGCACCAGAGAGTTACTTCAAAAAATAGTGACTGTGGCTACCTTTGAAAACACAAGGTATCTCCAGAAATTTTATTTCTAAAAGGCAGCTTTTCATATTAGAAATATTCAATATAATGGCAAACTAAAAAGTAGCAGAGAATTTGGGCTAAATTCTATACATTGTGCTAGAAAAAAGGGAGTGGTAATATGAAAATGTGAAAGCACTTCATTTTGAGGTCTTAGGTGTTGATATTTCTTTTCAAACCTGTCAAAAACTCCACAGTCCTTTCCTGAGAAGGGAATATCCATGCCTGCACCTCCTCTGCAGGTTCTGAAGGATAGTTCGCTTCCAGTTACATCCAAACCCAGGACACAAAAGGAAAAGCTCTCACTGAGTGAAACCAGGGATCTTTTACCTTTGAACCCCACACTTCCATTCATTCGTGATTAAATTCCAGTTTAGATAAACAGCAAATTACAAAGAACACCAGGGGTCTTCTGTATTTTCACTCATGATGTGCTGTACTAGCAAACCCAGGGGCTAAACTGCTTTTTGTGGAGTTATCTCTGCAGGGATCTGATTTTAATGCTGAAGTTCTTGCTGACAGAGAAGCTCTGGGAAGTTCAAGGGACAGAGTTACAGCTTGCAGAGAGGAGCAAAGGCAGGCAGGAGTGAACTGAACTGTGTCTGCACTGGACTCCAGCCTCTTTCAGGACTGCTGTATTTCCTCTTCCAAACTGATTGAGATGATTCAGTCTCTAAAGAATATCTACAATGTTCTTTAAACACAATTTTCTAGGCAAAAATTATGTCTATGGCCTGCATTCTAACAGGAAATTACAGAGTAACTTGCAATGGAAATTTCACAGATAATAAAAACGTCAGGGACCGTACGCTTTGTGCTTCTTTGTCCTGTGAAACCATTTGATCCAAAAACTCTTGAGGATTTTGCTGTTTAGCCTTTTGCCACTTCCCTCCAGTATCAGTTATCAATATAGGAAAAAAAAATAGTATACCCTAATTTATGCATTGATTTAAAACAGAAGGAAAATTTGACCAACTGAACATCAGCACAAATTAAGATACAGTGAAAAGCATCCCTAACATTTCAGACAGCTCAAAAACAATTATTGTTAAAACAGCTTAGAGGGATGCAGGCAGGAGATCCAACAATGAATAAAGGGAAGATGCTGAACCCTCCTTTTTGGGCTCTGAAGAATATTCCAGAAGTGTAAAATAAAGAGTTAAATAACTCTTTTAAAAAGCATAGGGATTGCTTTGCTTAGCTGGAAATAGTCAACAATTTTGTATTTGCATTATGAGCCATTAACTGGGGAGCAGTTGCAGGTTCAGAAATGTGTTAATGGAACAGCTGTCAGATAAAAGGGTGGCTGCAGAAATATGGATTCTGCCATTCATAACATTGATGTATCTGAGAGCGTCTGTCTGCAGATCTGTCTGATCCAAAGGCCACCAAGGAGCACAATAATCCCAGTGACTTATGTGGCACTGGCACAGGCTCTAGACAAATTTAAATCAAGACCGGTAACCTCTAGATAGATGCTGCTAAATCCTGTTAAAATAATTTAATTAGGCTTAATAACCTGAATTTGTCCTTAATGTGTTAGATGAGCCGTGCTGCTGCAGAGATCACCGTGGTGGGTTAATGCTGAGGTCTTAAAGCAGCTTCCTCCTCTGCTTGATGCTCTGCCATAATCCTTCACCAGGATCACCGTCACCAAAGACATAATGGTTACACATCATGAGAATGTTGGATTGGGCAAAAGTGGTTTTAGTGCTTAAGTCAAGAGTTTCAGCCAAAATCTCCATCAGTGGATTCTTGACATCAAATTTTTGCCTAAAAATGTTTGTCATTTGTTTGCAGGTTTCTTTAAATTTCTTTGATTATTATTCAGTATACAAAGGGCAATTAAAAAAGCATCTGAGGTCTTTCACGGACTATTCAATATGAAGAAACAATGCTTTAATGGTCACCATATTTGTACTATGCATTAATTTAACAAATTCTTCTCTCCACTTTTAATATTTTAGCTCCATATTTTACCTTGTTGGCATCTTTTCTTTGCCCAGTGCTGTGTCAGGGTTCAGTACCACTGCCTGGTGAGACTCAATCAGTCCAGTAATGCGGTAAAATCTTGGGCTAGAGAAATTAGCACTCTGCTCAGATACAGGCACAGTCCTATTCTACCATGCCTTGCTGTTTTCACAGCTTTGTATCTGCTCTGGCAGCAGTAGCAATTATTATAATGACACATCATCCTTATTACACACACAGTCCAAAGAGAGATTGTGACTGAGAGAAAAGAAACTCAACTCAAAGGATGGCAGAAGGTTTTTTAGTGACTTTAAACATAAATTTGTTCTGATGCAGTGAACTCTGATGAAGATGAAATTATATTGGTAACAGCAAGACTCACACTGAAATTGATTTGTTTTTTTTATTTGGTCACCTTCCTTCCACTGATATTTAAAGAAATCCTCCCAACCAATGCTTGTCACAGCTTCAGGAGAGGTGGCCATGCTAACATGAACTCACTGGACTAAATATCTCAGCTAGTAAAACCTCTAGTCAGCTCCATATTTCCATATTTTACATACAGCAACAGTCTTATCTTCCAGACTAAAAAGATTCATGCCAATAAGCATGCACTGATCCAGTGTATTGTGACAGATCCAAAAACCTAAATGTCTAATGCAGACAGCAAATGCAATTAAAGACTCCCGTCAAAGCCACAAAAAAAGTTAATGCTTTAAAAGTAGCTACCAACAGTAGGAAATACTTAGATAATAAGGGAGATTTACACAGCTAGATTAGGACTTTAAACGTTCCAAAGAGATCATTTGCTTTCTATGTATTAAAATCTTATTACATAGGAAATTAACAGAAAAGTACTGAGAATTCTAAATCTCAAAAACAAAGCACTGCAGAGCATAGCAATTAGCACTAAATGAAGGGCTCGGTGATCTGACAAATGAATGCAGTGAAGTTTCTCCTGGCACAGTGGGCTGAAACAGCCAAGTGTCCAAAGGGCAGGAAAGGACAGAAGTTCTCTCCCTGGAGGAGAGAAAAGAGAGCAAGGTCTCAACAGCACACAGCGCTGCTCACTCACTGGCTGAGCCAGAGAAAGTCAGATTTACAGGGCTAGTCTCCCTTCCTGGAGCAAATTGCCATCTCACAAGCACAGATAAGGCAACCTTTATTATCCCTTAATTTTCTCAGTGGTTCTCAGAGTGAGGCCTCTGCCTTACATCCATTCCCCTGAATTCAAAGGTCCCAGAGCTGCCTTAGGCTCAGCCTGTCCTGGGGGAATTAATGAGAGGTACATGGGGAACAGAATTTAATGAGAGATGCCAGGGTGAAACTGAATGCTCTAATTCCCTTTTCTGATCTGATACAATGACTAAAGGAAGCAGTGTCAAACCAGAGAACAGAGAACTCAAACTGCAACAGGCAAATCATGGGAAAGAGAGGACACAAACGAGGTGCAGTAGTGCTTCCAGATTTTAATCAGTACAAACCAAAAGGACCTAAATGCATGGCTCTTTAAAAGTCTAGGCAGAGAATGGATAATTATATTTATAATAATATTACCAAGAAACCAAAACCTGTCTTGCACATGACAATGGATCTTGGAAAGGAGATGCCAAAAAACCAAGGAAAGCATCAATATAAATACAAGATGAAGAAAGGAGGGAATAGCACATGGTGCTTCATTAAGAAACTTTTCTCTGACAGCTGTGCTTTAAAGATACGGGACACAAAGCAAAAAAGATAATTCACTAGCATAAGAAATATGTTTCTATTAGAGATATAACTGTTCCAAGGTATGGAAATCCAGCTTCAATTTCAGGAACAAATAATAGATGTAGATAGATAGATAGATAGATAAAAACAGATAAAAGAAAAAAAGGATGAATGAAAGAACAAAAGAGATAATGTATATCATTTGGTGAGGTCAGGGTTACCATAAGAGGAACAAATAGGTAAGATCAGGCAATTTCTTTGGGAAGTTTTCCTTCTTAGGGTCTCAGGTAGAGTGGGAAGAAGAACTAGTTAAAAAGAAACAACAAACCCCTGAACTTTCAGGATAACCAAAATCAAAACAAAAACCTACAGTCTGCCAAGCATTCAGGGATGTTGGTGACATCAGTAATGGCCCACGGGAGGAGCTGCAGCTTGCAGGTTCCATTTCCCTGAGAGTGCTGGAGTATGGTCCTTCAGCCACCCCTCACTCAGTAACAGGCTGCTCAAAAATCTGTAGGGAGCAGTTCTCAGTTCCAACAGAACTACATTTGATGCCTTCTTAAAGCTTCCATACTATTCCTTTGGCTTGGAGCACATTAGGATTCTGGAAAACATCAAGTTGGAATTCATCTGACTCAATCTCCTCTCAGGAGATGAGGCTCCCAGTTACCTCTTCAAGCATTTCTCTTCCTCTAAAATCAAATGGCAGGGAAAATCTTTCATATAAGAGCTCTTCTGAGAGGTTTGATAGCACAGGAAGGGTGGTTCCATGCAGGGCTGCAGCTTCAGCATTTACCTGTGTCAGCTGCTCGGATGAATCTGTTCAGAGCTTTACCTTAGAATCCAACACAACAGCTTCTCATCACTGTCTGAGGCACTTAACATGGGTTATAGTGTGATTTTATAGTAATTTGAACAGTTTAGAGCAATGCTTGGCAAAGGCATTAATTATAATTAGATGTTTTTTTCAGGCAATTATTGCACATAGCTGTGTGCAGAGAATGTTCAGCCCAACAGAATCCTCATTTCAGACAGGGCCTCTTCTAAGAGCCACATCCACCTTCCCTGGGCTACGGCAACACAGAGCAAGCAATCACCTGGGCCATGCACAGCAAAAAACAACCAACATAAAGTCATGGAAAGCCAAGCTGAGAAAATACAGACCCAATTTGAGCAAGAAAACCATGTGTGGAGGTGTGCGTTTTTAGACAAGCAGTGATTAATTGGAAATTATCTTGTAGCTTGTCCTACATGGTTTTGGGCAGAGGGAAGAAGATAAAATTATAAGAGCACTAGGGCTTCAGTAGGTTAAAAGTTCTTAGATATTCCTTACATCAGACTTTTTATATTAAACTATAAACCCAGCATTTCTTGCTTTGATTCCCTTAAATATAATAAAAAGAAAAATTGCCACTTGAAGATGTGCAGTAATTCTCATTCCAGTGTAATTAGATGTAATGATCAGAATCTCTTCTAATGCATTGCAGTTCTTCCTAAGCACCAAGGAACAGTGATACAAGTAATTTGCATAATTATCTTCAGTTAAATGAGGAACACAGCTTAACACAAGAGTTGCCATTGCTTCCACCTGAGCTCCTCAAACCTCCTGCACACCTCACACCACGGTGTTGTGCAATGACTTTGTAAACTTTGTGTCACTTCATTATCCATGGAATTTGTTCTATTAAACACAGTCCACAGTTCCAACCAACTCATCCCAGGCTGGCTGCCCCCAGGGTCTTTGAGGGAAACATCTGCTTTACATCCCAAAAGAAACATCTGCTTTAATCCCACAGACAAAGTCATGCCTCAGTATTAACCCCTCGTAGGCTGCCTGCCTCGCCCACCAAGCACAAGCAGGACAGATTCAGCTTCTGATCATTTCCTGAATTAAGAGTGGATCTTAAGATTTTGAAGAATTTGCTGAAGGCAGAATGTCGGGAGCAAGTGATATTTAGAATAAGGAAAGTTATCTAGGCCCTTGAATTCACACACTGGTGTGCTCAGGATTCAGCCTCAGATTTTGTCTTAGCTGCAGAATTTCCAGAAAAGTACTGGAAAAAGTACACAGGTTTTTATATTATCCTGGAAGATTGGTACTACTGGACCTCCATTATCCTTTTTCCAAAAGTTTTCTCATTATTTTTCTGGGGGTTTTTTGGTGATATTTCTATGGATTGCACAACCAGCTGCTGCTGCTTCAGGCTGCACAGAGGACTTGCACATACCCAGTGCCAAGCTGCTGGGAAGCCACTGTGGGAATACTATTCTATCATGTATTTGTGGACAAGTAATTCTTAGAAAAAGATACCCTCAGTTATGACTCATTCCTTCCTTAATAGGGACACCATTATTACAAATTACAGCTCTCACAATGCGTGAGACCCAGCTAGTGCACCATAATTACCAATGAAAGGAAATGATTCTTCTAATCTTTGGCTTTTTTGTATGGTATCATCCTATTTAAGATCATAAGAAAAGTAATAACATCATGAATAAGAGGCACAGCTACATCCATCATTTTAGGAGAGGCCTCCTTTCCTCTTCTGTCTTACTGAAGGCAAGAGTTTAACCCTTTCACTGGCCAGATGAGACCTGCAGATGAATCCTTTGTCCAGAGAGAGGGGAAGAGAGTGATCGACATGTAAAGAGACAACATCAACTATCAAAGGCTGTGACAAAAGGAATTAAGCTTCAAATGGGGAGAGAAATAAGGAGGTGGGGAAACTAAATTAGTGAATCTAAAATACTATAGAAGGATCCTTTTCAATGGACTTCTGCCCCACATCATCCCCTCTGTCTATCCCAGGATGAGATGAATCTCACATTCAGGCCCAGCATTGGCACCTTAAGAGGAACAAATGCCAGTGCCTGATGATTTCATTGTTCTTTAAATGCCTCTTGACAGCACCCAGTGCAATCTCCTCTGCAATTTTCCAGGCACTGGGTTAGAGGAAGAGGTCTGTGATTTCCTAGGCCTTTCCTCACACTCTTCTTGTAAATTATAATATCACTGACCACCTTCCAGCCAGCTGGAACCTCCACAAACTCCCAAGGTCTTTGGTAGATGCTGGAGAGGGGTCATGCCATGACATCCACTGGGTCCTGCAGTGCTCTGGGATGAGCTCCATCCTGCCCCATGGACTTGTGAATATTGAGCTGGTCCCTTACAATTTCAATGTCCACAAATAGAAAATCTTGAGATCCTCTGACTCAGGGGTCATGGCAGGCCAATTCTACCCACATTCTTAAAGGCTGAGCCAAAACAAGAACTGAAAACCTCCACTTCTTCATCCTTAGGTGTGTGTGGCTCTAGGTGAGAGAGGCACCAGGCACACAGCCCTGCCAGCTGTACCAGCTGTCCACACACATCTTTTCAGACACATTGGAATTATTATGAAATACAGCATTGTGCACAGAAAGCCTGACAGACATCACACCTTTACTCATGCCGTAATCACAGACTGTCACAATGCAGCAAGTTACTCAGTCACGTAAAATAGCCCCACTAGGGATAAATGAAATGGTAATTTCATTTGATCAACTTTTATGTCCTTTGTAAGAGTTACAATTTCAAGATCAATCAAGATTAGATACATCCAGCAGGATATTTCAATACCTTTTTGATTCATGATTTTCAAGTTTCCTATTACTTTCACATTCAAAAGAGACCACCACAGTTCTGCAGACAATGTGACATATCTTAAAAGACTTCAGCTTTCTCCGTGTATCTTTATGCTCACAAGCTGAAACTCTATTAATTAAAAATTCTTTATTCAATCTGTGTAGCAAATGAGACAACCAAAACCTCTCACGATTTAGCTGTAAAGTAGGACTGGCAGACATTTTCCAGCACTGACTGCCTCCTAAACCACAAGTTCTTCTTCTCACTGCCCAGACACAGATTCACCCCCTCATTTCTCTGGCAGGGAAATGTGGTGACACAGACCAAGACAACTTCAATTTGCATGACAACTGCACTGACTGAAAATATTTCATAAAATGCAATTATGAGCTCATCATAAACAAAGAAAAGTCAAAGTCATGTTGTCTGATTTGCTAGTGACAATCCATTTTACTTTTTGAGGTGAATCTCCCCATGCACTACACCAAATTTGAAATATTCACATAGGAATTACTTGAAAACATTATTAAAATGGTTAAAATAATGGCAATAGATAATAGTTTCTGGGCCTAATCACATCAACCATTTAAATAGTCACTTGATTGAAGCTTTTGGGACCTAGGAATTTAAAATGATATTAAAAAATTGGTAAGAGATTTCAGAAAACCTAGACAAGATTTCAGAAAATAAAATACCATCGTGAATAATGCATGGGAAGGTTTGCTGCATTCAATGTTTATTTAATGTAATAGTACATATGAGTTTACAATCTCACTTCTCTGGCTGGCTCGTTTAGCTTCTGAGGTCTGACTAATCACAACTAAATCTCTTGGTACTGCTTGAGGAAATCTCTGCTCAGTAGAACATTTGTTAACGCTGTCCCCAATAAGCTGCAGCCATTACTGCTCACTCACATTGAGCTACAGCCATTCCCTGGCAGGTGTCCCAGTAAAACAGCCAACCCATTACATATTAAAAGAAGAAATAATATATTCACTATTGAAATTGGATCAAAATATTGAAAGATTCATAAAAATCCTCCCACCTCATTTGAGGAAGAAGAAATAGACACTATCATAAGCACTTCACTTATTGCAAGAGTTGCTAGCAGCACATCAGTGTCACAGCTGAATTATGATATTCCAGAGATGCCAGCCTTCCTAAGTACAAAAGTGACCACAATTTCAATAAACTGGAAAGACACATGATTTAACACCAGTGTGAAAGGAGTATGGCATTAGCCTTCCATTTCTTCTCTGCTCCTTCTCTGCCAGCAGCTGCCTATTTGCATTTCAAGATCATTTAAAGTGAGGTTAGGAGCTTGTCTTTATCAGTATTTTAGTGGTCTTCAATTCCCTTTTACAGTCAGAGCTCTGATAGGTAAGACCTAGCTAAACCAGTTCCTTGGCTGGCAATAGCCATGGCTCGGGCAGCAGGCACACAGAGCTCCTGGGACAGGAGCAGGCAGCTGGGCCAGGCTGATCGGACACAGCCCTGCAGCTGAACCATCACTGGGAATCTCACCTGTGCACAGCTCCCTCAGCACCAAACAGCGTGCAGAAACCAGCAGCAAACACCGTGCAGAGCTCCCTCAGCACCAAACAGCGTGCAGAAACCAGCAGCAAACACCAGCACCAAACACTGTACAGAAACACCAGCACCAAACACCAGCACCAAACACTGTACAGAAACACCAGCACCAAACACTGTACAGAAACACCAGCACCAAACACCAGCACGGCTGGAGCGCCTTGGCAGAGCCTGCCCTGGTCAGAGCCAAAGGAAAACAATGACTTTGGACTCTGTTCTTCCAATATTCACAGAGTTTGTTTTCTGAAGCAAGTGCCACTGCATTGGGCAATAATTGGGTTATAAAAATTTACAAGTGACCGTGAATTTTCAGGCAGATCTTTCCATTAGGATTAATTGTAAGGAGTGTAATAGTCATAAAACATCCCCAGAGAGAAAATCATCTCTGTAATTAATTGTGCCATTTGACTGATAAAATAATGTATATTTCCATTAACAAAACTGAATGCAAACAGAATTGATTTTTGGCTTTCTTTGGTGTAAACACAACTTATTATCTTAATTAACCCTTCTCCAGGCTTTGTTTTCTGGAAGACCTTTCTCCCAAAGCCGCACAGAAGCAGTATTTTTCCCTTTCTAGGCGCAGATACGATGCAGGATCCGAGGATATATCCATGTCACCAGTGCTGGAATGGCCAAGCAGAGCCTGGCAGTGAAGGGCTGCATCAGCGCTGGGCTCGGGCTGGGAGCCGGGCTGGACCCGCAGGGACAGCCCCGGGATTCACCGCTCCCTTCCGACCCCCAAACACCGCCATCCTCACTGCCCTCCCAGAATTTCCCTGCTTCAAAGGTTTCCGAAGCGGCATCTTTCTGTCATTGCCAATACTCCGAGTTCTCCTTCCTTCAGAGCCGGGCCCGGGCGCCTCGGGCATTCCAGAGCGGGCAAAGCCCCGCAGAGCATCAGCACAACCAGCCCGAAATTGATAATTAGGCTGAAATACTTCCCTCTGGCGGCAGAGTCTGCCTCAGCCTACAGAAATCATGCTTTAAAAAATTCTTCTAACTGAAAACCCAAATTAGACTTTTAATTAACTGTAGAAACAGCCAATACTGTCCAAAATGCAACCTGATCATGGTCTCAATCCTCTTGCCCTCAACGTAGTAAAGTGCATGTGAACACAAAGATCTTAAAAGTACAGAAGACAACATTCAAAATCAGCAGGACCAAAGCCTATGTTGAAGTGCTTTCCTAAATCAAATTTTGAATCAAATAGCACACTGTTTAATTAAAGAACTTCATTTGCATTCCCACCTTTCACTGCTTTTACAGCACATTGCTTAATTATATTTTCTAATCATGACAAGAGATGCAAAATCTCACTCACTACTTCTACTCCTTAATTTGCAGAAAACCTTTACAGTTTGCAAAAATATTCACAAAAAATAACCGAAACACTGGAGATGCAAGAACATCCTTGGTGTATTTTCTGAACACACACATTTCAAATCAGCATTTTTCTAAATTCCTTTCAGACTCATTATGAAAACAGAATATAGTGGGAAGTGGAGTAGCACAGTTTGGATGAGGAACAGAAAATCCATATACAAAAGGTAAATTTGGGATTACTGGCGTGAATTTCACAGGTCTGCACCTGAAGTACCAACCACAGTGTCACAGTGATAAACAGGCTGAATATATATTCTTTACCTTAAACACTATTTAAAGATATTGCAAACTACTCACTAATTTAAAACAAATTCTGTTTCCAGCAACTTGCCTTAAAATCAGCCAGTGCTTATTCAGCAGTAATGATGTTCTCCTTTTAGAAACTGCACCGAGCAGCAATTCTATCATTAAACTGAATCATAAATGAATTACCTCAATTTTTTTCCTGCACAACTTTGCTTTGATTGTTATTGTAAAGGTTCTATCATCATTTAAATATGCAGCTTTAACAAATAAGTTTTCTTGTGTTCTGTTAATCCCTTGCTCTTTCAAGTTTTTAAAGCCAGCCTGAAGAAGCTGCGAGCATTTGCTGAGCAGAGAATCCCTCTGCAGGGAGGATCCACCAAGGATGAGAATCCTTCTGCAGGGAGGATCCACCAAGGATGGGAATCCTTCTGCAGGGAGGATCCACCAAGGATGAGAATCCTTCTGCAGGGAGGATCCACCAAGGATGAGAATCCTTCTGCAGGGAGTTCTCCCCACCAAGGATAAGAATCCCTCTGCAGGGAGGATCCACCAAGGATAAGAATCCCTCTGCAGGGAGCTCTCCCCACCAAGGATGAGAATCCCTCTGCAGGGAGGATCCACCAAGGATAAGAATCCCTCTACAGGGAGTTCTCCCCACCAAGGATGACTTCATCCTGCTTCAGGCCAGAGTGCCCTTTACATTACTTACTTTTATTTTGTGTGTATTCCACCTCTTTATCCCTAGGGGTGACCCGAAGGACTTCACGCAATGAAATGTATGGAAATCACCATCCATTTAATCCCTTCTTGAAATTTTTTCGACTGGTGCAGAGCAAAACAAGGGCACAAATACCCAAGGGTCTGCACTTCCAGTAAAAGCACTTCTGAAACGCTGTCTGCTCTTATCTGAGGAGCTGAGTGGGTGGCTTCCCCCTCACTGCACTACAAAGCAAATTTGTTTGAATGCATCCATTGTGGAGGCTGCCTGCTCTCCACTGGGCTGGCTCTGGGGCACCACCTTTTATTCTCATTAGTGAAGGGATGCCATTGGGAATTATTTAATCTCAGACATGAGTCTTCAAAACTGTTTGTTTTGAGGGCATTTGGTTTAATATTCATAACAAAAGAAGTAGACTGTCTTGAAAGGAGAAACGAATTCTCATGTAGTTTTATCAAACATGACAAATAAGCATCTCTGAATCCTTTACTTCATTACAATTTCAGATGCAAATAAAGATAGAAATCTAAAATTTATAATCCTTAGGCTTTTCTTCCATCTCATAACCAGGGGAGAGAATTAATTTAAGACCAATTAAGATTGTTGTCAGTAAGATTTAAACCAACAATGAATGGAAATGCATTGTGAAAGTGTTGAATGAGAGCATAATTTCCCAAACACTACTAGCAATCAGAATATAAATATCTTTTCACCCACAGTATTCAAAGCAGCTCACAAAGTGTTATTTTGACCTTTGTGTTACAGATGAGGCAATTAAGGCAGAGAGTAAAAACCTCAGATGCTTCTTGGAAGTTCTGCTTTGAAAATTTTTATCAGGAAAAAAAAAAAGACATTTTTTTCCAGTGAAATGCCCTGTGCATCATAGAGGGGCAGACAAAATGGCCCAACAAGCAGAATGCAACAGGATGAAAATGGAAATTACTACAGATATCTTAGGACTTAAACTACCTCCAGATTAGCCTCTGTCTAGAAACCTTGGTAAAGGCATAGACCTAGATTGACTCTCATTACTTATATATGCATTTAGATTTCTGTGTATACAGCTTCCAGAGCATTCTACAGATGACTGATAACAATTCTGAAGCAATTATTTACACCTTTATTCAAACCTACAGTCACAGACATGCAGTGGTGCAGTGTCTATAAAACTAATTCAACACTACTCATGCAGTGGAGAGCAGAGCCAGGGAACACTGAGGTTTCCTTGCATTTAAGGAATTTTCTGGAGTTTAGACTGTAATATTTTCAGGTTTTGTTTGCCTCAATAGATTCCTTTGTAGAATTCTTAAGGTAAACTGAACTGAGCTCCCATAATCCTTTAAATCTACAATACAGTGTTGTCAAGGAACATTGCTTTTCCTGAACAGCTTCACAACCAGCAGTAACAGCAAAGATGTCATGTATGTTTTACATAACATAGAATGGCTTTTTTCCTCTTCATTTATTAATTTAGTGCAGGTCCAGGACATCAACTTTATTTCAATTCACTTACTCTCTCAAACAGAATTGATAACAAAGCTGGTTTTCCAGGAGAAAAAACAAAGAGCTTTATATTTCACCTGGACATTTTTCTATCTCCTATGATAATTAGCTCATCTGTCTCAGCTGTGAGAATTCACTGTTTGAACTCACTCTCCTGACTCCAGGCTCGCACTGCTGAGCAGCGTTGTAGCAGGTCAAGGCCTGGTTGTAGCTGTTAATTATCTGCAACTATTACTGTAACGAGCCCAGGGAAAGGGAAGGAAAAGGGGAGAAGGGTTGTCACACAAGTGACGCCTGCTACAAACTTCTGACTTAAATCCACCATTGCCTTCCTCTCTGGTCCTTTCTGACTTGCACCAAGTGCTGTCTGCCAGCCCTTCAACCTAAAGAAAACAGGTTTTAGAAAGCAGGGGACATCATCTGCATAGAAATGGTGCTTGAAGACCTCCTCAGGCATCAAAGACTGTAAAAGTGATGCTGAATATATAAGAAATAAAACTTAGACCAGATAAAAGGAAGGGGATGGAAAACAGATACTAATTTTAAAGCTGGAAAACTGCCCCTGCAAGAATAAATCACTTGCCCAAGGTCAGCACTTGAGACTGGTAAACTGAAAAACACTATTTGTGTTTCTAGGCTAGCCATTAAGCACCCTGCAAAGCCATTCTTTCACTATTTTTCAGAAGTATTCCTAATGTGCATTTGACTTGGCACATGTGAAGTAGAGGAATAACGTCTGTGAGGTGAATAAATACAGCTCCATTATGAGATGCCAGAGATGATGGCTTAGATACTCAGCAAATTTAATAATGATGTGTCAGAATCTGAGTCAGTCAGAGAATAACTCCTGAATTTTAAAGTCATAACAACAGGCAAGTTCTGCTCCTCTCCCCTGGCAATATCCAGGTATCTTGGGATATCAAGGACCACTAAGTAGAAAGACAGGAATCACCACAGAGCTGTAGTTACGTGACCAGTGGTATTTCATAGGCAGTGACTTTACCTCTAAATATGTGATGGGTCCATTTTGCCTTGGAGCAAAGCGGATGAGCAACAGCATCTCACCACAACTTTAACTCAAAGTGATTTGGACAATATGAAGTTGCCTCTATTTAAATGTAGAGCTAAAGCAGAAACTCATTTTATCCTATTTAAATGCGCTCAGGTAATCATGAGCATTGCACACACCCCAGCAGGTATACCTGGAGCAAAACAAAACCATGCATCTTGTTGTAGAAGGGGTTAAAGACAGCCTAAATACAGATTTCACTTGTTTAACCCTCATTCTCACCCTAATTCTGCCATCTGTAAGAAAATAAGTAGTTCACAAGAGGAAATCATTAAGTTCCCTTCCCACCACCATAATTTTTCATAGGGTAGGTCAACTATAACAAGATGTCAAATCCTCTGGAGTTATCAATTACACCGATACAGATCCAGCTTGAACTCCTGAACTTCATCTGACTGTCAGGAAAGTGAGCTCTCATTTTACAGAGCCTTTAGCTCATGTATTTCTACAAGATTTGTGGAGATTTGTTCAATGTTGCTTGAATTGAACTGAAAATTGAACCAACATCTAATTACAAAGCACTGTATCAGAAGTGTCACATTGTTCTTACACATCATTGGGTTAGTTATGGCTTCTAAAGAGCAAACTCCATTCCAAAGCACATTCCTGTGACAGGTGAAGTCACAGGGGACAGGAAATACAATCCAGAGAACAGACATAGCTACAGCTATAGCACAACTTTTTGTTTAGCTCAATGTGCAGCTCTTCAGCCAGATTCTAGGAACCCAGATTATTAGAGAAAATGTAATTTGGGGATACAAAATCAATTTTTTTGGAGCCAGAGATGAAAAGCATACAGAGGTTTCACTGAAGATTCCCATTCCCTACCTTGCTGCAATGTCCATCAAAAATTTCTACAAATACAAATCTTAAAAATACTCTATCTAGTAAATGAATCATTCAAAAACCATTTATTCTGGAACACAACTGAAATGAATTGTAAACAATTCATTCAAAATGCCTTTAATTGCTTGAAAACATTTCATGAGAACATCTATTGATTTAAAACTTGACTCTAACTACTTTCTGCCAAAATAAATGTCAAAGCTTCTACAAATTCATTCAAAATGTAAAAGTCAGAATTTTACCATCTGTGTCTTGATAGACACTTTATTCACAGAGAGCATACATCAGTGACTGGCCATGGTTAACCAGGGGAAGCCCTTGTTATCTAAGTTAGTTATGTCCTACATTTAATACCAAATACAGATTTTTGTTTTTTTTAAATTATAGTTAGATAATTAGCAGGCTCTTAAGTTCTGTGGGATTAACTATCTTTTGCCTTGTTCCTGCTAAAATGAACAGAAATTTGGTGTAAGAAGAGAAGCAGCATTAAAGAAACATTGCATTGCTGAAAGAGAAACAATCAGAATAATGGACACAGGCTCTCTTATGAGTAGATAACTACAGCAGATAAAACATGAGATAGAACTTACAGCCAGAGCCTGTAATTACAGAAACACTGCTGGCACATTTAAAGCATAGTAGCTGCCAGAGAGATTGCTTACCAAAAATCCAAAACACAGAAGAAAATCCATTCCTGGGTGCTTTTTCTCCCTCTCCTAACATAATACTGTATCTAATCTAGGATTCTTAGGAGATTAGAGTTTTTAGAGCTGTCTTCTGGGGTGGCTAAACGCAATAAATATCCTTCAGAGTACAACTTGGTATTTCTGTCACAGGATTTACTGCAGCTGGCTTTGCAGCCAAGGTATATTTTTCAGACATTTATTTGTTCTCTGCTCATCAATATTAAAAGATTGAGAGTGGTTAAATAAAACAAAGGAGAAACAGCCAGAAAATTTGTATGATTTAATTAAAGAAAGAAATCAAAGGGATGATAGCCAACAAAGGAAGCTTAAATGAAAAATTTAATACCTCTGGAAGTAACTCCCTGTGGAAGGTAATAAAGTAGCTGGCACTTGGGGCTCCTGGTGAAATGAATCATATCCTCACTGCACAACTCTTCCACAAGCGTCTGAATAAAATCACTGCTTCCCACAGCTGCAACTGCACCTTGTTTTAGGACAAATAATATTTCTCCAATATTTATCTCATCTTTCTCTTGATACACGAAACCTGTCTAGACTCTGTCTGCCAAAATTCTGGCTTCAATTTCCTCTTGATTCCTTAAGTCACCGATTACAGGAAAAACCTGGATTTTCACACTCTCTGGGGTGGAGACAGGCTGGGCTACTCTTGCTCATCCTCATCCAGGAAGCCTTGATAGGTTCGTGATATTCAGTCATAGTTCTTAATTGGCTTGGATTGAAGGAAAAGGTAAATATTAATCTTACTCAAATTAGGCCATGGAAGCAAAAGTACAAGTTTTTAAAAGAATAGTGTTATACACACTAAAAACTGCATTTTTATGAACTTTGTCATTGACATCAAATAGGAATCTGATCAAAACAATTTTTTTTTTTTTCTTAAGGTTTCACATTTTATCAATTAATACATATGCAATGATATTTACATTGCCATAAGTCAGGGAAGCTATTGGAGACAACTGAAGAGTTAACATGCTACAAAAATAGTTCTCAAGAAAAGCCAAAAGACAGAACCAAAGCTGTTGACAAGAAACAGAAGTGAGAAAGCTTTTATTTCGGTTACTGCTGCCAGATTCCATTTGCAAATAAAATTGAAAGAGAATGCCTGAAAAAATCCATATTTCCTTGCCAAGTGCTTAATAAATCTTTGGTGAGAATTAATCTTAGATTGTATTTCTTATAATAGAGAAGCTGGTTTTTAAAATGTTTTTGCTACATTATGAAAGGATCTTTCTGTGTCCTTCCCCCCGAGTTCTTGTGCATTTCTTTCTTATTTCTGCTATTCCATTTTAAATGCTTTTCTAATTATTATCTCCATTCAGGGGTATACAGTGGATATATCATGTCAGCTGTTGGCAAGCCAAGCTTTCAGTAAACAGTAAGGAAAAGCTATATGGACATCTGGGTAAGAGTGCAGGTAGAGAACCCAAAACCCTGAAGAGAAGTTTCTCTATTAATTAGAAGGTAATCTAAAAATTGGAAGGCCACCTATATGGTACCAGTGAATATCAAGAATATTTTAAATGGGTATCTGAAACAAGGCATCAATACCTGTACAAAGATCTTTAAACCACAGCTGTGTTTTCTGAAGTGCAGCAGAACCTGACAGCTGCAAATAACCTATTAAACCACTCCAAGATGCACTTCAGCAGGGCCCTGAGAGAGTAAATTCTGCAGCATCTTACAGACATCACTGAAACCTAAAAATGTTTTGGTTGGCTGATGAAGGCAACCGTGCAGACACAAACACAGAGGTAGAAGCAGCAGATGGACCTGCATCACACACAGCTCATTTTGTCCTCATCTCCTTGTGTCCCACACAGCAGCCCACGTCAGAGGGGTGTGTGAACATCCAGCCTGTGACCAAAGCCATCCAAACAGGAGTTTATTCCTCACTGTTTTGATGAGCATAAAAAATGAGGAAGGGGGAAAATTAGCTTGTTGACCATTTCTAATTTAAAATTAGACACTGCACAAGGGTCTAAAAAGGTTTGATTACAGCATTTGATTAATTGACAACATGCTTCCAGACATTTTTATACGTTTTATGGTTATTCTAGAATCCTGGTATTTTACAACTTTCTGTTACAAAAGTTTCCCAATTAAAACAGAAAAAATACAGTTCACTCACAGTGTAACACTCTTTAAGTGAATGTACAATTTAAATGTTATTGTTTCTTCCAAAATGGGTCTCTCTGGAATATGTGGCAGTTGGGATATTTCAGGGGAGTAAGAAGAATATACATAACATGGCATTTGTAGCTAACAAACAGTAGGACTCTCTGTTTTACATACACAAACTGAGAAGGTTGCAGCAGAATTATGGGCAGTATTTTTAAAAGAATGCTCATAGTTAGAACCTTCCTCTGACATTAAATATTTCTCCTAGTAAAGAGCTGTGGGAACAATTTATCACAACCTGCATGGTTTGCATATTAATGTTGCAATCACCAGAAATGCAGGCTATGTCTCAGCAAGGAGGGAATTTGGGGCTCAGGAACAGAACTTTAATGCCAGAGAAAAGCAGTTTTTACACGGGGAATTGTGCTGGCTGCCATCAAGGGCACCAAGGCAGCAGCCTGGCTGACCTGCAGAGGAAGAGCTGTTCCTGCTGAGACTGGGATTGATCAGAGCAGCACCCGGCAGCTCAGAGAACTTCTCTGTGCAGCAAGAGCTGTGTGAATGCACACCCTCCACAGCTGTCCTGTGCAGGAAGGGCATCACAGAACCAGAGATCCACTCCTGGCTGGAATTAAACTGCCAGAACTGCTCCAGCCTCGCTGAAAACCTTCACTGAGGCATTGGAAAGTCAAGTCCATAAGACACATTTCCTACCCCGCTCTTCACTGAAATTCCTTGTAAAGGCACTTTCCTGTGACACTGTGTAGCAAACAGACCCCTGGTATTCACATTTTTAATGGGTCCATTAGGGGTTCCAAATGCTTGAAATAAGTAAGTGATTGTCAGAGTCCTCATCATCTTGCTGCTGTTTTTACAGCCTTGGCAGCTGAATTTCTGTGGGGCTGGTTTTGTGAATTAATCGGACTCTGGATATTGTACAGACAAAAATGCAAATTCAGATCTCACAAACTAGAAATGAATTAACAAGATATTACAAAAATCTTAATAAAAGGAAAGCAAGAAAGGAAGAAAGAGTGAGTCAGAGAACACAGTAACATGGAGAGCCCTTCTCCAGAGATAAGGTAGCCCCATTCAGGAAACACATTCCCAGCTCAATTGTTCATAGAGAAATAAAGTAACTGCCAGTCAGTGCAAAACTCTAGTGCACAGAAAAATTAAGCATAAAAATTTGTCTTTTTAACAGCCAAAACCAGCAAGAAATAACTATAAAAATCTCAGTATAGTTTTTGCATTTCACAACTGGAGTTTACAACTGATGTTCTTCTTGTGCTTTGTACTATGCTCACACCTTACCCAAAACTTCCCAGAAGACAGGCTCAGCTCAGGTGCAACTTTGCCACGTAAAGTTAATGCAGGGAGGAGTCCTTTTAAGGCTTCCACAGATGCTCCCATTTACTTCTTCATGGGCAGAGTCCTACTGCAAATAATCACAAATTAAATGATTGATATAGAACAAAGACATCTGTTGTTTTGTAGCTCATAAGATCCTCCCACTTCTCCTAGGGAACATTTACCTAATTCTTCTCTTCTGTATGCATGAACTATGGGAATCAGCAGGAATCTTTCACCAGCAGGAATCAATTACACCAATGGGGTTTGATTTATTCCTCATTATTTACAATAAAATTTAACCTGTCAAATCCCTGCAGTTGTATTTTACACAATTTATAAACACCATGTGTTATGTGTTGGAAGATTTAATTCTTATTAGCATATGGAAACATGAAAGGTGCAAATATTGGGACTAATTTGGCAAAGCACTTCAGTAAGCATATGAGTAACCCCATTACAGCTGGATTTCAAATTAAGTACATTTTAAAGTATTTTGCTGGAAGCAATTCTCCAATCAGTGTCCTAGAACCGGCTGAGACAAATGAACTTCTTCATGAAAGGGTCAGTGAGAAAAAGGGAAAAGTATGTAATTGGATTTAGAGTAGAAAAGAGGTACACTTTTATGGAACAAAGCATTATTTGCTTTCACTGTTACACTGTTTGTGAGATACAGTTGTCACTCCAAGTATTTTTATATCTTGCAGCTTTTATTCCTGTTTTTATTTCATTCTCTTTAGGGGTTTGTTGTTGTTGTTTGGTTTGGGTTGTTTTTTTTTTAATATTCACATCCTCTTGTTACTTATCTGGTCTTCTTTATATATTCCTCACATATCCTTCACTGACTCTTCCACCCTGTTCTTCCAGAGAGCAAGACGAAAAAAAGACATTGTAAAAATTTGCAGCATTCCAGGCCCTCAGCTCCTAAGCTTTGGTATATGAGTTCTGTTTGTTAAATGCCTCAGGCTCATTATATTTGCCTCTCTTTATTGACTCTGGGTTCCTGACAGGTACAGATTGTAGAAGATGGCCCAAGAAGTAGCCCCCCTATATTTGGAATGTTGTGGCTGCTGTAAGAGTTTTCTCATTTGCACTTTCTGCATGTTCTGTGGATGTTTCCTAAACAATAATAATTTAATAAATTTATATAAATATATAAATATATATATAAATATTAATTTAATAAATTTAATACTAGGTTTCACCCTAGTATTAAAGACTAATATTCTTTTCTGTAGGTCCCATTTCCCTGGAATCTGAACCTTTCTTCTAGGATCTAAACCATAACCTTCACTGAGACAGCATCAACTGCTTCCTGTGTTTGGGGAGCTGAGGATGGGCATCAGGCAGGAACTGAGACAAAGCAAATATCCTGCAGCAATGTCCTACACAGGGATGGCAAAATGTGATGTGTACAGGTTGAAAACTCTCACTGGCAAAGAGGGGAGTGTTCATTGCAGCCACCTGCAGGTACCTCACCTGTGCACCTACAATATATTCCCGAGGCAGAAGCTGTGGCTCTCATTTGCAGTGGCCTTCAAACACGGTGTTGAATTTCCTGCACCCCTTGGTGCCCCAAACCTCAGTTAAATCCTGGGTGGAAGAAGGAAAGCTGCATGAGAAAGGGACTGTACTTGGCAGCTCCTGAGCTATTTGTTGGGAATGGAGTGAGAGGGATGGAAACCAAGGAACTGGTCATGTCCTGTGCCTTTGTAGCAAGTGCAGAATTGAGATGCCATGGACATTCAGTGGGAGGAAATTTCATTGGGAGCATCCTGGAACAAGCACAGAATCTTCCAACACGCTGAAATGCAGCCTGTACCAGACTCCTGCACTGCTCAGGTTCTTACGAGGAGTAAAAAAATACATCAGCATGTCAGTCATAATGTGATCTCCTGTCTTGGATCAGAAAAAACAGATAAAATCCCCAGTAGAGCTGGATCTCAGGAGCAAATGCACTCTTCCTCCTTTCTTCATCAGTGACTTAGTTTGTTTCAGTCCCATAAATTTTGTCACAGCGACTTTATTAACTCGTTCTGAAATAGAAAAAATATGATCATTTAATTTCAAAATAAATTAGAGCATTTATGTAATTAAATGATTTTCAAGAAGGATCTCTCAAATAAGCCAAAACCATATTAACAGCAGCAGCTAAATTAGACTTGACTTCATTTTTGTTTCATTTTAAGCTTGGTGACCCATCTGGGCAGCTGACTTGTAAGATCTGAAATTCGATCAGCTGAACTTAGAAAGGGTTAATGCTCTTTTCTTGTATTCCAGAGACTTATTTGCATGGATTTCTTGCTTTCTGTTTTTCTGCCCTTTCGAATATTACTTAGAAATTATAAACACAGGATACACAGATGGCAAAAGTCAGAGATTCTCTATTCTCTCAGGAAGACACAGGTGTGGCATCAAATGAAAAACTCCAGCAAGAGATAATATTGTCACTAAAAGGATTCATAAATACGTTATTAAAAAGATGAAGACATCATTGGCATAGCAATACTGCAGGTCATACACAGATCTTTTCTTTAAAAGAAATAGCACACCCACACTCACTTTCACATGGGTATCACAGAAAATACCTGCTTTATCTTTCTAGGGGAAATCAGATGTGAATTAAGCAGCCCTGCCTATGCTCAAGTACTCTGTGGCAAAGCATTGAAATCTATCTGAATGGGAGAGCTACTTGATGTTTCCAAATTTATGAAGGAACACTTCTTTCTTTCAATTTCTTCTTCCCATCCTTTCTCCCTGTGCAGAGCAGGGAGGTGAATAACCCTGCTCTGGGGTGTTGATGTGTTACCACACATTAGGACAGCGACCAGAGCAGAGGGCACATCGTAGCTGTGCTGAATTTTAGCCATTACAAGTATTTTTCTCTCAGTTTTAATGAGCAGATTCATGTCCTCAAACCATTATCCTGTTATAAAGGCCTGAACATAAGCAAACAAAAGATAAAGACACAAAGTGCAATCAAAACTCAGCAGTTTGAAGCAGCCAGCCTGCCTTGTTTTCCATTGCAATTTATTTTATTGCCTTGTGTACTAACAGTAAACCGCAGCATCATTCAGCTGAAAGAGTGAATCTGGGATCTGTTCTGCTCTCAGTGTTGTCCCCAGTGCACTGCAATTACAGAAACACCTGGTTTGAATAACTTCTCTACATTCTGCTGTAAAAATTCAGTGCCCAACAGACCAAAATTCCACCTCAGTCTGCAATATAAATAATGTATGTATAAAGCACTCAGATTTGTACAGGGCTGTGGACTTCTCCCCTGTTCCCTCAATTACCATATCCTTTGTGGAGCTAATTAAAAGGGAAAATAAGATTTGCTAAACTTTTTCTGACATTGTATGCAATAAGCATTTTATAAAAGAGATTGATTTGGAGGCTGGCCAAACCCTGTCTGTTCGGAGACCAGCTTGGAATTGTTTTCTGGGAATCTGATTGCCCTCATTGCTGACATAAAGCATCTCAGCATTATCACCTACCATCACTTGATGGCATTAGCACCCGTTTTGCAGGTATTTCTGAAAAATAAATGTGTTTTAATATTTCTCCACTGCCTTCTTATTTTTGTGGCGTTCATTTTTCTGAACACATTTTACCCAATGTTCATTTTGTGCCTCTCCTATCCGTGATTTTTATTTGCAGAACGTTGTCAGCAAAATATATTCATATGTTAACATTGTAACACAGAAACAGACACAGAGTACAACAAAGATTTTTAAATGCACCTACAGCAATCCCAAAATGAAGAGTTTGCCAAATGCTTCCAGATTGGCTATTCAGAAAGTCAGCCTGCACAAGTTTTACAAGTTTGGAAATCTTGAATTATGCTGAGAGCCTTGTCATGTCACTACACAGACCGGAACAGAAGGTTATTTCCTGCTGGGGCTATCAGCACCTTCGATAAATGTCCTAATCTGCATATGCAGCTATTTCACCTGTAGCTTCTACCACGCTTAGGTCTATAAACCTCAGGGTGCTCATCACTACAAAAAATTACTTTCTAGTCACCATGAAGTTCTTCAGCCCCTTTGTAAGTGTTTTCACGCTTCTGAGGTGACAAAAATATATATCATACACACACCATAACCTAGAAATTGGATCACAGGGTACTGGACCAAGACTGGAAGCTATTAACAGCAGCAATGGAAAAGTTTAGTCATGCTGCTTTACCTCCCCTCTCACCTTACCTTTAAGAATATGCTCCATGGTCAGGAAAACTCCCTCTTAGCTCTTGGCATGTGTACAGAGAATATCTGAAGCAGGGCTCAGAACCACAGCCTTGCAAATATTGCTTGGCTGAGCTTACGAATTTCCCTCTTCAGGAGCACCCACTAATCTGCAAACAGAAACTCCTGTGTCCTCTTGAAGGAGAGCTCTAATAAAAGGCAACAAATCCCACCTTCCATATTCGAGAGGAAGGTTTTAAAGACCAACAATTTCATAGTCATGGTAATCCCTAGCTATTGACATGGGAGTAGAAATATATCCATGCAAAGTGATTCTAGTGTTATACTTACACAAACATTTTCCATTTTAGAAATTTTCATTAAAAGAAAAAATTGACACCTCCTAGTGCAGATTTGGTCTAAACAGTGCTCCTTGCTGCACTGTATAAACCAAAAATCTATCAGTTATTTTATAAAAACGATCATTTTCCAAACCTTATTTGGTTTCTGTTGGAGGCCAAAGAATTGGTACATTTCTTGTTTCCTGTCCATGTGAGTGCTAAATCTCCTCTGGTTCAGATGCTTTACATACGTATTATTCCTAATCCTGGCAACAATTCTGGTTCTTAGAAAAGCACCAGAATAATGCAGAAAAAATATTCTTTTCAAAAGGAACAGAAACCACAGACTTGAGAAGATTTATTTCTAAAGTTCACATAAAAGTAACAAAGTCTTCCTAGAAAAAAAATCCCACTTTAAGAACAAATATCATAAAAATCACAAAGAAAGATGCAAGAAACACAAAAGAACAGAGTAATGAAAATATTTTTTAAATCCTTTCTTATTTTCTCCTTTCAGTTGTAGCTTAGCTCATTACATGAGTCTTTGCAAAACCAAAAAATCTCTGCCCAAAGAAGTGGGACATTTAAATTAATGTGAACCAACTTCTGTTAAATATGTCACTTGGGAGAAGGTTGAGCATATTTGTTATATGGATGCAAAAATTTCCAATTTTTCATCTTACTGATTTACTATGTGCATGCAAAAAAGAAATGTAGGGTTTTTTACTGTTATTCATTGCCTCCTTCACCATTGTTATTACTCTTTTTAATTACCAATTAGATGGATTTATTCTGACAATCTAAAGTCAAAAAAATTCAATGTGCTCCAGAATTTTCTCACATTTAATTATTTTTTTACTACATTTAAATTTTTTACTTCTATTGTAATTCCTTAAAGAGCCCATTTTTCCTCTGAGGAGGTGAGAGAACAAGCCCACAATTTGCAGTGCCTTATATAATAGCTCCTGCTGGAGAAATACATCTGGGGCCAAATTCTTAGCTGTTGTATTCCATGGATTAAAAATTACTCTGAGCATTTGGTTTTCTAAAAGATGGGACTGGGCATAGAGAAGGAAAAGAAAACTGACATTATTATGTAAACTGACATTTAGCTTGGCTGGAAGTTAATGAGCTCCATCCTGCCAAAGCCTGAAATTGCCTGTGAGCTTTCCTAGAAGATGCTTCAACAAATGAATATGAATTATTTTGCAGCAAAATAAAATATGAATAGAAATTTACTCCAACTCCTTCTGAGATGGGCAGTAGGGAGGATATGGATACATCAGGCCTGGCACACGGAAGCAAAGCAAGAGCTGTGGCTGTTACAGATACCACTGGGGCCAGTGAAATGGAAGACTGGACCATCTCTTTGACATGAAATAAACATGAATAAACTCTTTGACACGAGTTTATTCAGGCAGCAACACACCTATTTCCAGTCTAGGAAACGAGCCACAGCATGGAGACACAAATGTCACAGTCTCTGTTTGAACACCTCCATCCAGTTCAGAGAGAACTGTGTGTTACATGTGAAGTACCAGCTTTTCTATTATATTTGATTTGGGGTGACAAATGTATCTGCTGTAAAAATGCTTTCTGACAAATGAATGGACAAGAGATGCAATCTTTATAGTAAGATCATTAAAGAGAATGATTGCAGCCTGAGTCGTCCTCCATCTCTTTAGCAACACTTTGAAAGAACAGTGCAATCCTGAAAGTCTCATTATTCAGCAGAGCAGTGTGGTGGGAAAGGTCTTTAATGCCCTGCAGAACCGAGTGGCCTGGGATGCCCTCGTGGGAAGGCTGTTGATGTTTGAACTTTTGCACCCAAGTTTTTTTCACTCACTGTTATTTGAACCCTTGCAAAAAGCTGATCTCATAAATGCGGGTTTCTGTGCAATACTAATAAGAGATTCTGTGTTCTGACAGGGTTGTCAGTATGGAATTGATAAGCATGCCTTTGAAAGAGGTCCCCAAAAATGAAATGACAACACTCTTCTGTTTCATCCAGAGACTTTGATGGATTTCTACCACAGGCTGCCACAGAGCTGTTGTTAACCCAACCATTAGCAAAGGGAAGTTTCCCAGATGCAACAGGTAAACAGCTCCTTCTGAGCCACACAGTGCTGACATCTCCTCAGAAATGACATTTCTGAAGCCCAGCTTCCTACAACACAGAAGCCTTCCAGTTGTAAAAGAACGGGAAGATGCTTTCAGGAGAGGAGCAACACTTTGTGACAGCCTTCTCAACCTCATAAAAGCACATGCTGGAATCTGACAGGTCCTTTTCGTTTTCCTTGGGTGGAGAAGACACCTGTCTCATTCTATTCCTTTTTCAGTATTGTTGCTTTTAAAGTGACAAATGAATAAATAAGCAACATCTGGTTGCAGAGCAGCCATCTGGGAAAATATTGGAAGTGTAGAAGGGTCCCCTGAGAATGGTCAAGAGGCAGAGAATGGAAAATAACCTGCAGATGCACTCACCAGAGCAAGGGCCTTCCCTACGGTGGGCATGGCAAGGAGCCCATCCCTCACCTGGACTGACAGACATCCTTCCCTGGTGCTGACAGAGAAACGTGGGCACAGCACGGCCGTGTCTCCAGGAGTCTGACTGGTAAAAAACACCAGGGACTCCATCCCCCTGCTAGACATTCTCTGTCTCTTATTTTTGAACACATCTCTACTTTAGACACACATTAAAGATATTTATACCACTGCTTTGAATAGCAATGCATTATGTGGTTTGTTAGACCTGAAGTGCAGTTCCATGGTCAAATTGATTTAATGTTTATCTTTCCTTTTCCTTCCCAACTTACAAGCTTGCATTCTCTCCCTCTTGTGCTGGCACCAGCTCAGCTTGCTGGGCTCGGCAGCAACAGGAAGTTGATTAAGCTGAATATTAATAATCCTTTGCTTTTTTTACTGATGGCCAGAGCCATTTCCAGAACTGGCTGATTACTTGGCTGCACAAAAACGAGAAGGGAGAGGACTAGATTGTGGTGCAGGCATCAATTACACTGTGATGCCTGGACCAGGTCAGATAAGAGGCCACCTTAGCCTGGGATTTTGTCCCCAGCAGCAAATGCCTGAGGAATTCGATGAGAGCAAGACACGCATCTTGGGATCCTTACCTCAGCCCTCAGTGATCTGCAGCTCAGGCAGTTTCCAGGCCAGAGGTGGTGTCTTTGGTTTGAGCAGCCACAGATTAACTCTTTTTGCCCCATAATTTTTCCTCTTTCATTGATTACACTTCACAATTCCTATATAACTTCTAGACAGCTGCCAAAGGCACCCAGACTATTGCATGAACTACCTGGGTGTCCTCTGGGATGGATACTCTGATTTAGCAGGTTAATAAATGAAGTTGAATATGTCTCACATTGGCATTTAATTGTATTTGAGCACTTGAAATTAATATGCCTTATTTACAATTGAAGTGCTGGCACCCTTCATAAACATGGTATTAACATTAATTTCTAAACCTACCTCTAGATTAGTTAAGCTACATCAACAAATTTGACACTAATGGTAGTAGATCTGTGAAATACATGTATTGAATATTTTATAATGTTGATATAATACCTGGAAATTAAAGAAAATTAGTTAAACTTTGACTGTGTACAGAAGTAGGCCATATCCTGTATATTTTTGACTCATTTTCCACTAATTAGAGCAGAGGGTACGCTTAGTTAGGCATATAATTACGCAATAAAACCCTAGTGATTCAGTAAGCACTGCTGGTATTTTGCTAATTAACAACTTCATGAAATCTAATAGTAGCTCTCTTATCATTTGAATCAATGAAGTATTGGTCTTACAACAATATGGACATATCTGAAGAAGTAACTGCCACCAACTGCATTCACAGAACCTCATTTAAAATAGAATCAAATTGTTTTTCTGCAAGAGAAAGCAAGTTTTTATGCATGGCATTTTCAACTATGTAGAGCAGTGTATAATTCTGTCACATTGCAGTTAAGTTACTCAAAAGTGGCATAAAAACACAACCTGCAAAAGCAAAAAGAAAGAATAATAAAATGATTCTTGTTTGAATCCTTACTTTCAAAGTGTACATAGATTTAAAATGCCTATTACATTAGCCAGGTTCTCACCTTATCAAAAAAAGTGATTACATAATATGCAGGATTAAGTCGAGTGAGTATGGGTGCTTACTTTTTTTTATGGATCTAAACTATCTTAGTACTGTGCAGGATTGAGTTTCCTGGTGGCTGTATATTTACAAAAACTGTCCAGGAAAATGCCCATTAAATGGGAATACTCAGCAAATCTTTCCCTCATTGCTAACCCAGCTCCAAACCTCTCCTGTCCCTGCGGACAATGGACAGACAGCATGACAAGTTTTCCAGACAGCAAAACCAAAATTAACAATGACAGTACACTTTGTAATTATTCCAGCAGAAGAAATAAATACAGGTCAGATTTCTGTCATGACGAGGTTGATGCATTTGCTTTTCAAAAGTAATTTAATTTCAGTTAATGAAGCCAGTAATATTTAAATGCTACCTTCTTTGCTACATTAAGTGATGTAGAAGTCTAATGTATGATTTGTTTTTTTTAAATTATAATGGTTCCAGAATTTTTCACTAGTGAGTGATTCATTGGACAATGCCAGATTTAAATATCTGGCAAAGATTTCTTCGTGTAGAGAGCTACACACTCCTAAACCCTGAACAGAGTGGGCCAAAGCTGACCATTAATTTTTGGCTTCAGTTTCAAAGTCATTGGTCATTAAACATCAATCTGCAGCTCAGAGGAACCAGAGGGCACGGCCTTAGGCTTTGAAGCAGAAGAAGAGGTTCTTGTGATTTTTTTCAAGGCCTGAGCTGTCTCCAGGGGTAGGTAGGGAGGTAAAGAAAGTCTCTGTTATCCTCTCCTGCCAGCCCTGGCAGTGGAAACCCCTCTGTGTCCAGCACAAAGTCGTGGCTTTGCCGCAGCACGAGGCTGTGGAGTTTTCAGAGGAGTGATGCTGATGCCTTGTGCAAGTGCAGCACATCAAAGTTTTGCAATCCTGCAAACCCAGAAGAAATCTTTTCCAGGGAAACCCCTTGTTCCTTCCATACTTCCACAAGACCTTCTTCCTGCTGCCCAGTCAAATTTTAAATCTCTGCATTTGTGTTCTGCCTGGGCAGACCACTTCCAGCCTTCATCTATCCACACAGCTTCAATCCATCTCATATACTTCTACTTAGGGAATTTTGACAACTCTCTTATCAGTCTCTTCAAGTAAAGGAATCCCCACAGATCCCAAATGGATTATTTGGACATGCCATTTTTCCCTCCAAGACAAGCCAAATATTTATTTTTTATTATTTTATTGGTTTAATTTTTTTCTCTAGTTTCCTACCAGGGCTTTCCCACCATGCACTTTTCCATATTCGAGCAAATTATCTCCATCCCATCCCTGGGCTGCACAACTTGCTTTTAACTGTCACTGCAAGGAATTTTACCAGAACAGAAACAACTGAAAAAAAATTCCTCTCAAGGAAGCAAATACCCTGATTGTTTTCCAGAAGGGTTAAAAGAATTGTTCTCACACCTTTATGAAAAAGAGTAGTAGGCCTCATTTCCAGTCAGATGTCTGCATCTCTGACTGGTACTATTCCTTGAGCCAAGCTCAGAAGACGAAAAATTAATGCCTGATTCTGGAAGAGCCATGTTCAGGGGTGTAAAACCCAAACTACTCATTAGGGGAAAGGCAGTGGAGAACAAATGTCCTCTACTGCAGTACATTCCCTTTGTTCCTTCATGAATACCTTAAGGTAAACGGAGACCAGAGCCAGTTTGGGTGTTTGTGCTTGTAGTACAAAACAAACCCAGCAGAACTGCTCTTGATGTTTTAGGGGAAAGATCAACCACGTGTACAAAGTTTCTGAAACTGCTGGAGCTGTAAGACTGTGGGTGATGCCCAGTTCATAAAGCTCACAGATGGACTGGACCATGAAGAGGAATTTCCTCATTAATGACTGCAAGATCACCTTATGTCCAAAACAACAGAGTAGTTTTCTCATGGTGTGCATAAGGACATAATGGTATAAATTTCCTAGATGCAGAGAGAGATGTAATTCACACTGCCATTTCAGAACCATATCAAAGCCCACTAGAGCCAGCCACATGCGTAGCCATGGAGAAAACAGCCCAGTAAAAATGGTGAGCTGAATTACAAAGCACTGTATTCCAGCACTGAATGGAAGGTGACATGCTAAAAATGAAAAAGGAATTCAGCTGCTATGGTCCATTTATTCCTCCGTGCTTCTGAGACTGCAAACTACTGGCTGTGTGCAGCATCCACCCACTTAGTCATAGACCACAAACAAATAAGAGCCAGCACAGCCCTAACTGAGGAGCAGAGCAGCAACTGGAAGATTAAATGCTCCACAGTTTGTTACTGGCTTTGTAAATAACCCAGTCCTTCAAATCACCATTTAAGAGGCATTTTAAAGACCTTTAGGATAATTACTATATTTGGTTCCAGAATCAACACCACCTGTTGCTAAGGAATTACTTGTATTAGGAGTTAGATCCTGTATACTTCAGACTGCTGCAAAAGAAAATAAGTTATAATGCATCTAAAGATTATGAGGAAAAACAGTTTGCTGGCCATATGTTGAGCTTCAGACTATGAAAACCCCAGCAATGATGCTACAAATTTTATGTTGGTTAAATTACCCAAAGAGAGGAGCATCCTGAAGTGTGTGTTCTCTTTCTTCTCCCTAAATCTGAATGGAATCCTAAAAACAGCAAAAGATATTTCAGGAAATTTTTTAAAGAAGACAATTGCAGCTCTGCTAAAGGGAACATCTTGCTCTGGCCAAGGACAATTAATTCTAAGGCCACATCAGAAAATCAGGAAGAGCTGGAATAAAAGCAATCATAATTATATTAAAAGTGCCTCATTAATGTAGTGTTAAGCATCAGAATATTATAAGGAGGGGCGGGTGCAAGAATTAATAGTTTTATTGTAAAAAATTGCTCTGTCGTGCTCTTTCTATTTCTATATAAAGCTTCCACTTGTAACTGAGTCCTCTAAATGTAGCTTTTGTTAGACAAAAATGTGGCCAGGCTGTTAGCACTCTTTTATCTGATGGCTTAATGCAGTAAAGCTTGCATTATAAAAATGAACACTGCAGAGGAAGATTAAGTTGAAAGAATTTACTAAGGATCATGTTACTTTTTAAAGTAAGTACTTTTTAAAGGAGTACAACCACTGCTACTCTTTCTTCTGGTATTACTAGAATCCATATATTTATATATTACATATAAAATCACAATAATGGGATTTTGATGTACAGATATTAAATTTATCACTGGTACACAATGAAATTGATCCATTGTGCTGCAACATGTGACTGATCTTCTAATGACTGGCATAAGAAAAAGGGAAAAGGATCGCATATTCCTCCTCAGCAATCCTTTTTATGTGTTGTGGACACATTTATGGTAAGTTACTGTAAGGTGTTTATACCTTTCTAAAGGTGGAAAATGTAAGTATTGTACAGGAAAAGGGTTAGCTATTTTTCTACACTGATATACACACGAGAGGAAAATATTTGCAGAACAGTTTGGAGGACAGAAGGTATTGGTTCTGCCACACAAGATCTGTTTCTTCTCCCAAGTGGGGTCCAAGAAACATCTTTGGGTAACCCTCCACTTTTTCCTTCCTATGCCACAAGTGTTCTGAGCAGAGAAAGTGTTACAAGGCTCCCCTTTAAGACAAACCACTTCACAACTGGTGTGAGCTCTATCCTCCCATTCAGTGTCCTGCTACTTGTAAATTGCAGGTCAAAAAATTATCCTGCACCTGTACACTTGGTGTCCTCCAATAAGTTCACGTGGTAGGATGTATTTATAAATGCTGGTACAAACTATCCACCTCTCTTCCAGCATCCCTCCATTTCTTCCCTCACTATTTTACATATTTTAACCCTTTCTGTATAATGATGCCGAGAGTTTTTCACACATTCCAGCAGCTCTGCCAGCATTTATGGGCACTCAGAATCTAAGGATATGGAATAATTCCACAATATCACAAAATATCATGTGCTTCCTTACAGAATTTTATTATAAAATATGCAAAACAACACGTTTCTTCATACTTCTTGAAGAGTGATGAAAGTAATAACCCTGAAGTACACAACATTGAAAATGTCAGCCCAGATCACACAATTTTAGCAAACATTTCTCTGGTTTTTAAACCTTCTTCAAAACTTTTTATTCAGCGCCCCAAGTCCTCCCTTCCCCCTTTCAAGGAAATACTGGACGTGGCTCTCGCTGCCTTGGTCTGGTTGACAAGGTGGTGTTCGCTCATAGATTGGACTCGATGGTCTCAGAGGTCTTTTCCCAACCGAACGGATTCTGTGATTCCCACCCTGGCTCCCGGGCTTTCCCCTCGAACTCCACGGGTACAGCCTGAGGTTGATCCCCGCTTTGTGCCGCGCCTCCCTGCACCGCCTTGAGGCCCCTCAGCGTCCCCCGGGGGCTCCAAGGCAGCGTGGAGGGCACCGGCACACGCGGCTCCACGTTTCGGTTCCGTTTCGAAGCTCCCGGCGCTGCTTTCGGCCGGGACGGACGCTCCCCACACGCCGCTGCCCGCCCCCACCTCGGGCGGCCTCACAGCGCCCTGAGACACCGCCCCACCCTCCGCCATGCCGCACTTTCGTTACGGCCGCGCCCGTGGTTCCACCGCCTCGCCAGTACTCCTCTGTTGTCATCAAACGCGTAGTATCCTCACCGGTACCGCGGAATCACGTTATCCTTGAATTTAATGCTCGGGCTGCTGGAACTTGACTCGAATCTGCTGTCGCTAAAAGCCAGCCCGCCCCTGCCCCTACGCCGCCGGCGGAACCGGAAGTGTCGCCATTTTGTTTCGGGTGATGGCGGCTGTGGTGCTCTGGGACCGGGGGCTTTAGCGCGGGCCTGGCCGTGCGGGGACTCGCTGCTCGGACAGTCGGTGCTCCTGCGAGCTGCCTCCGCCTCGCTGCGCCCCCCGGTGATGTACGGAGGGCTCGGAGGGTCTCGACGGACTGCAGAAGAAGCAGGCCCGCCGCCTCTAATGTTGTTGTCAGGCGGGGGAACGGTGCCCGGGCCCCCCGGAGGAGGTGGAGGTGGAGGCGGGAGTAGCCGTGTGGAGCTGCTGGTGTTCGGCTATGCCTGCAAGCTGTTTCGGGATGATGAGAAGGCTCAGTACCAGGAGCAGGGGCGACACCTTATTCCTTGGATGGGAGACCCCAAGATCATGATCGATAGGTCGGTGTAACACAACCCCCAGACTGTGCTGCGAGATCTCCTGTGATAGCCTCTTTCTGTTTCCCCCTTGTGCTGTGGGCAGTGAGGGCGGGGGTTGAGCACAGGGCTCGCTCTGGCAGGCGCGTCGGGACCCTCTGTGCTGGGGCTGGAGCAGCTCGTCCCGGCACAGCTCTGCAGGCTGCATTCTGCGCAACTCGGCGTTTCCCGCTCTGGCAGCGCTGGGAGGTTCCTCTCCTGCTGGCAGGCAGCGTGTGATGGGTCTTTCTGCTCCACTTGTGAAGGCAGGGTGGAGAGTGGGAATGATCTGTTCCTTTTCAGTGCAAACCACAAACGTCCTCTTTTTTTTTTTCACTTGGAATCTAAGGGAGCCTGATTGCGTGGGAATACTTATTAGGCACATTGTGTGTTCTGTAGGTGAGAACGTGGCAGTGTGGGGAGTGCAAAGGCGTTTATCCACCATAAAGAAAATGGGGATTTCCTATTTGTCCTACATAATCTGGCTGCAGGCTGCTGATGGGACACCCCAAAAGCAGTTCTTGGCCTCTTCACTTTTCCTGGTGCCATGATTTATTGTATTAGACAGAAGGGATTTGATTTTGAGTGCTTGCTCTTGAAATTTTATGTCAGGGCTGGCTTCTTTTGGTTGTTGTACCATAGGCCCAGGTTCATGGCCAGAGAGACTTAATAGAATCTGCTTTGATGTTCCTTCTGGTTTCTTGAGTTGTATCAGCAGTGCACGGTGGGATTTGGAAATAAATTTATTCAGAAAGGGTTACCTGAATATTTTGTTGGACAGAGGGAAGATGAGAGATCAGGTTGGTTATGTTTGAGAGGAGCACTGAAAGAATAATTTAAGAGTTATGGCTGACCCTGAAAACCTCAGTGGGAAAGATGGAAGAATTTTGGTTTGGAAAGGGTTATATAACATCCTATAGATATTTGTTCCCTCAGTTTCATCACTGCTTTGGTGCTGGACAGGATTTCTTATTTTGACTTAAAAGCTGTATTTGTCTTGGAAAAATATCAGTAAGGGAAGGTCTTTTGATTTCCTTCCATAGGACTGAAGAAAAAAGAAATGCCCTTGCACTATTTTGGTGCTTACGCCATTAATGATGGTTATCATTGAAATAAATTTGTTAAATTGGAATAGACATGAAGGCAGGACAGAACACCCAGAAGTATTTGTAGCTATGTTTCATTTCTCATGCAACAATGGAAGTGTTGTGTTGCACACTTCTAATCTAATTTCTGTGACTGATCTCATTTGTTGGTAGAGGCTGTTTTGGGGTGCTGTGCAGCAGAGCCCCGTTCACAGACGTTACAGAAATTGTAGGGAGCAAACACTAAGTATGTGCATGTCTGTACCCACATACTGAAATACCAAATAACATACATTTGTGAGTTAAGGCAGCTTGCAATTGCTAATCTTATAAACTCCTTTGGAAGCTTAGATTTCTTTTATCTCCAGCAGCAGGAAGTCTTCATTTTCACCATTTTGAGAAAAGCACATTGCTATGAGAAGACTTGGGTTCAAGTTTCCCTGTGGACAGAGCTTGATTAACCAGACCTATGTTTCATTTGCTTTTTGCTATAAGAATATTTACTTTGTTTTTGGTCTAGCAAGTTGGCACAAGTCAAGAGTTGTGTGTGGGAAGACACCTCAGCGGAGTCGAATTTACTGTCGCTTTACTTTCCAATCGGTTTCTCTTACTGATGCATAAACATTATCCCAATGCAGTGCTTTTTCTGCAAATAAAGTGATTTCTTAGTAGAAAGGAACTGTACATCATTGATCTTTGCCGATTTTGCGGTGAACCTCCTTAAATTGCATGTTTATGTTACTGTTCCTATGTATGTGTGTCTCTCTATCACATAACCCAGAACTTATTTCCTCAGCCAAATGGCTAGGGGCCGAGCCTAGCCATGATTTTACCTCCAATGGACGCAAGTTTCTATGGTGAAGATTTCTCCTGAGAGTTCGAGACTAGCAGAAAGAAGCGAGGAAATTTCGACCGTTTGGTTCTTACGGATAGGTATTTATGTACTCGGGTTTGTGTGAATGTAAGCTATTTGACTTTCCAGAAAAACGTATTTTGCAAGTGACATTGATTGGTTGGTTGAAGCACGTACGGTAAGAGCTGTTAAGGAAATGGATCCCACTTAAACTATTAAAGGATACCTTTGCCTTTAATTGTAATAATTTCTTAGTTTCTTTGAGAGGAATTTAGACTATTAAACAAATTTTCGATAGTTGGTGACAAATGATTAGCAAAATTAATTGTAACTTCTAAAAGGGAGTATGCATTAACGTAAAAGTTTTTTTGTTTTTTTGTTTTTCATTTTTATTGGGTAAGTATTTAAGTAGTCGCATAAACCCAAGCCCTAAGTTCTTTGCATTGACCAGCTGTTTCATCCTGCAGGTATGATGGGCGTGGTCACCTGCATGACCTTTCTGAATATGATGCTGAATATTCCACCTGGAACAGAGATTATCAATTGTCTGAAGAGGAGGCTAGAATAGAAGCCCTCTGTGATGAAGAGAGGTATTTAGCCTTGCATACGGACTTGCTTGAGGAGGAGGCAAGGCAAGGTATTGCTCAAGGAATAACATGGTTATTAAAAAAGCATGTTTAAATAAATTATTACGAAACTAAATGTACTCCTAATTTTATACTCTCTTTTTCTGATGTTATCTTGACAGTACCCAGTGGATTCGAAAAGCGGGAGTCTTTGCGTATGAGAGGACCTCAGGATAGTTTAACTGTAGATCCACACAGAAATTGCCCAGATTCTGAGGGCAGACTGGGATTTCAGACCCCCCAAAATAAACACATTCTGCTTCATTTTTAGTGTTGTTTAAAGGAAATTCTGTGCTTTTATACACATAATTGCATTAGAATGTCTTAATCCACAGCCTGTCTCTCTTCAAGAAGAAATAAATGGTCAGCATGTGTACATGCTGTGTTTTTCTGTTCAGTTTTTAATGAAAGCTAAAATGATCAGGAGAAAACTTCTTATTTAAAAACTAAAGTAAGAAATATTACTTCTTCTTATTTAATAAATTAGCTTGTGAATATGTTCTAATGTTGGTAATTGAATTTTTGTTCAAGAGGAGGAATATAAAAGACTCAGTGAAGCTTTGGCAGAGGATGGTACCTATAATGCAGTGGGATTCCGTTATGGCAGTGATTATTATGACCCTTCAGAACCCACTGAAGAGGAGGAGCATCAGCCTGCAAAACAAAAAGGTAAGGGGTAAAAATAACAAGGGTTAATTGAGAGAGAGGACATACCATTTCTCTGTCTTGCAGTTGAGGGTTTAGAATATATGTGTTATTAAAATGCAGTTAAAAATTCTGAAAGCATTTCTTCAAAGTCTTTATGGAACTCTGTTACTGAGTTTTTGCAGACTTTGTTCTTGATGAGCTTAAAAATATTTTCCTGCTGTGGCACAGTCAATACTGCAGTAGTCAGGGAATTTAATTCTGCTGTCATGCAGATTCTTATTCAGAAAAAATTAGTAATTCCTTACATTGGCTGTATGCTAACACTGTGTTTCTCAGTCAAGACAGAAAATATCATTGTAAGCATAAAATAATAATAATAATAATATATATTTTTAAGTTTAAATTTTGTCATCTTAATTATTACGAGTCTGTCTTCAACATAGTGTACCCTGCTCCATGACCTAAAAAATACAGAATTCAGTTGTCATGTGGTCAGGTGTTCCTGCACTTGGTGCTGTCTAGTCTGTCAGGGGAAAAGGGGAATACAATTTCTCTTAAGGTTAGTAGAATAGATAATACTATAAGTTACTTTAAAAAAGTAAACTTTTTATTTCAATTATTAGAAAAATCTGTAAAGCAAAGTATATCCAGAGGAAGATTTCTGCTATAGCAAGCAGAATGTATGGAATGTAATACAAATTATTCTTTTAAACCATATGGAAATGTCTTCAGTATAAATGCTGTTTATTTAGCTGCATTTGATAAATTCCTTGATTGCACACCCTTTTAGAAATACTTTATTTCATTTTTGGTTTTTAGCATTTGTGTGCTTTGTTTTTTTTCCTAAATATTCTATTCTGTCATTTCTTGTAGAAACAGCTCAGACAGAAAATACAGAAGAAAATGAAGAACCTTTTGTTGCCCCTCCGGGTCTGAATGTACCTTCTGATGTGGAACTGGTATGTGTGCATGTAATGCAGCCTACACTTCTGCCAGCTTTTGAGCAGTTGATGGTGCTCTGTTTGGTGGTTGGGCTAGGGTTTTTTTCATTAACTTTAGTGTGGTACATTTTATTCTAAATATATTTTTATATATCTAAATTCTAATGTGGTACAAATTACTCAGAAATAGTAACTTAATTTCAAATGTTCTGCCTTGAGCTCTTGAGTTCTATGAACACCCTTGAATCTTCTTTTTCACACTGAAATGATTGCTGTGCTTATGCTAAGTGCATTTGGTATCACTTATGATATTATTTTAGCTTATCCGAAGAAAAGGCAGTTGTTTTTGGAATGGATACTTGCTGAGATGTAAGGGTCAACGTTCCAAACAGAAAGGACCATTAAACCAGAAATTTGCTTCTGTTTAAGAATTTTTTTCTAGAATCTTTCTGAGTCACAAATCTGAAGGGGAGAGGAACTGATCAAGTGTTAATGCTGTATATAAAACTAGCATATTCAAGGAGAAAAACAGTAATTTATTTCTAGCTAAGTCTGAAATACCTTGAAAGTATTAGTACATAGAAGCTCCTTTCTTCATGGAATGTTGCTAGAATTTGCTGAGTGTTCTGTAGACTTAATTGGACTTGTGTATTTTTCTTTAAGGGAGCTGAACAGACACCTGCTTGAGTACAGGTCTAACTATAAGGGTTTTCAGTGTATTTCAGGTCTCATAAAAGATGCAGGAAAATCTGATAATATTTTTTCTCTATAACTGTGGTCACGAAAGTGTTAATTTATATATGGGCTCAACTTGGTATTCTCAACTTGATAACCTTGGCAGTGAAGATTCAGAACACTCTGTTAGGATAAGTAATAGCGAGCACAGAGTATTTGTGTAACCGTTTTAACTTCATTAGCTTTTATTTAAAGAACGTTGAGTTTTCTGAGAAAAGCTTCTTATTTTGCATTTTGATACTGTTTCCAAAACGTAACTGCTGGTGAAAGAGTGTTGGTTGTGATAGCTGCTTGGCTTTTGTTCTGAAATTTAGGATGTATTTGCTATGTACATTGTATAGTGCAGTGTGGGGCTTGCTGAAGTGATTTCTCAGTCAGCTGTTGAGCTGCAGTATATTCACATGAACAGAATGCAAATGTACGTGTCTTTGGTTTTGATTAAAAACCCATGAACTCAACAAACATCAAAATGCCTAGACAACAGCTCTGAAAGCAATGTATTCTTAACCTTGGATTGGGATTTGTGAAATTTTTTTTTGTAAGCCTTGATTTATTGTTGCTGTTCTATTTAAGTCATTCAGCTTTTCCATGGCAGATATTTATTCTTTATTTATTTCTGTTTAAGAAATTTGAGAATCAGCATGCTAACATGGAGACTTTGCTCCCAGTCTGCAAGCTGCAGTTCAATAAAGACGGATATAAAATACTTCCTATTATACAGATCAATGCAAAGTGGAAATATTCAATGAAGACAAGTCAGGCAGCAAAAAAACCTCGTCCAGAAATATGGAATGTTCAGTATATGACGGCTCCAGTTGCAGCAGTCATGTTACTCTGGAATTTAGAACAGAAGAACTTTGGCAGGCAGGCCAAAGGTCTTCCACTGCTTAAAACTGATTATGGGCAAAAATGATTGTTTTTCAGCAGGGCACTTTAAGAAGACTGTGGATGCTCTTGAACTGAGCTGTTAGAAGAAATTTTTGCTTAATAACTTAGGAGGAGAGATAAAAACAGAAAAACTTGATATGTGATGTGAAACTGATAATGCACAAAATGTTACTAGTTTAAGAACCTCATTGCCTCCCATCAAAATAGTCTTTGCTGGGGTTTTAGAAGGACAAATAAAACTTGAAACAACTAGTTATTTTCCATATTGAACATGTCCTGGTAAAGGATCCAGTCAGCAGAAAACAGCTTTTAAAGCAAAACAGCTTTTATTGGGCTGTTTGATAATAGTCAGACTTTTTTTCCCTATGTGGAACACCACTGTCTCAAGTGCTTCCAATCTTCTGAGAAACATTTTTTGAGGTTTGCAACATAGCTGTGTATCTATGAAGAAAAACTGCAGAGCTAAACCAAATCATTAATGGGACACTTCAGTCTTTATAGGCACACAGATTATGTGTTTTTACAGTGTACTGAGCACAAGACAAAACAGCTGAGTATTAAATTAAAAGTAATGAGTAATGAAGTTCTTTCTTTAACTGTACTCTTGTTCTCTTCACATCTTGGGTTTGATATCGTACTGTTCCATAGGGATTTCTGGCTAGGAATTTCTGGTGTGAAAATTCATGAATGCTGCTGAACTTTATTTTTTGCTTTATTGCTGAAGTGTTTGATGACTCTTCAAGGGAATGGACATGGGAGCTGTAGTTTGTATGTTGGTCTTGGGAGGCAACATGTTCTTCCCGAGCAAATAAAATGTAAGAAATTTATAGTTAGGGAATAATATTTGCACATTCAGAGATAACAGAATTAAGGACAGTTTTTGGGAAGGAAACCGTACATGTTGAGTCTTCAGAGCACCTTGAGATATTGTAACACCAAGGTCATCCAGGATCTGTTGCCCTCTTCAGTTTTGTGTTCAATGCAGAAACAGCTGTGCTGGTAGAAGAGGATCTAGCCAAAGGAACTGAATGAGTAGCTGAGGAAGTAACTGTTTTGGCTATTTTTTTATTTTTTAGGCCTAATGTGTTTTCACTAGTTTTAAGTGATTATGAAACTTAAGTTGCTGAAGAAAGCCTAGAAGGCCTGTCCTACTGGGCTACTACTGCTACTACTACTACTACTACTACTATTCTTTCTGATTCCCTTTGGAGTTCTAACAGCCTGTACAAGCTGCTTATGAAAATACAAATATGTGTTATTTTACTCCCACAGCCACCAACGGCAAAAATGCATGCAATCATTGAGCGAACTGCAAACTTTGTGTGCAAGCAGGGAGCCCAGTTTGAGATCATGCTGAAAGCCAAGCAAGCACGCAACTCCCAGTTTGACTTTCTGCGGTTTGATCACTACCTCAACCCCTACTACAAGTTCATCCAGAAGGCCATGAAAGAAGGACGCTATGCAGCTCCTTCAGAAAGTAAAGCTGACGAGAAAAAACGTGAGTTGTTGCTTGGCAAATGGTGGCTTCAGGATGGGAATCAGTGGAACAGATGCTGGTCTTTTTAATAAAATAGCCACGTTTTTCTGGGATTCCACTGCGGCTGAGATTGATGTGCTGATTCAGAATTTTGCTTAAATTGGAGATTTTTTTTAAAAAAAAATTCTTTGTGGAAACTTTCAGCTTCAGGAGCTGCTATGATGTGGAAATTTTAAAAGCAGTTATATACCTCTAGTCCAACAGAAGGTTGACCTGTCCATTTAGGGTTTAATTTTATTGATGTTGGGCGTTATCTTGGATCTGTGCTTTTGTGACCAAGCTGATTTATATGAATGATGCTTTCTTAAGAATTCGTGCTTGTCCTGTATCACCATTCTTTCCTAAAGCAAATTCATAGCAAACCTGTATGAAATTCAGACATTGCTTTTATTTAGACTCAAGAGTCAAATCTGAGGAAGATGATGATGATGATGATGACGATGACGGAAATTATCTTCATCCGAGTCTTTTTGCATCTAAAAAATGCAGTAGGCTTGAAGAGCTCATGAAGGTACTTGACTCTATTAAAATTACCTTTTTATCATGTAAAACATCTGATTCATGGACACAAAAGTTGCAAGTGCTCAGGTGTGGGGTTCTTTTCAGACTGTAATTTAAGTCTGTTTTGGTAAACATTTGTTTTACCTTTTCTCTAGTACACAAATTGCTATTTTTCCATTTCCAAGGAATTAAATTTCTGTTTGTGATGCCCTCTGGTATTAAGGGCACCACTCAAGAATTTATCCTACAGAACCTGTGTTCAAGCAAAGAGATTAAGGTATTTAATGGAATAACATGGTTATTAAAAATAATATAAATAAGCTGAGAGAGAAATTTTTTTCTTCTTAGATTTTAGTAGATGAAATGTTAACATGAAATAACAGTTCCAGCAAATAGTATTTCACCAGAATTTATTACTCATTAAATGTGAATTTTGCTGGATGTGTTAGTTGTTTTTATTTTCTGAGACTGGACAGTGATGGAATAATGGGAGTGGCAGACAGTTGTTTGTATTTCAGGCTTTTAGAGCGGTGCTGTCTGATATTTAGACAAGTCAGGTTCTGTGCCTTATCCCAGCCATGGCAGTCATTGGCTAACAGTAATAACCACTTTTTTTTGATGTCATTCATTTCTGTTTACATGAAGTGTCTTGCTCTTCACTAATTTTCAAATACATTGATTCTGATGTGAGAGCTACAAAAACAGTAACTTCAGTGTTTGCATAGAATTATTGGTGTCTGTCAAGATGGATAAATTTGCTTTCCCAAATACGCTGATGCTACTGTTCTTTAAATATGTACTTCCTAGTTTAATCTTTTTTTCTATTTTCAAAACATTTTCAGCCTTTGAAGGTAGTAGACCCTGATCACCCCCTTGCAGCGCTGGTGCGCAAAGCACAATCAGATAATAATTCATCTACGCCACAGTCAACAGACGGGGCAGCTGTGCAGACATCACAGGCAGAATATTCCTCTGACTGTAAGTGCTTTGTGAGGAGGCAGCTGCTGGTGTGTTTTGATGAATTGTGTGTGGATGCTGGTGGGAAGAGAATATGTTGGCTTCATGCTTCATCCCATGTATTTATTCTTTTGCGATCTCATGAGTCTTTGAAGGTCCTTTCTGAGTATCTGTTGAATTTTTGCTTAAGAAAACCAGGAATGCTGTGGAGGGGGTGGGCAGGCCAGAGGCACAATGCCCTTATTATTATATTTTGTTTTTGCAGGTTTTGTAAATTCTGATATTCAAAAAGTTAAAGTCAAGCTTAAATGAGCTTATGTGCTTCTTAAGTCTTTCCAGCTTTCAGAATTCTGAAAGTCCTTGAATCCTTAAATATAGAAATGCAACCTGCCCTTTCATTTATGGGACTGACCATGTAACACTACTGAGATACAAAAAAATTTGTGCTGAAGCCTTTGCTACCGTAGGGTTTCAGTCTATTATACATTTGTAAGTAAGGAGTAGTGTTACTTCAAGGTGGTGCTGAGTGAGTTCTTGACTTTTCAGTAATGTTGCTGCAAATCAGTTATAACTGTAATAATCTGAGTTGATTTTTATGCATTATAGGATCAGAACCCCTAAAGGATTACAGGTGTTGTCACTGTAATATGTGGGGAGAAATATGCATGGAAATAATTTGTATTTAAAACTGTACCATAAGGGAATCTAAATAAAATCGAAATAATATTTGTGTGAAGAAATTGAAAATTACTGGTTATTTCAAGAAATACTAAAATCAAAATAAGTATCTCCATTGAAGAGAGCTAATCAGTTTTTTGGTTACTTTCATGTCAGGCTTGAACCAGAATAGATAGAAACTGGGAGATTATAATTTAGTACCACAACAAGGTCAGTTTGCAACTCATGTCCCCACTTTTAAAACTTAACAGGACTTTATTCTGTTCTTGTGACAGACAGCTTATTCTTTGAAGAAAGTAAACACTGCCACATGGGAATGTTTATGAAACTTTTAAGAGGATAATTCATTGTAATTTAATGTATTGATCAAATCTTGCTTCCAGAAATGGGACTCTTACTGTAATTAATTTGAAATATTTTACATTAATATTTTCTGTTTATATGTAGTCTTTCTGCAGAAAACATATTTATAAGGTGGATTCTTCTTGTAAATTTATTAAGCTAATTAGAACATTATAAAATACTGTCCTTAAAGAAAGAGAGAAATACATAAAAAGCCTTTGCACTCTCAAGAAATATTTAGAGTCAGAGAAGCCTTCAGTGTGGAAAACGTGTTCAAATGCATGGTTCATTATCTTGCCGTTGATTTGCAAAACCTGTCTACTTTTTGAGGTTTGAGTAAGTAGATGTGTGTCTATATATAGTAATATAGGGGTTAAATATGTATATAGTGATTCTTCTAGTGGCTTAATCTGTTAATGCTGATTTTGAATATATGCACATTTCTTTCTTAATGAAAACATAGTTTTAATGGAGTTAATCTGCCAGAGGTGAATTAGATCAGGAAGTGTAATTTCATACTATCTCCTTTTTAAATATGCCGGTTCTGTTCACTTCTGTATTCACATCTATGACCTTCAGTACATTTGCATTCTATTCCTTAATCTACATATTTCTTACTCTTTCTAAATCTTTTAATATGAGCCTTTCCTTTTTTTGCTTTGGGATTTTTTTATTTATTTTATTTTTACACGAGAAATGAGATGTCCTTTCCTGGTGTGTTGTGCGAATCTGGATTCTTGATGTGTTTGTATTGGTATAATAATGTATTTCATTGGGTGGTTTACCTCTAATTAGATATTTATTTTTAAATGTGTCATTTTGTAGCAACTGTGGCAGCGATGTATTACAGCTACTACATGCTCCCTGATGGAACCTATTGCCTGGCTCCTCCACCTCCGGGAATCGATGTTGCTGCCTACTACAACGCCCTGCCCGCAGGGGTGACTGTCTCCAGCACTACAGGTGTAGCAGCAACAGTTCCTCCCCCTCCTGGTACAACACCCCCGCCTCCCCCAGACTCAAATGACAGCACCAGTGGGTTGACTCCTACCACAACATCTACAAGGTACCTCAGACAGATTTGCTTGTTTCTTGAGGGAGTCTTGTTCCTGCACTTGAATAGCGAGAGTTTTGTAAGGGTTCTGTTATTGAATCAAGCTATTTTAACTGCATGGTGAACACAGAGAACAAACCTCTCTGTATATTGTTGGTTGGTTTTGGCGGTGGTTTTTGTTTTGTTGGGGTTTTTTTTTGGTTGGTTTTGGTGCTTGTTTTTAGTTGTTTTTGGGTTTTTTTTGTTAAAACAAGAGTCTGAAAGATCTTTATGTTCTGTTTTTAAAAACCATTTACTCTTGATGTTTTCAGCACAATTGCTCCAGTGGTTGCCATTATACCTCCACCTCCAGATATCCAACCTGTCATTGACAAGCTAGCTGAGTATGTTGCTAGGAATGGGGTAAAATTTGAAACTAGTGTTCGTGCCAAGAATGATCTCAGGTAAGAGAAAATGTTATTTCAAAAGTTAAGGTTCTAATTTTTTAAGATATGAAATCACATGACATGTAGGTTTTGACAAGAGAAGTACTGTTGTTCATTTTTTTTAATTGAAATTTAGGGGCCTACTTAACAGCAGTGTGAAAGCATTATGGCTCTAATTGTCAAAACAACCAATCTGTCAAAACTGTCTCTAGTGAGCATGCTCTGAATGTGTATCCTCTTAAGTTTAGGCTTAAGTAAGAATGCTACCGAACATCAAATAACATTTCATTTTCTAGAGAAGACTAGATGATAAGGGATTGTTAGTATTAGCTAAGTTCATCTTCACATATCCTGTTTTCTTTTAACAGGTTTGAATTCCTGCAACCATGGCACCAGTATAATGCTTATTATGAATTTAAAAAACAGTTCTTCCTTCAAAAAGAGAGCGGTGACAACTCCCAGGTACATGTATGTTTTTGTATGCTTCTATTAAAAATGAAGTAAATGTGAGAAAAGGACTTACCAGTTGTGTTACTGTGAGACATTTTAAAAGCGCAGCACTGAATTAGGGAGAAATTGATCAGCAAAGGATGTGAATGCTTTTTTTGTTGTGTTTTAGTTTTGTACAGCATTAAAGTAAGGATCTGTGAGATGGTGTGGTATTTAATTCTTGCTTTTTACTATAAGCTACTCCACTGTAGCTGTAATGTAAAATGACTACCTGAAAATCTTCTGACTTTCTATACAAGGGAATATATGCTTTGTGTAGGTTTAGAGCTTTGTAGGACTGTGATTAGTGTTCTGCTGTCAGAAAGGTTAGCCATGGCTTTTAATACCCATACCTTCCCATATGCCTCATCATTCTTCGTACAACAGTAGCACAGAGGCTGGAGGAGCTTTCTGACATGCTTTTTTCTGAGGGAGGATTAGAGTCCAGCCGTGACTGCAACAATACTGGAGCTTCAGAATCTCACAGCAGTTTTCTACTTGCTTTGCTTCTCCTAGTCCGTGTTATTAGAAGGTGGTAGCCAGACTTGGCATTCATGTTTTTAACTATTCTCGTGTTAGCTAATTAGATTGTTCTCTTACTGAAAAGAAAATTGCAAATAATATCAGAACTACATTATCTGATGTTAACTTTTCATGGGAAAGAGCTATTTTTTTTTTAGGCCCTATGTCATTTGTCATCTCAAGGCTTAGATTGGGGAGCCTTAAACTGAAGAAGGTAGGCCTGTGGGTAAACTCCTCGGAATTGCTTTGTGGAAAATGAAGAAATTCAATAATGGTTGCTGTTTGGAACAATTGTGTCTGACCTTTTGTTTTAATAGTGAAAAAATGTTCTGAAGACACTATTTTTAAAGATAAGCTGTGGTAAATATGATCTTACTCAGCTGATAAATTACAACCAAAATTGTCCTTTGCCACAATGCTGACTGTTGTTCTAGAATGTCTCATTTGCAAACCAGTGGATTGAATTCATAATACTTACATAATTAATAAGGACTTGTTAACATGTAGTTGGGGGGAAATTGTACACTAACTGAAGCATAATAATAAAGAATTCATTTTAAGTGTTCAGATGAGTACAGCTAAAAAGGAACCGAAACCGGTTTAAGTCCCTTGAGGTCAAGCATAGCAATGCATATTTTTGTACTGCATGGCTTTGTAGATAGTGCCATTATCTTCATTTTTTTAAAATAATGACTTTGATATTATCTTTATGCTCTAGTAATGTAAGTATAGGCAACTAATTCAACTGATGCTTTTCCTCTTGGCCATTAAAATTAATAAGAAACTGTACTACTTCAGTAAATATGGGATGAAGTGCTTGATTTCATTGTGCTTTTCCCCTTGGAGGACTTTCAGAAATCAGTTCTGTTGGTCAGGGAATGGCTGCAGGGAAGATCTGCTCAATGCCTCAATTTCAACATCATGTATGCTTAACAACTGCCAGCACAACCAAACTTTCAGTTGACTGTGTTAAATTACTTAATGTTGTCACACAACTCACCGTGTAAATACTTTGAATGTTCTGTAATATCCTTCTTGAAATTTTTTTTGTTGCCAGTTCAGTCATGTAATGGTAGAACCAGTAATTCTTTACTTCCTTGAAAATCTCAGCACATCTGTTGTATCAAAAAACATTGCTAGGCCCAGTGTTCTTCAGCAGAATGCTGGAAAAAGTCAAACATTAACATGTGTTGATTGCTGTGAAATCTGATTCTGCGAAGAATTTACATGCAGTTGTACATGAGGAAAAAGTGTCATAAGCTTTTACCCTCTCTCTGGGAATTGACTTTATGGATTTGGTTTGGGACCCTGGAAATCAAGACCTAAACCAATATACAAAAGAATTACATGCTTTTAGGGTCTAATTTTAAAAGTATAATTTTAAAGCAGCTCTTGGCAAAAGTGCATCAGCTGAAGAACATTTTCTTTGCTGTAAAATAACAACATATTCTTACTGTAGATCTGTAGATTTTACAGGCTATAGGTTTATATGAGGTAGAATTACGGTTGCGAGTGCTGAGCAATATAAAATTAGCTGTTGTGTGATTAGCTGATAATACAATTTTTCAAATGGCTGACAAAATTGCAGCTCCACAGACATTGTATTAATGATTTAATAAGTGTCCTGTTAGTAATTCTGCTCATTTCTTTTGAAAAGGGAGTATCTTCCTCTGAAGATGTTCCAGCAGACACTGCCAGTGATGCACCGAGTGAGACTCAATTTGCAGATGAACATGCACCTGAAGATGCATCTGAGCCGAGCGCTAAGGGTGTTCCAGGGACTAAAAAGGATGTTCCTCCTGCTAAAGCTGTCAGTGATGGTAAACTGGTGAAAGGTATGGTAACATGATTTATTTGGCATAAAAATATTTGATGACGTATACATAAAGAAAAAAAGAAGGCAGGGGAAAGTAGGGAGAAGAATTTCATCATGGGAAAAATAAATTTTCACTAAAGGCATCAAAAAATGTCTGCAGTAAGTAATTTCATTGCTCTCTTTCTTAACAGACTCAGGTATTTATGGTCTGACACAGTAAATTTTTTTCCTTCAGTTTTGTGCAAAGTTGAAGGCTTTCATCAGTGATACCAGTAAAATCTTATTTTTGTCATTTTCAACTTGACAGTTACAGGCTTTGTGCAAGAGAGAAGTCATTTGTTTTGAAGAAGAGCGGTGGCCTTATTTGAAAGGATACATGTGGAGGAAACACTCTAGGCTTGTTGCTCATTCTGGCCGTGTTGGACGTTAGTCGTGCTGGAGGAAACCCCTCTCATGTCTAAATGAAATGTTTTTACTCTTGCAGTCATAGCAGTAGAGGGACAGAATGGGAAGATATCTCTGGAAGCCATTCCAAACCAGTTAACACAATTAAGTGTCCTGAGTTGGAAAAATGATTGTTTGTATTTGGGAGCTGATTTATTGGCCTCCCAGGAAAAGATATTTTAAAAATTGTAAGATATGTTAAAAACTAAAATTGTGCATCTTTTAACTAGATCTGAAAGCCACTGAAAAAAATAAGCAAAACAGAAAAAACACTCTTTAATTGGGATTCCATGGATGGAAACTTCCTTCCTGCCAATTTAGTGGCTTACTTAATTACTGATAAGTTTATCTACGTCCTGTGGTTCCTTTGAATTCTCTCTTCCTGCTTCCCACTGCGATCCCATTTCTTCCACAGCCAGCAAACACCGGGCTCTTTGCTCTGACTGTGTCCAGACTCTGCAGTTCCTTCTCTGTGCAGCCTGAGTAGCTTCCCTGGGGAAGGAAAAATCTTCCCTGCCTTCAAAGATGCCCCATTAAGAGATGCAATATATATTATTATATAACTATAATATATAAGAAATATATATTGTTTCTGTTGTTCTGGTATTAGTAAGTGGCAGACTGGAGCCTGTACTTTAATAGTAGTAATCTGCTCAAATTTGCATAATGGAATATAACCAATGAGTCATTTCATGGCAATCTGATTCCTATAAACTTATTTTCATTTCCTTTAATAGGATACAAATCCCACTTTATTATAAACTAAATACAGTACTTGCCTCCAAGACAGACATAACATCCATACTAGATTTTTCTTCTGCCTCTGAGGAAATAAAATCCTATTTTAGGGTTTGTTCTATCCCATGAAAAAGTGGGAAAATCACTCTTACCTCTTCCCTTGGAATTATGGAGTTCTTTGTTTCTGAGCATATTTCCTTACCCCAGGATTACCAGAATCAAAGCTTATCTTTTGTAAACCTTGTATGTAATTTAATTACTGTATTTAAATTTCCTAATTGCAATCTCATAGGATGTATGAGATTGTGAAAGGCTACCTGAGGAAGGTAAGTATTGCAGCAGACCATATGGTACTAGGTAGTGGGAAATTCCATTCTTCCATTCTTTTTTCTTAGAAGTATCATATTGGATAAATGGGTTGGAGATTAATGCTGTATTTTTTTTTTGAGTTCTTTACACAGCAAATGAAGTTTCCAATGTTTGTTTAAAAACACAGAAGAAGAAAAAAAAGGACTATGTTGTCCTTTTCAGCAAAATAATTAGCATAATAGGAGGGTGCAAGTTCCTTTTTTTTGTGGTGTAGTCTGCAGGAGTAATGGGTAGTCAGGGAATTGAACCTGCCTTCTACTGTAGTCTAATGATGTGTGAAATCTTACCCATTCATTCACAGCATCCTTTGCTCCAATAAGCTTTGCAATCAAGGCAAAAGAAAATGACCTTCTTCCTTTGGAGAAAAACCGTGTTAAATTAGATGATGACAGTGATGAGGAGGAAGAGGAGGGAAAGGAAGGCCAAGAGAGTGCTAACAGTTCGTCAAACCATACTCCAGCAATTACCACTCCTTGTTCTGCTCCTGAAGAGAAAAAGCCTCAGCTTACACAGGAGGAGTTGGAAGCCAAACAAGGTATTCCATGTGGCACTGAAAACAAAATGAAAGATTGAGTCCTTCATGCAAACCACAGAACTACCACGTGTGACATTTTAGGGGTGCTGAATATTCTGTGTATGTGCTGAAAATTTCTGTGTATTGTCAACAAGAATGAGAATTCTTTTCCCACAGTTTCCTCTTTAAGACTGAAATCTTCATTGGTTGCTCAGACAAACTCAAACTTACTACACAGTCAGGCAGTTGAGTCCTAATCTATTTGTTCTAATGCCTGATCTTTCAGAATTTTATTTTGGTTTTCCATTACAACCTTCTAGTAAAACACTGAATTTGTAGTTTCCAGATTGCATTAACAAAGCCCAGCAAATACATACCTGTTTGTAATTTTCTTCAGCGAACAGTGAATTCCTTCCAGCTATTTTTCATTATATAGGACTCACATAAAGACTCATATCGCCTTGTTGATGTTTTGTTGCTCTTAAAATGCAATGCTATTACATCTTTGTATGGGTTTTTCCTGTTCCTGTGTTAATGTGCAGAAGGGCAGAAGGGCATGCTTTGTGAATTTGAAAGAAATAATGCTTTAAAAGAATCCGTTTTCACCCATTCCTCCCCAAGGCTGTTTCACAGCAGAGTGTGCCTGTTAAAGTGGATGTTCTGTCAGTATTTACCAGCTTAAAAACTCAGTATTTCTCACAACTATGAGTATGCCACAGGAGTTTAGATTTTCATTTTCAAAATGGTGGTTTTTTGCTTCTGAGTAGCAGTTGCTTTGTAAATTGCAGTAGCACAAAGTATGCTATGGTGTTATGTATCTAAAGCAAATATGAAGTCTTTTGTTTGATAATAAAAATGAAGTGTAAAAAATACTTAGAAAAAGTTGTGTGTTGAAAAACCTGTGGAATTGAACCAAAAAATCCAGTTGTTTTGTACATATACAGAATGCAAAAATTAATGTGGGAGATGAAAAACATTACACAAAGTAGCTGCTAGGTGCATAGTTAAATCAATTGGCCTATTCTCTTCATGTAATCACATGCATAATCTCACACAGCAAAATTCTGCTGGTTGTGATGGTGAAACAGTTTCTGAAAATTGTTGGAGCTGCTCTTTCTATAAACATATATTTAAATAGGGCTGGAAACTGTGAAGATCAGATCAGTGGAAAGAGCAAACTGGAGAGTCTGCAGACTTAAAAGAAAAAGCTTTTCAATTTACAGAGCTGCTTTCTTTAGGTAGCTTTTATAAATAGAAAAGGACAAGTATCATGAATAATAAGGATTGGACTTTCTTATAATTTTAATTTAGAAGTTTTTACTTTACCTGTACTGCTTTACATTTGCTTTACATTAAGCAAATGATGTATCTCTGAAGTATGATGCTTTGAATTCCTTAATTTCAATTTGATGTCCTTAAAATTTCATTGAATGGCTATATTGGAAAGGCTTGAGAATGACTGGAGGGGCTGTTTGCTTGTTTGTGATGGGGAGGGGTGTTTGTTTTAAGGAAGCCTGAGTTCCCAAGCATGACTAACCCTAAACCTAATGCTTAATTGTCTTTCTTAGCAAAGCAGAAACTAGAGGATAGATTAGCAGCTGCAGCAAGGGAGAAGCTTGCACAGGCCTCCAAAGAATCAAAGGAGAAGCAGCTACAAGCAGAACGCAAAAGGAAAGCTGCCTTGTTCTTGCAGACCCTGAAAAACCCTCTGGCAGAGGCAGAAACTGAGAAAATTGAAGAGAATTCCTTCAGTAGTGAGGTAAGCAAGAAATAAATTTCTCTTTCCCATAAAGCTGGCAGAAAACTTACCTCTAGAATGTGAATCTGTCAGTGACCAAACTGTGAAACTGAAACTGTCAAGTGATAAACTTGACCAAAGAGATAGAAGCTTCTCTAAACGGGGAGAAAATTGAATTTTAAACACTGTTTTCATTATATTACATATGTCTATCATCTGCCATTAAAGAACTGGTAGAGAAGTAGGCTGCACAATTCCTAGGTCAGTTAGACAGGTAGAGAAAGGAAAAGGAGCTTCCGTGTTTTAACTCTGTTCTAGCGATCCAAGTGTTGGAATGCTCACCTTGCAAGAATATTGGGATGGCTTTCTTAAGTTGTGATACTTTCTTATTTGATGTGTACATTGATGGCTTTGCAGTACATTACAAATATAAATATTGTTGGAATGTAGAGTCTTGGTTTCCTGGGTTTGGAATTACATGGCTTTCAGAAAAGCCAGTAAAATCACTTTTGGTTGCACTAGTCAAGCAAAGTGTAATCTCTGGATACCGATGGAAAATTTTAAGATATTGATTGTGACAGACTGGCTGCAAGAAAGAATGACATGGCTGTCAATTGTTTCCTTTCCCTCAGAAAGAATTCCAGTACCTAGCAAGTAGTTCCTTGCCCAGCTCTCATTTTTTTTCCAAATCATGGATTACCCCTCAAAACACTTCCAAGAGAACAAGTGAAAGAGACATACCTGCAGTTCAGATGATCCATATCAGCAGAGAGTAGCAGATGTGTGAATTAAGTGTGATTAAATCTCAAAAGAGATCCTGTTTAGGTTTTTTGTTGCTACTGCTAATAATTTTTCCCTGACCCAAATGTTAAGTAGTTCTCTTTTCAGCTGTAATTTGAAGAGTGACTGCAAAGAGACAATAACACTGCAAAACTCCCCACATTTGGAGTTCTGCTCGTTTTCTCAAGGGAATTTGTCAAGGACACGGATATTTCTAAGCTAAAGTTCCTTTGATAATTTTATTTAAGAGAATGTCTGAAATAACCAGTGACAGCTGACTCTTTTTCAGAAGAGCAGATGAATATTGCTCGCATCTGAACTTACTAAAGTTCTAAGCCAAACTTGCTAGTGAACTTCTCAACAAAAAAACCACACCCTATCCCACTTCTCAGTAAACTGATTTTCTAGAAACTTTTTCTTTTCTTCCACAAAAGTACAGTTTCAGAGAAGGCATCTATTTTTTCTTACACAAAGAATTCCAGTGTATTTGAGAATTTTAAAGTAACCAGTTTCACTGTTTCTTACCAATAGAAGTGGTTTGGAGGTGCTTTCATTGTTAAAGGGTTTATTTAGAATTTCAAATATATATTTAAATGTTTTCTGATGTGATCTTGCTTTTTAAAAATAAAATTGGTTATTGCATTGGGAGTGCTTGCACTGTTTTAATGAACAATCAAAAATGCCATAATGTCTTTGGAAGTAATATTCCTGCTAAGGGTGGTTTGCTTAGTGACACACTTATATAGATATGTGCATATAGACTTTTGCTGATAAAAGCTTATTTTGAAACATGAATGTTTTTCAAGCTATTGCTCCATTTGCCATATTTGAAAAAGCAACCATTTCCATTCATTCCAAATAATCTGCCTTTTACTCCTCTTGCCTACTTTGCCTATTTGTAACAGCCCATTTGAGTCAAGAAATTGTATTGGAGAAAGATGAGTGAAATTACACTGCAGATCTGTTAACCTCTGTTTTACATACCCTGAGAACCCAGTATGCTGCATTATGATGTTTAAATCAGCTTGTAAATAAATATGTAGCACTGGTTTGGTTTTTAAAGTTTTTTTAGTCATGTTTCACACTTTCAGTCATATTTCAGACTAAAGATGCATTTAAAAACACTGATTGCAAGCATAACAGGAGATAACTACAGTGCCTTTAATAAAAAAAGTATGTTAAAAAGTTGAGAGAGAAAGGATATGTAAAATCAGTTTTGTAGTTTGGTCAGTGGTACTAATTGGGGTAATTAAATCAGAAAACCAATTAATCGGAAAACAAAAAGAAATTATTTTTGTGTCAGTGAATGGCAGAAATGTCACTATGTATTTCATGTTTTGGGGGTAGGAGCATCCAATGAGGGGTCCAGCAAGCAAAGGCATGGTATACACTGGTCAGAGTTAATGTAGTGGCATGATTTTTGTAGGTTGAAATTTGTCCCAAAAATGGACTAATGACTGAGTTGTACAATAAAGCATGAAGAGCAGTTGAGAATACCTATGGGAGATGCATAATCTTCATTACATTGCCCCAGCCTAATAAGTGTATAAAAAACAGTAATGCTATTTATGTGCACATACAGCGTACGTTTGTGTGCTGGAAACCTGTTTATCACAGTGTGCAGAAATAACATGAAATGCACAAAGCTTCTGTGACCTCTGTCAGATTTTCCTGATACCTTGTATTTCTTGAAAGGATCACTGGTATTGAGTGTACATTGCATCTTTGAATGAAATCGATTCTGCTAACTGCAGGTAAAGGACAGTCAGTACTACAGAACAGAGCACTTATATGCTGTTTTGGCTACAGCTGAATCTTAAAAATAGTCATATCTGTGTTTTCCATAGCTATAATTCCATAGTTGAATTATTTCTTTTATATGGCTTCCTGTTTTTCTTTAAAGTGCAATCAAGCAAGAGAAACAAAAAGCAGAAAAAGCTTGAGCGGTGAAGCAGCACAGTGTTTCACAAATAGCTCCGTGGCATTCTTGCATGCGTTAGAACAGTCCAGTTATACATAGGATTTCCTCAAACCGGTACTTTGAAAGCATGGGTCCCGTCTCAGTTTCCAGAACTTCCAAAACAATGAGCTTCCAGCGATGCTGTGGCCAGTGAAGTCTGTGCCCTTGTTCAGGGCACGGACAGACAGTAACCGGATGATGTTTCCCTTCTTGTATTTACATGTATAATTCGTATAGACTCTTGGTACGCATAGACTTTGTATAGACTTTGGCATGTCTGTCAGTGTCGTTCTGCAATGAATGTAAGTTCCTTGTCCTGGAACAGCAAACAGCATGTTGTTTTAACAACTGCAGTTCTTCCATGCTGAGCTGGAATATGCCAGGTTATATGGAGTGCTTCACTGAGCTGCCTTTTTTTTACTTTAGAACAAATAAAGTAAGGTGTTTCATGATCAGAAATACAAGTCTCATTCCAAAATTATTTAAATTATTTCAAATTTTAAGAAATAAGATTGTATATCCTTGATAGTGGGACTTGGCATGGATTATTCTGCAAATGTCATATTTTATTCTGTCAGAAATGTTTAAATGGTGATAGTGCTTTGACAGACATGTAAAAGCCGGTTGGTTATACCCAAACTGTTACCTGTATAAACCTTAGTATCTGATTTAAACAGAGGAGAAATCCAGTCATTACGTTGCAAAACCAGACAAGCACATGATTTGAAAGTGATGCTGTTTCAATGGCTTGTCCCAAATGTAATCTGCTGTTATGCCTCTGAATATAAAGATTCAGTGGCACAAAGCAAAACTTTCCTTCTTTTTGGCTCTGTCTTCCCAGGTTTTGAAGCCGTTTTATCATTTGTTTCTTTAGATGGCTTGTCCTTACTTTTGTCCTGTATGTAACAATAATTTTTTTTTCTTATGGAAAGTAGTCTTATTTATGAGTGAAATAGAAGTGTGCCACACTTTAAAAGTGAAATGCTCTTCTGGTTTTGTCAAGCCTGACAGGGTTATCAACACCTGTAGATAATGTATGTCTTTTACACTGCTGTAGTTTAACCTACTTTTTTAGCAATAGACTGTGGATATTCCTGCATGCCTCTTTGGAATAATAATAACAATAGTAATAGTAATAATAATAATAATAATAATAATAATAATAATAATAATAATAATAATAATAATGTTGTATAACATCATTTTATGTTTATGTATTTTCTTTGTTAATTTTTGAGCAAAATGGAATTGTCAAATAAAAATCATCCAATAAGTACTAAAAGAAAAAAAAAATCTTTAGAATATTTCAGAGCCATTCACTTCTTTCTTTACTTTTTTTCAGGTATCTACATCTCCTGGTTAGCATGGGAGGCGGGTTGGGTTTGCTTGTAAATTTATCTGTCCTTTTGAAAAAAAAACAAGATAAAGTAAAAACATAAGTATTGCATACTAATGTGGCATTTAGGGGGTGGGTAATTTGCTAGCATTTGGAACTTTTTTATTTATTGCAATAACTCTACTATCAAAAACTACATGAGAGCTGTAATTCCTTATAGCATAAATATTTTAGTCATTATTTAACAGGGGAAAAAGGTAAATATCAGGAACTGCCATTTTAATTAAGATAGGTGAGGAGATAAGAATGTTTATGTGTTGATTTTTAGTCTTCACAGGGCTCAAAATAAAAAAGCATATTGATCCACTCAGCAAACAGATTCACAGCCACTAATTTCTTTGCAGTTGGCCCTGTCAAAATTTTGTATGTTTTTGAAGACCTTACCATGGTCATTGTACTGTTGGTAGCAAAAGCTCAGGTAGAAGGAGATGAATAATGTTGTCAAAGGAACTAAAGTCAACTCTGGTGGCCTCTTAGGAAACTGGAGATCAGGTGTCTGTGAGGTGTCTGCAGCTACACATGGAGTTTGTGAAATCATGAATAGGCCTATGGTAAATCAGTCACTCAAATGATCATGCTGTAAAATGTTTATAGTCTTTGAAGCAAGGTACTTCAGTACTGCTTTGTTGCTGATATTATAAATATGGTGATAGCATTTATCAGTTAAAGCATGAAAAGGTGTCATGTCTCTAAATTGAAGCAGAGCTGCCTTTCTGATTATTCAAACGTGATGAGTTACTGTCTTTATGTATTCATGGTAGGAGAAGGGTGAAAAAAAAGGAAAATACTACCTGTTCCTAATTTGGTTATTTCAGGTTTTAATGTATTAATTTTTATTCCAGTCATGGTAAGTATCCTTGTATCAAACAGTGAAAGTGTCAGATGAGGTGGAGCAGAAATTATGACAGGGAAACTGATTTCTCCAGTTGCCTTGAAATGGCAGCTGGGGGAATGACAGGCTTTGAACTGAGGAGCATATCTATAATGCCTGACTTGAATTGTTCTAAACAAGACATTGAGCAGAATTCTCTGGGGTTCAAGCTGATAATTTGAAAATGTTGTATGATTTTGCTTAATCTTCTTCAGCTGGAATTACTCACTGAACAATAACTGTGCATGGACCTGTTCTGTCTTTGAGATTAATAAATTTTGTAATCATCCCTATCCTTTACATTTAAAACATGTACTTTGCCAAGTTCATAATTTCCTATCAGCACTGGTTCATTTTGCTGTTTTTCTTGAATTTGTCATCCAGACAGCAGAGTTCATGGAGGAAAGTGACACCAAAACTTAGCTTTGAATGTCAGTAGTTCCTGATTGTATTTCCAGGTTTATCCCATTTTAAGTAAGACGTGTAAATAGACTAAAAGATACCTGATAGTACTCATTTTTTTAGAACACATTTCTTCTAAAAACGAGAGATGAAAACTTCAGAACTATGTCCTGGTTAAGCTGACAGTCCTAGCATGCATATACCAACATTGCATGTGTATCTTTCGGGAACTGCACAGGTCTCCATTAAATTTTGCTGAAAGCGTGTGTTTGAAGATGTCAGCCTTACTTCTGCACACTTTACATAATCGCAATGCAGCGCTGACTAACTGACTAACTTTGGAAACTGAACACTGTTCTTTCTTTATCTTTGATTTCAGAGTGTCAGTAGTATTCCATGTCCTGTGACTGCAGTCAGAACTTTACCCACCTTAGAAGTTAAGCAAGCAGAAAGGCCTTCAAGCAGAAGCAGAGACCCTCCTAGGGATGAAGAAAAGGAAAAGAAAAGGAAAAAACACAAGAAAAGATCTCGGTCAAGATCTCGATCACCATTCAAATATCATTCATCATCTAAGTCTAGGTCTAGATCACATTCAAAAGCAAAACACTCACTTCCTACTGCCTATAGGACTGTCAGGCATTCAAGGTGGGTTTGGAAACCAAACATATGCTTTAATATTCTGTGTGGATTAACATGTAAAACATCTTCGCACTTCTTCTGTTACATAGGTGTTTTTATACCGATTGCAAAGGTTACAGTCACCTTGAAGGCAGTATGTGGCACATACAGATCAAATGTGGCAGGTCTTTTGAAAATCATTTTAGTGAAATAATGAGTCATTAATTTCTAATTGCACAGTACAAAACTTTTACCGGTAAATCTTTTTCCTGATGTTCTTTGAAATACCTGGTGATACTATGTAGAAATGTGATGATAGCAGAAGGAGAACTTGCTAATAAATCTGTGGCTGTTACTGAAGCAAATTAACCAATATTCAGATAAGAAATAGAGGACTAGGTGGTTGAGTGGCAAAGCTCAGAAGAAAAAAAGGACTTGAGTGACAAGTGAAAAGGTATGATGGATGGATGAATTGCAGGAGAGATGTGACAGGAATCCAAGGAGAGTGAAAACAGAGTTGAAAGAGAGAGAGACCACAGAAGAATGTAGCCTAGTGCTGTTAACTCTGTAGTTAATCGTTAATGAGATTAAACACGCTATGCTAATTATCCATCTGTAAGATGATGTATATTGTGTTTTACTGATACTGTTGATTCTGTCGAAGATATTTGGGTCTAGGTGCCTTCAAAGTTTACTGTCTGTAAAATTTATCATAGCTGAAGGCTCTACCCCAGTGGAGTTAATGTGGTCAGTAGGAAGGGCTTTGAGGGTACATTCTATGGATCAGGCTACAGAACAGTGTAGCTGCTTAAATAGCTTGTAGTTCAAGTAAATTGTGCATATAAATACTGCCACAGCTGTACGTGATGCATGTGAAACCATACACTACTTCCTTTTTGTGTCTCTGCCTATGGCTCATGCCTGAAAAAAGCTTCTAGCCCCTGATGACAGTGTGCCAAAACTTCTCTTAGTTTTCTTGTGCTTTTTTGTTTAATGAAGTGTCTTAACTATACTAACAGGAGGGTTAACATATTACAACTTACAGGTTTATACTTGATTTTTGAGTTTAAGAACAATACTTGGCTGCAGAAATATCTGATATTCAGAGATACTAGGATTTAAATGAGCACAACTTGGACTGAAACAATCAGTCTGACATGCTGCTTATTTAATGACCTTTTACAATAAGTTGTCGTGACATGCTGTGTCATGACCAAAAGTCATCAAGAATAGGTAGTCTACAGGAGCTAATCTGTGTTTGCTCTCTTGAGTTTGCCTCCTGGCACAAATCAAATGACAAGCACCTAACAGTATGAAAATCATGAATCACCACAACACTTGATTAAATCTGGTTAGATATTTCCTTGATGAGCTGTTGAATTCTAAAACCTCAGAAGTCCAATAAACTTGATGCTAGCTGGCTGAATTTTAAAATTATGCAGGAAAACAGCACCAGATTTTGCACTGAAAACATTTTGCGTGTTTTATCTTCACAAAAGTTAGAGCTGAAGAGGAAAGGCCTTGTACAAGAAATGGTGATGATTGAAGGTGTGTGCTATTGAAGTTGTTTGCTATGCCTTAACATACTGTCTTTGCAAAGTTAGAGCTCTTGCTCCTGGAACACAAAAATTGTAGAATAATCAAGACCAAGAGGCTGATTGATAATCCTGTCAGATACTGATGTGTTTCGAGTCTCAAATGTTTAGGGAGAAATAGTACTTTCTCTTAGTAATTGCCAAAAAAAGGCAAATGTTGCCTAGCTAGAAGATATTACTGGGTTTTGTCTTTTTTTTTTATTTATTTTTATTTTAGTGTTGTTTCAGATAAAATCATTTCAGTGCATTGTGTTGCTTCATTCAAAGCTTGGCATGTTTCACATCTCTTTGCTCATCAGTTTTCCCTAGAACAGTATTCTTCAGCTTCACCTAGAATAGTTTTTTTCCCTAGCTTCCCAAAGCAGTGGATATTACAGCTTCCAGCTGAACCAATAGTTATGTAAAGAGCCATACCCTCCTGGAATAAAGTGTAAACTGTTTCTGGATATTAATGTGTTCATCTTGTATGAAGTGGCTGGCACTTAGAGACAGTCATTACTGGGTGGACAGCGATGCTAAATGACTTTGGAAAAGCCGTGTTTTGAGTATCTGCGCACTATTTCAGTGCCCCAGTCTAATGGTGTATTGTTGCCCTATTTTAATCCATTCAAAATGTAGATTAAGAATCACTTTACCATATAACTTACTGTGACAAGTTAGTGGGGAATAAAATATAGGAAGTATAGGTAAACATTGAAATTTGCACTAACATTCTTTGCTCTTTATTCAAGGAATGTTCAGGATACTTGACAAACCATAAATGAAGCATTTGCAATCTTACTCTTTTTTCCCAAAATGCATATTGTGCATTTTTCCAAAATGCATATTTTTTAAATTTTCTTATGCATCTCCAGCAGTAATAAAATTGAAAAATTCTGTTCCAATAACATGAAGTTGATTCAGATCATGTTTTGCATATTCATTTCTCTGGGTAACAAGCAAACTTATTTTACAGTAACAAGTTTAAAAAATCATAGCTATATGAAGAACCTATATGAAGATAATATTGGCTTAATTGCGGCATGTGGTGTGCTAACAGCAATTCTCTGTATAAATGCATGTTATTTTCTGGAACAAAATTAGTCCTATAGAGCTGCTGGTATCATACAGTTTTAATTCTAGACCTACATGGCAGATTAAACAAGCCATGTACGCAGTAAACAGTGTCCCAAAGTTCTTTAAGGTACTGCAGAAGAGACTTGTCAGTCCCAGAGGGATGATTAGTTATTACAAGTAAGTACTTGATATCAAAGATGGGGCACATTTATTAAATCCCTCTTGGAAAACAAGATACCAGTTTTTGGTATCTTAGTAAATGTGTAAATGCTGAGTCACTGCTTTTGTTTCTCATGGACTTCAAAGCACTATTAAAGAATTGGGTCTGAGCTGTTTCTGGCAGTGGTGCCAGAGCTGGAGTGGGCAGAGGGGTCTTCCAGCTCACATCTGTAACTGCAAAGAACAGTGATGTTCGCCTCAATCTCTATTTCCTACCCACAGATAAATCTACTGGTTTGTGAATGTGAGAGGAGACAAAGGGAAGTAGAAGCACTTGTTATATCCCAGATGATTTAGTGATTTGATTGGGTTAAATTTGGATGTTCATTTTGAACTAGAGATGGAAAGTCTAAGCTTCTTTTCAGTATTGCTGCTTTACTTTATACTGTTTAGTAATAGAGTAGTACTGAGGCACATAATATAGCCATATTAATGAATTATTAGCAACAATTAGTGGTATATTTTATTAACAGGTTGCTTTGCAGTAAGTTTGGATAGGGCGCACCTGTGTGGGAGTTTGTGTGAGACTTTTTGCCTCAGTATTAGGAATTAGTCGGCTTGGAAGTAGCTTTTCTTTGTTAAAAAAGATTGTTTGGGGGTGGGGTATTTTCTCCTCCAGAAGTGATTTTCTTACTGCTGAGGCAGTGTCTAGTCACGTAATTTTAATTCAAATTTTGTAATGAGACATGCCAAGCTTCATAACCCTTTGAACTTCTGACCCTTCTAAGCATAAATCATAAAGGAGTGAAGTGCTTTCTGGAATTACAGTCTAGTGAAAGTTATGATTTATGTATTGCATTAAAACTGATTAGCTGTTTTTTAATTGTTTGAAGCAAATGGCCAAAGTTCTTAATTTTTGGTGATTGGAAGAATGCTGTAAAACCACAAATGTCAGTTTATAAAAATGAAGCTAATGTCTTTTTCTTTCTGATTGTTTGGACTTTTTTTAGGCTGTTCCATACAGGCGTGTTTCACTAAGGTTCAGCTTTTGGTTAAGGGACTAAGCCTTTTCAGGATTCTAGTTAAATACCAAAACTAGGACATTTTAGTCTGAATGTGAAATGTGTGCCTCCATATCACAGACTCACAGCATCCACAGCGACACAGAGTATGGAGTCGAGTCTGAGCAGCTCATCAGTGGCAGCAGCAACAGAGTGGAAAAATTATCAGGCAACTTGGGCAATGAAAAGATTTGACTGCTGGAGCTCTTGTGAGGGAAATCCTGGTAAAATGTCAAGGTGTCTGACTGAACCCAAGTTTCATAATCTGTTGGTTTTTTCCTTATTTTAATCCTTCTGAATGGCTTGGTAAAGATCAGATTTTTAAGTGTCAAAGCAGTTAATTTGCAGCAGTTATCTGCCATTGTGGTAATTTCTTTTCAGTTGGGCTTTTTTTTTGTAGGTGTAACAGAAATGGCTCAGGACTTTGTAGGTGTGTATATGTTACTTATATTGTGTGAACCTGAAGATGTCTGATCTTAACTGGGCATGCTTTCTATTTTCCCTTCTTGATCTCCTTCTCACTTTTCTAGGAAAAATGTTTCTAGTCAAAGTGCTAATGCCAAAAGACACTGATAAATGGGTTGTTGGTCACTTACACTGTGAAAATATTGGCTATGCTAAGATTATTTTGCAGCATCCAGGACATTTCCTGGACTTGTCCGTACTAGATAGGCACTGTATCAAGAATCTGTATTAATCTCTGTGAGGCAGCAGTTCTGAAAACACACCACTAATTTGGGGAGACAAGGTCAGGCCTGCCAATCCCAGGCTTTGCGCAAATTGGATTTCTGCTTACCAGTTTTAGTAAAATATGTTGCCACAAAAGGTGGCTGGACTAAAAGAAAATTTTTCCATCAAATAATAGAGAAGTTGTCATAGCAGACAAGACCAAAAAAATTATTCCATTTTTTTAGCTGCTATTGGGACTGAAAAGCAATGAATAACTTAATTTGAAATGTCTTGGATAGGCAAGAAATTTTTACATGCTTGACAAGTCTTTGAGCCTAAATGCACCACGCTGGTATAAAATAGGTGTTTGAAAGATGGTGTATTTGTATTTGGTGTGAAGCACAGTTTCACTGAAGTGGGAGTTTTGAAGTAAGTAACACGAAGCAAACTTGAATGTTTTTTCTGTGCTCAGGTCACGATCAAGGTCACCCCGGAGAAGGGCTCACACACCAGAACGGCGCAGAGATGAGAGAAGCGTTCCCACAGCGTATCGCATCAGCAATAGTCCTGGGAACAGCAGGAAACGGCCTCACTCCAAGTAAGGGCTCCTGGCATCCTAACAGGCTTAATGCCTGATGTAGGATCCTTAGCTAGAACTACTTAACTTTTGTATATTCTGGAGATTTATTTTGATAGAAAAATACTTTTTCAGAGAAAAAAATAGTAATGGATACACCTGTTGTTCTTCCCTGGTCTTCCGTACGTTTGAACAGCAGTCCAGTCAAGTTGGTGGATGTTAATACACTGCTGTCTGCTGGCCATGAGAGTTCAGATTTCACTGGGAGTTTCATATTTCCCTCTTGTTGGGACATTTTCTCATGCCGTGCTTATGCGATCTGTATGAGCTCTGCACAGGTCACTTAATCATTATTTATACAAGAAAAGTGTAAGGAGGTTTTGCAATTTTAAGTCTTGAATGTTATATTCTATATAAAAAAATATGGGGTAAATTCTAAGCGTCAGAGTTGTACTCTATTTATATGGAAATTCAATGTGCTACAGCATAGCACCTTTTAAAGTAGAAAATTCCCACCAAAAATCAAGGTAAAGGAATGAATAATGTGATATTTAAAAGGTGGCTAAAAGTTTTAGACGCATCAACAACAATCTTCTGAAGAGATTTCTAGGAGTGCATACTAGAGAGAGATGTCTACAGTGAGGAATTGCCTACCTCTAATTAAGGCATCACTCTAGTTATTCTAATTATAGTAAAATCAATACTAGTATGTAAATCATGCAGACATAAATTCATAACCGGGTAAAAAAATTGGATAGTTTCATCTTTAATATATTACTAATTGAATTCTCTTTGAGCTTAATATTGCCTAAGAAGTGACCATCTCTGTTCCCTTCTGTCAGTAACGAGCACATCAGGTACCCATAAGTCCTTTGTTTCAGCTTTCATACCAACAAACATTTTGTGGATCTAATTTCCAGGTTGCAAACAGTTTGCACTTAAGCACACTGCTATGTCAGATTAGTATGAGTGAAATACAACAGCTCATTTGAAATTTTGATCCTGTGGTTTGTTGCACTGCAGGTTGGATCACAAGGAAAGGGGTTTTGTCTTTTAAAAATGAAACAAACTGGGGATTTGCCTTGTAGATACTTTACATAGCCACAATTCCATGTTTCATTTATTTTATGAGCTGGGAAAATTGTAAGGGATAGATAGTCTTACATTTCGTATTGCATTCTAAGCGTCTGATGTTTGGGAAGGAACTTCCCTCTAGCAAAGTTATTCTGCAAATCTCCAATGAAAGGCTTTTTGTTGTTGTCCTGCAAACAGTCAAACAGTGGCCAGTAACTGCTGTGCACACATGAAGCAGCATTGCAAGTGAGAACCTCAGGAGCCAGTAGTTGCCTAATGCAGTATATTAAAAAGAACTTCTGAGAAAGTATTTTGTACAACCAGGTGCTGTATTGGGTAAGACTAATGCTTGCTGAATGCGTGAGGAACATGGAAGAGGGTACATAAACTTTCAGAAGTGTGAAAAGTAGCTTCAGCTTAGCTAGTGTAATATTGCTTTAAATATTCCGCAATAAAATATTTTCTTCTGACAGAAGTCCCCATGAAAAGAAGAAGAAGAGGCGGTCTAGATCACGTACTAAATCCAGAGCTCGGTCTCCCTCACCATCCATGTCACCAGGCAAACCATCCACACACAAAAATTCTGTACATTCAACTAGTGTCTCTCCTGTGGAGAGCAGGGAATCCAGCCAGGAACGCTCCAGGTACTGTGCTCGGTTACTGTCATACTGCAGTGCTGCTGTCTCTTGACTCGCAGGGTGTTTGTGACCAGAGTCACGGGGTGACAGTCTGTGTGTGTGCAGTGTGTGCTTATCAAAAGTCACTGGGTGCACAGCACTATCTGCGTCAGTCTGATGAAGGTGTAGGATCTCTGTTGCCTTCTGGAGTAAACATCTCGACCTACTCTTACAGGAAAACTGGTGCAGAAAATTCTGCAACCTGTTTCTAAGTTGGAAATTGGAAGCTTTCATGAAATGGGATAACTCTTTGAGGCAGAATTTTAATAGAGTAGTTTGAATTGTGATGTGTGTCAAGATTCATGATTAAATTATTTCTGTAATATAGAACAGTCCTGTTAAAAATTTTCAAGCTGCTGTTCAGATTTGTCTGAGCAGTTGTAGAGGTGATTTTTCTGACCCTGACTTACATCCTCTAGTTGACTGAGAGAACTGTTGACTAACATGTGAGAGACATGTACAATGAAACCCAAACCAAGACGGTGAGTGAAATGCATTTCAAAACTTTTACTATAAATTTCTAATTTTATTTTTTAGGGGAGTTTCTCAGGAAAAAGATGGCCAAATCTCTTCAGCAATTGTGTCGTCAGTGCAAAGTAAAATCACTCAGGTACAAATAGGCAAATTCAGAGTATGTTGCCTAATTAAGTTATGTCCAGCATACTGTTTTCTTCTCTTACCACCTTGAGCAATTTTGAACTTCACATATGATGCAAAGACACGTTTAATGACTTTCTTAATCTGTTTGCTGATGGGAACAACAGTTTTGTTGCTTCTCTAGGTGCTGTCCTTTCAATTTTACTCAAGCCTCTAAAGACCAAGCTAAATTCATTAGGCTGCAGTTGTATCCACTGTAAAGATGTTAAAGTCTGCATTATGCTGCAATACTCCCTTTATCAACAGCCCATCTTACCATGCAGAGCTCTTAATAAGTTTCGTGGAAGAAGGAAATATTTAACTTTTTTTGATTGGATATGCCAACTTTAAAGGAAAAATTGTCTTAATTATGCTTTGAAAAATTTACAGTAGAAAATCAGAGCTGCTTCTTATATTCTGATGTTTTTCAGTGGATAAGATACTCTTTCAAGAAATAAATATTGTTAAACAATTTAGTTCTGCTATGGAAATAGTGGTAGTTGGGAATTAATACTAGTGGTCTAGTACCTTACATGCAAAATTTGATCAGTTTCTTATGAGAAACCCTAAAAAACATTATTCAGGAAAAATAGCAGGTGTGGATAGAATAGAAAGAAAAAGGAGTGTTAATGTCACAGCTGCCAAACAAACATTTGGAATTCCTGGTATGAGAAATGAGATACAAACTACAGCATGGTCTTCAAAGGAGAGTAGACATCCCACCCTTTAAACATACATACCCTTCAAAGGTTTATGCATTTTTGAGTTAAATGTTGCTAATGGCATTGCATTTCCTAGTTTAATAGTACACTGCTTGTTTGAAGTGCAGCTGTAAGAGAAGGAATGATTACTGTATCAAAATACAGTTCTTGCTTGCTATTTGCAAAAAGTGAAAAATAGGAATGAAACTTAAGTGAATCTGGAAGATATTTCCCAACACAGATGAGTGTAACATCTCTTATCATTAAGAGCTCCCAAGAAATGGAATTATATTATCTTATCATTAAGGGCTCCCAAAAAATGGAATTCAACTCATTATTAGATTGTTGTGTTGCCATTGTGCTGGCTGACCCTAACCAAGTCAGCATTTTTTCTCATTCAGATCCTTCCATTTATAAAGCAGAAGGAAATAATGATGCCACATTCCCCTCTGGGGTGGTTTGAGAACTTCAGATGCAAAATGCTTTAAAAGCACTAAGGAATTTATTTATATTGTATTTGTGAACAAATGTTTAATTTGTTAACTCTGATCCATTATAGATAACACACTTTTTGTCATCATTCTTTGCAACCCAGTTAATCAATGCTGTTTACATGAAATTTCATTTATTTTTGTAATGCTCTTCCAACTGGCTGCTCAGACAAGACTGAGAGTCTGTTTGGTGTCACTGTCATATGAGAAAATGCTTCTGTTGTGTAAATTTTTGGTTCAGATTTACAAAACATTACCTTTGTGTTTTAGAGTAATTGTTACATTCTTACCATCTCTCTCTGTTTTTCTCTATTTTGTCTCTTTTCTCTTTTCTCTTTTTTCTCTTTTCTCTTTTTTCTCTTTTTTTTCTCTTTTCTCTTTTTTCTCTTTTCTCTTTTTTCTCTTTTCTCTTTTCTCTTTCCTATTTTAAACCTCTAGTGGTTAGTAATTGCATGTTCATTACATGGTTTCTTTGAAGATATGGTAATAGTTTTTCCATTTCAATTGGTGTGATTTCTGTGCTTTGTTGTATAGAAACTCCTTGCAATATTTATGCAGAGTACTTTGTTGCATTTTGGTAAAACCAGACTTCAGTTGCTGTCATAGGAACTTTCTCCAAATTATTTGATTCATTTAGAACTAAACATTTGATGGTTGTGACTCCCAGTATCCCACGTGACTGGAGTACACACGAATCCTCTCATGTGGGCTTTTGCAGTCACGTGTTTTAGCTCTATCCAAAGCTCAGACATGTCTGATCATTTTCCTTTTATTTTCTACAGGATCTTATGGCCAAAGTGAGAGCAATGCTTGCAGCTTCCAAAAACATCCAAACCAGTGCCTCCTGAGACCTGCTGGAACTGACCATTAAGAAATTGTGTGAAAAGAACAATTGGAAAAGAACTGCCTCATCTCAAATGTACAGCTGAGCCTGGCTCACAACTCGCCTAATTTACCAGAACTCAAGAAGCTAAAACCTATCTTTCTGTACAGAAGCATCTCCTTGAAATTTCATTAAATTTTTTCAGCCAGAATATCTTTGAAAAGTTTTTGAGTTTTGTAAATTGATTTTTTGACTAATTCTTCAATAACATTTTATGATCAGCAGTCTATATGTGTATATTTGTAAATATTATGTTTCTGTGAAAAGTATTACACAATAATAAAGAAGGAAACGTCTTTCATTACCTAGAGTTTTTGTCGAGTCCTTAATTGTTTGCAGTTGGGTTTTGCTACAAATTAATATTTTTTTGGTTTATTATTTTCTGCTTTTTAATTTGACAACTGTCTTGCCTGCTGACCACCTTAGGCTGAGGAATTCTGTTTATCCTTCTTGCACATGATGATCTCAGAGGAATGCTTGTTTACTTAAATGTCAGTAGTAGACAGTTTTTGAACAAGGGATGTGATTTTCTCTCCATGAGTTAGAAAGATCCCAGAGCCTCCATGTGAGGAGTTGACCCTTTGAAGTCAATAACTAATGGTCAGTAGCCTTACTGTCTTACTGTACCTTGTTCTCTCAACTTAGGTACAGAGAAGAGGATGTTTTTGGACTTGTTTTCAGGCATCCTGTATAGAAATCCAGCCTTTTTCTGATTTAACATCTTTCACACAGTTGGAAAAAGTCTTTACGAACTTGTATTTTACTGACATAGTCCTATTGACTTTTTCCCACAACGTTTGTGGCCTCAGTAATACTGCACATTTGTTTGTTATGCATTCTTTGTTCCACAAACTCAAAATAGTCTCTTTGAGACTATTGTAATGTTTTCATTTAAATGCTTTCAAAATTAGTACAAAAAATGTGTGGATTTTTACCAAAGCCTGCTTTAACAATAAGAGCGTTTTGTAATGGTTGGTTATATTCAACAGTGCTCCTATTGGCAGTCATCTGATTCCATAAAAAATGGGATCGTGGCCTTTACTGATCCCTGAAAAAGTCTGAGGTTGTGGGTTTAGTGGCTCAGGGTCCTGATCTTCTTCTTCAAAGTAAGGGGAGGAGAAACAGTATTGATACAATTTAAGTAACATGATGGTCGAAGTGGTCCCTCTCATGCTACTTGCTCCCTTGGAATGCAAGCACGATATTTAAGCCATTGGAAATGGTAATTGATCAGATTTCCTTTCAATTTTTGGTTAATAATTAGCAGAATTAACATTCATACAAATGGTATAAAATGCTGGGTCTGATGTGAAGAAATTGCATTATGCACATAACCTGTGGTGAAACAGAACCATCTAAATGGTCACGTAGAATGATGTTATCCACCGCCACTTTGAAAGTTATTTACTGTGTTTTGACTAGGACAAAAATACTTTCAATCAGTACCAGAGAGGCACCATTTCCCCTGCACCAGTTGGTGAAATAGTACTAGTAGAGACAGATAAAAAAGCACATAAAATAGATTTCAAAACAGCTGTTGTAGATTGTTGTGCAGTGTCAGAATTTACAGCAGCTAGGTTTTTCTCCCTAAATGGAGTTAAAAGTCCCACCATGGTTAAATAATTGGCAGCTTGGATGCCAGTTGTTTGTCAAGTAATAGGAAAAAAGCCCAGCTCTGATAAAATAGACTGGGCAGCTTGTTTGTCTGGTGCTTTGCAGATTTATTTTCTTTGGGAAAGTTGTTGTTTAATGACTTAAAACATTTTCTCTTCCTATGAGCAAGTCTTGCAGTCTTCTCTTTTTTCTTTTCCTTACTCCCTTTTGTGATATGTAGGGAGATGAAGTTTCTAGCTCCAGAAAAATTTAGATTAAACTGCATTTTTATACAGTCTTTATTTTTTATGAAGGTTTGTTTGCATTTAGCACTCTCTCATTGGGAGTTGTATTCTCTAAAAAGTTGTATTTTCATTCTGGTTTTTTTTCCTCTTTCCAGCCAGAATGGACATTTTTGCATATTACTAGGGCTTGAAATGCTTTGCCAGAATAATTTCACATTTGGAAATCAATGCTTCTTTTTTTGGTCTCTTCCCAGGCACCAGCAGTGTTGTAACTACTTGTAAATACAGCACAGAGCTTGTGATACAGTCAAGGCAATTTCAGGTGTCTGGTGTATCAGGAGAAGGTGTAACCAGTATCAGGAAAGTGTCTTAAAAACTTCTAATGGGGAAAATTCCAAATATCTGTTTTCCAGGTATGAATTTGCAGCACAATCCCTGAGCATCTGGGGCCATGGATGGTTCTGGATCAGCTGACACCTCACACCCACCTCCCATCCACAAAACTGTATGTACTCAATTGCTTGCCATGTTTCCATGCACCAATGGGCCTAAAAATCACCTGTCTGTATGGCCAGAGTCTTTTTTCTGGTGAGAAATACACATGATTGCTGCAATTGAGAGTTAAAAAATCAGGAGCACTTTGCTTAGAGGAAAGCAGGCTCTGAGTAGCCATGAGGAAAGCACTGTGGCAGCTCTTGAGCTGTCAGCATTTAGTTTTGATTTTCCAGTTTTCTCAGTTGTGTGAAAACGACATATTGTGAGCTTGCTTTGCTTTAAATAGAGTGAAATACAGTAATTGAGGCAACTCTTGAGCTGTAGGTACTTTGAGTTATTTCCTCTGCATGAGTGTAACAAACTAGGACTTGGGATGTTAATACTGGATTTCCAGAGAACTTTGGAAGGGCTTTTTTGACTGTAATGTGCTAACCTGTCTTTTTCTCTTAGAAAGATCTTAGTTTTGAAGATTAAAAAAAAAAAATAAAAAAAAAAATAAAAAAAAAAAATTGTCAGGTTATGTAACAGAGCTTTATTCTCTGTATTGATGCGGAGTAGCCTCTTAAAACAAAGAAATGGCAGTGACAGACAGCAGGAGCTGCCCAAGAGATATCAGGGTTTTTTTCTCCTGAGATTCGTATTCAACTAAGACATCAAAAAGTACTTGAAATTTATTTGAATCCCTAAAGTTATTTGCAGATGTATTTGTAGATGTTACAGACAGATTCTCAGGGATGGATTATAGCTTTATGTCGCAAAGCTAATGGTACAAAGGCTTTGCTGCAGCAAAATTGTGCATTGCCTTAGGTTCTTCACCTTTCTTTGTGAAATGGCAGTGACATAGGTGAGGGTTAAGTGCTTCTGTGCATCTGTCCACCAATCCCTGTTACCAGTTTCCTTCAGAACAGATTTCTCAGTACAGGCTTCCACTTCCACAGCTTTGCTTAATCTGCCCACCCAGGTCCAATCTTGATAGCTCAAGAGCTGAATTCAGAACAATTTTTATTAAAATTGCTCTAATTTGAATTAATCAGATGTGTTCAACAGCCTCCTACCCCTACCTGGCTCTGCAGTCTGGTGGGTAACCTGTTAGTAGTAAAAGAGTTAACATCATTTGGCCATCTCAGGATATACTTTTCGTTTTTCCATAGGTGAGGAGCCCTGGCTTCTACTTGTTAAGGATTTGGCTTTCAGCAGTTTGGCTCTGTCACGCAGCTGACAGCCACTGAGATGTATCTATGGTCTCTTGGTATTATTCATGATTTCATATCTATTGTCACTTTTCATTCTTTGTATCACAACATTTTGTTTGACACCAATTATTTTGGAACATACACATTCTCACTTGTAAACTTCATGCATTAGAAACATCAAATTTATATTCTTCTTTTTTCAGTGGGGCAACAATTGATGACATTTAGAATTAATGTTTTCTTGGATTTAAGGCAATGACTATTATCTTTTGTGAAGACATTTTATTAGGAAATCCTGTTTAATTAAATTTCTACTCAATTAAATTGCATTTATTATCTATTTTTCTTCTCCCACCCCTAGCCAGCAACTAATTATATTAAGCAAAGAAATAAAAGACCTGTGGATTGAGGTTAGTAAACTGCTAAGGCATTTTCTTTGCTCATTTATCTTTTGCCATGACAATCTAAAAGTATGAAATACAATGTTGCACTAATTTAATATTGTCAATTTACAAGATGAAAATAACTTGGCTATAACATGAAAATTTGTTTGAAATTCTGATAAATGCAGATGTTAAAAATTCAGCATTTCTTTATTTTTCCATTTGTGATTTAAATACAAATATGTTCTGAATATCTTTTTTTGCTTTTAGACAGATCCTTTCAGCATGGAAGTGTAGTTCAGTGAAGTATTACATGTAAAAGGAAAGGCTTTATTAAGAACTAAAATCTGACTGCACACTGATGAGCTTTGGTCTTTCTGGTAGCAGCTGGAGTGTTACTGATGTTCTTACTCTATTAGAACCATCAAAGGATTCCTGATAAATCTTGATGCAAAGCATGTATTTGCTTTTTGCCTTAACTTTCCCTGCTTTGGATTACACAGGAGGTATATTCACCCTACTTCATTTTGTGAAATCTTAAAGCAAGTTGTGAGCATTTATAACAAATCACCCTTTTACCTTTCAGGGTACTTGAAACTTCCCTGGTATTAATTTAATATCTTTAATTTGGATGAAGATTATAATCTCTTGGCAGCAATTAAGCTGAACATGCAGCATGACAGACATAAAAAGCTCTGCCAGACCATTTTAAAAGTGATGGTGATAATCTGCTGTCTCTGGCTCGCTGCCACGCTTTCCTCCGGAGACGTGCTAGGACTTTTCTCTGATAAGGACAAAATGGCTCTGCATGCAATGGTTGCCTGCTGACAAACTCATTTTTCTCTTTACGCTGAGTGTTAAACTGATGATCTCTGCATAGGAAGTAAGATGAGTTCTTGCTGATACTTGACAGTGTTACAGATACAGCTGCCTGCCTGGGTAGAAGCAATCCTGGTATGCAAGGCTGGAGCAGGGCAAGTGCTGATCTTCCCAGACAGCACAGAGTGGTAGATATGATGCCTCACTGCAGGGAAACTGCTGTTATCTGGGAATCTCAAGATTTTTCTTTTCCTGTTTCCTGTAAAATAAATTCTAAGGATGTATTTTTCCAGGGAGAAGTTCCATATATGCTTATATTTCCTCTATTAAAACGTAAGAGGATTTGGGGTTTCTCTTTAAAATGCAATCCAGAGATGTGTATCTGCAACATTATTTATTAGGGTATGTCAGCTGGGGTGATTGTGGCATTCTAATTACTGCTTTGGCTTGTTATAACAGCTTTACTCCTCCAGAAAGGCTAAAGCTTGAAAAAAACCTACCCATAACTGATCAAGAAACAGAGGGTTTGCTATAACAAGAAAGGGAGCAAAACCTGTAACATTAGCTCCTCCTTTCTGAAACTAATTCATTTTCTTAGATAAAATGAAAAGTCGAAATTCATATTGTAAGGGCTGATGAAAAGATGAGCATTTTTCTACCTTTAGTCAAATAAGTGAGAGGTGATATTTCAGCCTTAAGCTGTTGAGGCACTCAAAATACACTGTCTGCAGGTCTTTGAGTTTTTTAGCTTATACACAGTGAAGATTACACATCACCAAGTGCAGCGATTAGAAGTTTATCAGAATCATAAGGTGTTGCTTTAAAAAAATGGTGGGCTGGGTGAAGCCTGCATTATAATATTGCAGTTCTCTTTTGGTAAGATGTCTGTGCTTCAAGAGAAATTACAGAGCTTCATTACTTTAACCTCAGCTGGAAACCTTCTCCCAGTGGATACTCAACACAGAGTGAGAAGACATCTACTCCAGAGATACAGTCCTAGCTGTAAACCTCTTACTCCCTTGGATTCTTACAGTAAAATGTGTGGGAATTAAGTGTAATGGTGTAATAATGACAGAAAGAGGAATGAAGGTTCTTTAGGTGCCCCAGTGTATTGTTTTATATTCCCAGAACAAAACACTTAATGTATTTGCATAATAAGAAGCCAGCAGTTTACTCATTTTAATCATGAGTTGTGAAAGCCTGTGAATTTGTAAGTTAATAGTTTTCTTGGAATTGTCATTGCAAGCAATAGATGATCTTGTGTGGCTTCCTTCTTCGTTTGGATTCACACTGGCCCTGAGAGTTGTGCTGCTGTTTATCAGTGGGGAGATATTTCCAGCTCATCTGTGTTCCCTCTCAGGGCTCTGGATGTGGGAATAGACCTTAATAGTCCTGACCAGACTGTGTGAGACCTTTACCCACTGATCCCAGGTGCCCTTCCCGGGTTCACAGGGCTGTGCTCAGGCTGGAGAGGTCTCTGCCTTGCCACCTGCATTGCTGTGCTGAGCTCCCAGCTCCCTCCTCCAAGGGCCTCATGCTCTGTGACCCTTGTTGCTCGAGTCTAATTCACTGGCTGCTGTCATTGTCCACAGAGGGTCTGTTTGCTGCCATTTGCATATCCTCATTGAAGCTGTCACCTTGTCTTTGGACAAGCTTAGCAGGGATATGTTAAGTCCCAAGCTGAATGCCCTGTATCTTACTACAACGGGCAATAGAAATTGTCTAGACAAAACCAGTAAACTTATGTAGCTTTTATTGAACTCATTCCCCTTCATTAAAGTTATATTTAGAAATAATATCCAGTGTAATCTGGGAAATCTCTTAGCTGAACACTGGCAGCTTTGTGATCCAATTAAAACACTCCCTGAATCCGCACATCCCATTGCCAAAAATTTCTTATGCTTTAAACCTTTGTACATCACATAACCATTTGTCTTCAGTTGCATCTTCTATTTGTACTTCTGAAATTGGTGTAAGCTTGCCTGATATTTTTTAATCAGGAAATGGTATAAATTGACAGCCTCAAGCTGTCACTGCACACAAAAACACCGAGATGTGTATCTCTTAATTCTGCTGAAGGAGCACGTTAAATTCCCACTGTTCATAATCTCCTGTTGGAACCAATACTGGCTAGTGACTTTAATGGTATCACAGTTGGCAAAAATTAAACACATCTTTCATCCTTTCCTAAAGCTTTTTCTGTTTCAAGACAGTGTAGATAAGGAGACAAAGTGGACAAAGAGTGATATTATGTGTTGGACTTACGAGAATACAGTAAAAATGAGTGAGCTACGCTGGCAAATCTGATGGAGGTTGTCCACTGTTTCTTCACTGGTAAAAAGTCATTCACTCAAGTCTGACAACCAAATGGTTTTGATGACATTGTGATAGTTTTTTGAGCTTGGGCACAATAAGGGGTGCTGAAAAGCTGTTGTTCTCATACTGTGACAGTGAAAATTTACTGGATTTTAAGGCCAGTGCAACTTTGCCAACAAATGAAGTCTTATATCTTCAGAGGCAGAAGCAATTCTGTGTTTTCTTCCCAGGATAATGACTACTTTATGTGGAGCTGTGGATAACATGCAATCAGACTGTTTTTGCAGAAATGATGGAACTACTGGCATTCAGAATCATTGCACTTTTCCTTCTAACAATGCTTCCAGCCTAAGGCAGAGGTTCTGATTTAGGAAAGCTAGGAATATGCTTTCTGTAACATCTGAGTTAGGTAGGTTCTTTTTTGGCAAGGGCAAGTAATTTGGATGCCATTTAGTAGGCAGGGGGTTGGTTTAATTGTCTGTGTCTCTATTTGAAGCAAGAAGCAGTTTAGTCTTGATATGGGTAAGTGGTGACATCTCACAGAAAGACAGAAATAGAAGCAGATTCTGAGGATGCAAGAGTGGATATGTATGAACAGGAAAATAAAGGCAGTTATGACTATGCCCATAACACTTTATACCATTGTTACAACCTTCAAAAACTTACTGCCTGCTTGTTCTTACTGTTCTGAAAGTTAATTGTTTTCTGACAAAGCTCTTTATATGCATCATTCATGTAAGTCCAGCAGTCTGTGCTTATTTTACTCTTGCAGATCTTACTGGAACACTCCAGGGACATCCATTTATCAGGTCCAAAGCAAAGCTTTGTTTTTTCCTCTCCTCCCTGACTAAAAGCCATCAGTAGGTGCCAATGTTCAGAATCTGAGGTTCTCAGGACCCTGTTGTTCTGTCACATTCCTGACAGCTTTCAGTGAGTGACAAATGGCTGCCACCTTCATCTTCACATGTGTGATATTAACAGCAGATCTGGTGGCCCTCACATCTTCTTTCAATGTGTCTCTCTAGAATTGAAGAAATATACACAATTTTTCCGGGAGAGATAACAGATGAGCGACCCAGTGGAAAAGTCCACCCACTCCTCTGTACAAATACTTCTGTAGCTGCTGGTAAATTTACACAGGCTGATGAACTGAGAGCAGTGTGCCAGGGCTGGAGCCTGATTCAGTGTTTTAAGCATTCTCCAAATGCTTCTGTCTGAGCAAAGCCAAAGACAAGACCTGGAACACCTAGCACATTCCTGGCCGCTGGAGGCAACCTGAGCAGTTCAAGTGCCTTTTTATGACACTTCCTTTTCTTGTAAAATAGATGATATCTGACTCTCAGGAACAAAATCCCCTCCAGAACTCCAGGGATTCACTGAAATTGCTGGCAGGTTTTCATGTGGCCAAAATTCTTGGTGGTGGTATGGCTGCAGCCCCTGCTGGGCTCCCCAGTAGCATCCATCACATTTGTACTGAGACCCAGAGTGAGGCACTGATGGAGGGCTGGGAGGGAGCAAAGATCCCAGATCTTTTTCTGCATGTATTTTGCAGCAGCAACAGTTGGGTTTTTTTCTGTATTATGAGATTTTGGGTGTGTAGGTCAGACATCGAGGCATGGTGATGCTCATAGGTGACTCTGCTGCTCATGGCAGCAGTCAGAACTGAGCTAAGGGGCTTGGCGTGGCAGGGGGACAAGGACACTGAGTGGATGTGCAGTCTAGCCCAGTGTGTGAAGGCAGGGAGGGGAACTGTGGTGGTGCCTAATGGATTGTCCTTCAGAAATGCAGCATTTGCCTCTGGGAATGACAGTTGCACGGCTGAGCCAGGAGTACTTCAAGTGAATTAGGCTGTATAATTTCAGGTTGCCTGTGAGTCAAAGAAAGTTTTTGGAAATTCATTCTTTATTGATGTGTTTTCTTTTGATTCAGAGAAAGGAAAGGAAATTTCCTGCAAGATGGAAAAAAAAACAGTTTCCATCCTGCTTGTATAAAGTGCCTCAAGGTTTTTACAAATTCTTCTTTACGGATTGCCAACAAAGTTAATTGAAAGACCAGACAAAAACAGAGATTTTTTTTTTTTTAATTTTTTTTTATCTGAATTCTTGCCTGTGCTTTGCCTAAGAGCACTCAGTGCCTGCGCTATTGAATGTGCCTGTGTGCAAAATGAAAATGGATTGCTGTTGGAAAGTTAAAGAAAAAAGCAACAAAAAGTAACCTCGAATTGCTCAAAATAATTTTTGCATTATATCTTGTTGGCTTAAGGCTGACAGTACCTCAGATGAGCAAAACCAACAATGCAGCCCTTCTTTCTCTGATAAATTGGAGAAGTAAGTGAAGAGAAGCTTTTGTTATGCCTTGGGCCCTGGCTGGTACTGAACGTGCCCATGTTCTGTGCTTCACTATTGCTAATTGGGGTGGCCTCCTCCCGCTGGGGATCTGTTCCGCACCAGCAGCAGCAAGTCCTGGAGCCTTTGAGAACTTTCCATGCCAGTTTGTGCCTGCATCTCCTCACAGCAGAGTGGCAAATTTATAGAGCACCTTTGCTGGGAAACCACTGGCCTTTCTTTTGGTCTGGCTCTCACAGTGCTGGAAGGAACAATGATCCGTGTTGAGAAGAAACAGGAGGGAACAGCTTCCAATGTGCTTTACTGCATGAGAATGTCAATGGCACGGCAGCTATTATCATTCACTGAGGGCTCAGAGGCTGGCTCCATGGAGGGACACCGCTGAGGTGAAATCTGCTCCATTATTTTCAATAAGAGATGTGCAGAGCATAAACAGGTCGGTATCTTTGACATGATCAGCAAAACAGTGCTGGATTAACTCCTGTGTAATGCCCTGCTTTATTGACAGCGGCTCTGGATGTGTGCTCATGTAACAGATGTCCCCACGTTCAACAAGTGTCCCCACCTGCAGTGTGGCCAGTGGCCCTGACCTGCTCACACTGTGGCTGGAGAATCACAGGTACAGCAGTAAATCGGCATCGCTCCTCAGGCTCCTCTCTTGGTTCATCCCAAGGTCTGTGCAATTGATGTCATCCTTTGTCAAACAGCTTCCACACCAATAAACCAGCAAAAATAGCTCCTGTCTCCTGCCTGCTGCCTGATTAAGGTTTTTAGGGTCAGGATTCTCTCTTAGTAGCTGTCCTGTAATTGCTGCAGTACAGTCTGGTCTTAAGCCCTTTCAAGGCTGTTCCTGTACCAGTGAATACAATCCAGGTTGGTTTGGGACTGGATGTTACCGTTATATCCCAGTCACATTCCTGAATGGCAGACAAGGTTCCCTGCCTGGTAAAGAAAATATATAGCAGTAAGTTTTATAACTTAGTGAGGCTACAGATAGAATGCAAGGTGGCAAGTTTTTCATAAGTGTGCACTGCATTTGAAAGTAAAAAGATCATCAAATTTCCTTCTGTGCTGGAAAGCATAGAGAATCAGAGATTACCTGAGTTGGAAAGGACCCATCAGAATCTTTGAGTCCTACTCCTGGGCTTACACTGGACAGCCCAAAAATACCACCATGTGCCTGAGAGCGTTGTCCAAGTGCTTCTTGAACTCAGGCCTGCTGCTTTGACCACTTACATGGGGACCCTGTTCCAGAGGCTTCACCTCCCAGACAGGGGTGTATTTTGAAGTGTGAGGCGACTCTCATCTGCTGCTGTGAGTGTCACTGCCAGGGCTAACAGCTCACTGACTCAGACCTGCAGTTCAGCAGCCAGACCCTGTTAATGTGCCCAGCACACCCCGAGCTGCTCCTTCTCCAGCAAGGCTGCTGGCAGGGCCTGGATGGAAGCCTGGGACCCCCATGGGAGAACACATTTGGAGGGAGGGGGAGAAGAAGAGGAGGACACATGAAAGGTGGAAGGCTCAGTATCACAGTCCAGCAGCCACAGGATTAATGCTCAGTTGCTTTTTGTCTTGCATGAAATACCCAAGAGATAAGGGAACCGAGTGGTGACTGTGAGTGAGTGGTACTGACACAGTGAGATCAGTCGTGTCAGTGGTTTTTGAGCATGATTGGAGCCATCAGCTGGGTGCTGGGGACAGGGAAGGGGAAGAAACATGGGTCTGATCATGCCCCTGGGGCCACTGCCCTGAGCCCTGTGCTGATGTGCACAGGCTGTGATGTGCAGGAGGCAGTCGGACAGGCACAGCCTGCCAGCACAGTGGCTTCGGAACACAGGGGCACCAGTGCCCAAGGACTAAAAGCCTCATGGTGGAACAAGATCCAACCTGGATCCTGCAGATACCACTGTCCTGTGTTATGGATCTGCTCCTTTACCTCTGGGCTCGTGGTTTTGAGACATCTTGGCCTGGACTGGACACACCAGATGAGTTGAAGTGTCTTGTTTGATGTCAACATAGTTGGGTCTTGGAATAACTTCTGCCACACATTTATCATCTGTGTGCTGATTGCTGATATTCGCCTTCCTTAGGCCCAAGCGAGTTGCAAGAAGCCTGTAATCCTTTTCTCTCAGCACATTAGTGTAAAGCCTCATGAATCTCTATTAAATTTGAGAGAGAACATGAAGCTAGTTTGCAAATGCCTTGTTGATTTTGTATTTCCTCTCATTTCAGTGCCTTGCCATGAAGCTGAGAATTAAATGGCTAATAAGGCATCTGCTCCAAGCAGGAGTCTCAAGATTGTGACAAAAACAGCTTATATCAGGGTTTGGGTTATTGATTTTTCTTGCCATCATATAATCATGTTATTAAAATCATTAGGGATACCTGATTAGGGGTAGTGACTGTCAAAGGCAGCTTAGCTGGCGGAGCAGGTGAGTAGGTGTCTTCCAGACTTAGCAGTGTGCTGGAGCTATGTCTGAGAGGTGCCTGGAGCTCTGGGGCTGGGCAGCATCCACAGGCGGAGGACTGGAGGCACAGAGGCCCAGCTGGCTGCTGCTCTCTGCATAATCTGTGATGGATAAGCTGAAATCGTTGAAGAAATGGACTCTGAAAGAAACACGAGTGTGCTCTGTTTTTGAGTGGCAGATAGAAAATGCACTAAAACACTAAACACCCCCCAGTCTCCATTTGGAATAGTTATGCCCAAAGGGAAAGGAAGCCATTCTGGGAGCAGAAGGCAGTATCAGGGTCAGATTTACTGTCAGACAGGAGGTGGCTGTGGGCCTGGGAAGCGGCAGCAGTCCTGTGGCATTCTGCACTCATCCCATAAGGACCCCCATGCTCTGCACAGACCTGAGTATGTCTGCTCATGGGCAGGGGATAAGGCTGAGCCAGCTGGACTGGGGACAGAGAGACTTGTTAGCAAAACAGAGTTGATGGGGCAGGAATCACAAAGCCACTGCTCCAGTGATGGGCCTAGGAAAGATAAAACTTTTTTTTTCTTGCTAATGAAATACAGAATATTTTCATTAGAATGTTTATTTTCTTTTTTTTTTTTTTTTCTTTTTATGGAAATTTGTTGTAGACCAATAGCATTGGCCTACATTTTTAAAGATGAGGTGCAGGCACTGATGCGCCCAACTGCCATTACAGGCCAAACGGACATTGGCTCGTGGCTGTCAGAAATGGGGATGCTTTGGCTTTCTGTGTTAAAAAAAACCACATTAGCAACAGAGCAACGATCATCCCACGTGTGAAACACAGCTGGTTCCATTCTGCATTGTGGGTGGTTTTGTACAAAGACCTGTCTGCTGGGGACTTCCAAACTTGGATGTTCCTTGTCATGTTTAACTCTCTTCCCAATGTCTTGGCTGTGGTACCCAGAGATGCTGAGATGTCCCTGCTGCCACAGGGGCCATGCAGACAAAGAACTTCACAGTCATTCTAATAATTAAATCTTCATGGAAGTTCACCTTTACCATCTTCAGCCCCTACTTTTTTCAGTACTGTTATAATTAACTTTTAAATGAAGACTTATCTCTAATAGGCAACTGTGTTTGCTGGGTCTTTGGCTAAATTGGAATCAAACTGAAGCATATGGATATTTTTATTCTTTGCTTTCCCACCTCTTCAGGCTTAGCAGGCAGGCTCATCTCAAGTGTAATGTCACCAGTTTCAGGGATTAATTAAACTCACATTTTGCAGTATAGTTAAAATACTATTTTAAAAAGCAAACAAAAAAACCACAAATAAACAACAACAATAACAAAAAAACCCCCCACTCTGCAAGAGATTTTCTGCTCTGCTCTAAACCTCTAGTGCTGTGTGAATGATAGAGACACATTTGTACCAGCGAAGACAATTGTGACTGATGGATTGGTGTGATTTGGCGCTTACTTGGTTTTTTTTTATTTCTTCCCTGTAGATGAAGTTCACTCTTAAAATTAGGATTTGCTGTGTTAGAAAACATTCCAAGGCACAACCTTAGCCCCTGCTTTTGAATTTTTCCACATAAACACCAATAGAGTAGTGGTGACTGATTTTGGGGAGGACTTGCCTGCCTTCTGGATCCTGCAGAAGGGTTCAATCCCTTCTGCTCTGTAGGTTCCTACTCCTCCTTCTCCCCTCTAGTAGTTACCACAGAATGATGTTAGTGCTGTAAATTTCACCTCTATAAAATGCTCAGGATGGAAAGAACAGTGTGCTTGTCCTCTCCCAGCTACTCAAACACTATTGCCTCTGTTTGTGGCATGTTCCAACTCTTCCTCTGGGCTTTTCTTCCCCTCTCCTTGGAAAGGGAGAGCTACTAAAATTTATAGAATTGTTCCCAGGATGTAGGAGATTGTAGGATCATTTCCAGAACACTTCAGAACAGGGGCTTCAGGTGAATTTTTTTGTCTCGAGCACCTTGGTATCAGCACCGAGCTGAGAACTTGTGCGTGCTGGGCTGGTCCTCCCTTCATCTTCACTTGAGACAGTCCTGTCATAATCTGACCCTCAAATGCTACTTATGCAAATCCTCCTTTGCACAGCTAATGGCTGCTTATTGATGCTAAACTGACCAAAATAAGTCATTGCTTATTAAAACTGCATTGCCTTCCCCTGGCCTTGAATTTATCCTTGAAGTCTAATTTAAAAAGATACTAAGAGTCCCTGAGTGACTGTTGTCTTGGCTCATAGTTTTCAAAGTGGCTACAAAGAGTTTTCCCAGTGACCTGGCCATACTGTGCAAGCTCTTTGCTGGTTTTTCACTCTGAATCTCCCATGAACATATTTCCACGTTTCTCATGCTACTGTTAACTCCACCAGAGCAGTGTCTGTCCGTGTGTTCTCAGCCAAGAGTCTTTGTGCCACAGTTGTGTTCTGGGAGATGGAGGCACATGTCTAACACATCCACACCCATGTCTAAAACAGGTACTCACTTCACTTCCATTTTAAACATCTAATTCTACCTTCAGCAAGGCTGGTCTTCACCCTTTCCCCTTTTCTCCCATCAAGTTAGTGTTAAACACCTTCCACGTCTTGTCCCTTTTGGTTTTAACATGCTCAGATTAACAATGACCATGTTCAGTGGGTAGGAAAGAATCTATCTATTCCACTTGACTTTGCTAGTGCTGTTCAGGTCAATAGGAAGAAATTTTTCTGGTGACAAAGGGAAAGGCCATTTAAAAATAAAGCTGTGACAGCCAGTGCTGCTAGCACATGAACTGAAAGGATGAGTTCATTTTGGGAATGTTACCTTCCCTCCTAAAATACTTCACTACCTGCTTCTAGTCACAGCAGGTACATTTGGCCCCAGCAAGCCTCAGAGAGCTGGGTGATGTTGATGCCCAAGACAAAGAGCAATGGAGAGTCTCTAAAGATCAGGAGAACTCATTTTCCAGCTCTGCCACAAAACCCTGGGTTGATACCTCAGTTTGGAGGAGTCTTGTGTTCTGCAGGCAATGGCCCCAGGCAGGGAACATCTGGCTCAGGGGAACAGAGACTCCCAGAGCTGACCCTGATGTGTGGGCAGCCAAGACAAGACTGGGGCTGCAAAGGCTACTGGACACCTGCGGTGGGGCAAAGCTTTGAGCTGCTTTACCCTGGTAAAGATGTAGCTTGTTCTTCTACTGCCATAAAGACAGGTGACTGATGATCTCCCCACAGAGTTTGAGATCACTTCCTTGCTGCTCCTTGCAGACATTTTTCTTTTCTCTTCCCCTCCCAACACTTACATTTTTGTGGTTTTGTGGATGTTAATGGAAAAGAAAATCATGACATGGCCGGACCAGAGGCAGCAACATCGGGACAAAACTCCCACAAAGGGCTGAAACCAGTGAAATTCTGCCTTGCTGGCCTTATGAGAACATCCTGACAGCATCAGGTGAGGGGAGAGAATCAAGCGAGGCATGAATCATGTCAGGCATGGCCAAGAGCCAGATATGGGGCTGATTTGAACTGGGACAAAATGCTCTGTGACCCTGGGGGGCAGTAGAATCAGGAGTCCTCTGCTCCACTGCATTGCTGTGATCTGCCCTCAGGTGTACTGGAAAAGACAGGAGAAAAGGCACAATCCAGCCTTGCTCCATATCACTGGAACACTGTGGAAACAGCTGGAACAATGATAAAATGCCTGTCAGGAACACTTCTCGAACAGTGCTGGGCGCAGGAGAGCTGCTGGATGCTGCGGTCTGCTGTCATGCAGGGATAGGGACCGATTCCACTCCCTGCTGCACTGGAGAGTAGTTTGCTCAGGCTCTGCAAGGTGGTGATTGCCAGAGCTCTGCAATGTTGCAGTGGCTTGTAAAGGTCAAGACGAAATCTCTCAGCCCTGTGTTTGGTTTGCCCGTCACTGCCTGGGCTGCCAGGGCTGCCCTGCAACGTGGGGATCTCTGTGTAACCCCCAGGGTGGTGTCCTGGCTGTGCGTGGAAGCTGCACTGCTGTTTGACAGGGCAGAGGCTGAGACCCTTTTTTCAGAGGTACAAAACCCAGTTCTTAAAAACCCACACAGTCACGCCAAATCCCTACTAAGACCATAGAGCAAGACTGGAAGAACCCCCAACACAACTGACCTATACAGTTAAGCTTCATTTCTGCCTCACTGCCGGTGTTCAAGTTCAGCACAGTCGTTTCCTACAGCTCCACACTCATTGTTCACATCGGGAGCAGAGATGTTGCAGGACCTGGAAGATGCCCAGGATAACAAGATAGAAGAAGGTACTTCAGTACAAGGCCAGCTAAGAGTCCTGGGGGTCATCATACAATTAAATGAGACTTGTACCTTAAGCACCTGGAAGTCTCATCAAACAGAACCTGCTCACGAAGGATTTGCAATTTATGTTGAAGTCTCTGAATGTAGCCCTTAAACTTTTGGGGATCAGCCTGATGTTCCCTCTAAGGGTATCTCAACCACATGTCACATACTGCATTACAATAGGATTCAACAGGATTTAAATTAGCTTCAGCACTATAATCATGTTGCTTCTATAACAGCAGCAAGATAACTCCCAGGCATTGGTTATGTAGCCTCTGAGGGAAAGAGATTTCAGATGTGTTCAGCAGAAATGCACCGTGTGAGCCATGGTTATAATTTCATTAACAGGATGCTACTCAGCTCCTACTGGGACTTGGAGGAGATTAGCATTATAATGGGGATCAGGCGCCTTTCCTTGTGTTCACACCCATCTCCAGCCTGCAGGAGGATGAGCTGTTGTGATCCTCAGACCTCTAGCCCTGTATTTGACACAACCTTGAGGCTTCTCAGAACATGCTGAGCTCTGCACAGCCCCTGCCTGGGGAGGCAGTCCTGCTGCCAACTGGGGGTTGGGACATTTGCTGTGCTAGCATCCCATGCTCCATGAGGGGTTGTTCCCATCCTCGTGAACTGGCAGCGAGGCCAGACTTACAGTAATGGTCAGGGCAGCTGGGGACTGGTTTCAGTGGGACATAGTGGGATGCTGTGTGGGAGGTGAGGAGCCAAGCACCAGCATGATGTGCCCTGCCATCCCTCACTTCCTTGGAACTGCCTGTCCCATGGCAGAGGTCTGCTCCTCAAAGCCCAAGGTACATCCCTTGCAGGACAAGGGATTTAGTAAAGCTTTAGTAAACACTCAGGCACATCCAGCTAGGTTTGAGCTGCTTACAGAGTCAAGAAGCCTAGAGTGACTGTCCAGGTACCTCCAGCATCCTGAAAACCTTCAGGTTGCCTCCTCCTTCCTAAGCTTGGGAACTGCAGTGCCCAGCTTTGGGGTTGAACAGGTGGTATCCATGCACTGAAAGGTCTGGAAGCTTGCCAAGGGAGACTTACAAGCACTGACATTTAACTCCCTGTCTGCTCTCTAGACAGGAAAATGTAGCCCCAGCATACCTGAGCTGTACAAGGATGACATTTCCAAAAGCCCTGAACACCTCTTGCTCAGATTATTGTGTTATCCCTGGCTGTGAACACCGTGCCACACACTCAGCGTGCATCCTGTGGGAAACCCAAAGAGCAGCTGGATTCATTAGCATCACTGACTACACACATGGGAAATACACGCACAGCCCACGCTCAGCAGGCAGGAGAACTGGGACAGCTTAGCCAGGGTGGCCCCTTCCCAGAATCACCAGACTGGCAGCTTCCCACAGCCCAGGTCCCAGCCCAGCCACCAGCCTGGGCATACTGCAGACAGCAGCGGGAAGAAAAGGCCGATCGATGTCTCCTCTAACAGAACTGCACCAAAACTGGCACACAGCTGGCGTGGGCTTCCACAGCTGCATTTAACCTTTGTAACACAGCAGTGACTGGCATCCACCACACACCTGCAGTCAGAATGGAGGCAGGAGTTTTCCAGGAGCTTTCAAGCAGTTCCTGAGCTTTTTCAGAGATCACAGCAGCCCAGTCCCAGCACAGGCTGTGCACATGTTGACACACAAGCTCCACGGGAGCAGTGGGACTATGGGAGGGGACAGGGACATACAAGAATGGCAGCAGGCCCAGGGCACAAAGCTCTCTGAACCTCTATTCCTATTGCTTTTTTTAAGTGGTCCAAGTTCAAACAAGGCTTCTCTGGGATTTCTCCTGGAACTCCACTGTTTCTCCATCTCTATGGCACCATCTCAAATCCTTTCATGTACAGGAGGCCCTGAGGCAGTTGGTTTTGCTGAGCAGATTTCTCACCTTATCACTTACTCCCATTTCCTCAGCTCCTTTTATGCATAACAGCTCAAAACACAAGATTTAATTCAACCTGTCAGTGTCAGGATCAGACCCAGCAGGTTCACCCCAGCTTAGGACTCTCTCTGGGAGCCATTATCCCAGGAAAGAGCTGGCACAGCTCCGCACCAACTGGAACACCAGGGCTGAGATGTCCTTGGAGGCATTTCCTATCTTTCAGCAGTGCTGGGCACAATGTGGTTCTTGACTTGGTCTTTGCATTTGAGATATTCAACTTTCTTCCCAGTCGCCGCTGCCACTGGCTGCTCTGCACCTGAAGGATGGGATCCCATCACAGCTGATGCCCCAGGCGCCGACCTCTTCAGCATTCCCTTGCTTGGGAGGTGCTTCTTTCCTCTCCCAGATGAAATCATTTAGAAAGCCAAACTTAAAAAAGAAAGCAATAAAGCTTGATTCAACTCTCTCATTTCTTTTGTGGGAAAATAAAATAATTGAAATAGAAATGTGCTCAGCATCTCAAAGTTTGCATGCTCTTGCCCTTCCCGTACAGCTAGAGCTGGAAGTTCAGAGATCATGATGGAGCCCAGCTGCTCTGGGGCAGAGGGAAAACACCCTGAGAATTCCCAGTAAACTGCTGAGAGCACATTATGTGCCTGGTGCTCTCTTCATTCTCTACCTTGACTGGTTAGACCCTGCACAACAGGAGAGGAGAGGCATGAAGCAGGTGTGGAAATGTGGGAGAACTTGTCTCAGGGAAATGGTAGAGGTAAAAATGTGTGTTGTGTAATTTTTACAGGTGTGTGAAGTGTGAGGGTCAGTGTGAAAGCAAGATGGGATATTTGCTGGTAGCTTCAAGCCAGAAGGTTCATGAGGAATTTACTTCCAAAGGACTGTGCTACTGCATGTTTGCTCTTTGGAAAACCATTCAGAGGTTTATTTTTTTTCTTTTGTCCTGCTGCCATTCTGCCTGCTGCAGCTTCAGCTTCTAACGCAATATGATACTAGTAGCTGCTTAAGATCCATGGAGTAGAAAGGAGTCACTAAAGTTGTATCCTGAGAAATAATTAAGTTCCCATGGTTTCTCCACAAATTATGCTGTTTATTTCACATGACTTTGACATACAGAAGCATAATCCTTCCAGTCCAAATGGAGCTTTCATTCCTCACATTCATTAGTCCAGGGGAGAGCAAAGTAAGAGAATGTTCCTCCTGGGACTTGGTCTCAAATTTCCAGTAGTGAATCCTTCCTCTTCCAAGAGAATCCACTTAACTTTCAAGCTCAGTGGAAACTATCATGGGTGAGAACAGCTGCAAAGGAAAAATGAGTTTTGCCACCAAGAACAGTTAGCACAGTAAGGATTCGGGTTATTTAACTGATGTTCTTCCTTCAGGCTTCAAGCAGGGTGTGAAACTTTCCTTTGATTGTAGCTTTGCTAAGAAGTTCTAGAAAAAGTTGTGGAGCAAGAAGCGTTGGAGGTAATGATTTGTCTGGATTTGATGCATTGAAATATCTTTGCTTGAGAAATGCAGGGTTTTCCTATTAGAGCATTAGCAGGGAAGCTGAGCAGCACTGGCAGCTGTCCTTAGGCTGTGTTTAGCTCTGCTAAGGGCCACATTAACTTTGTGGGCACTGTATTTCCATTACATGAATTGTTTACAGTAAGAAAAAGCTCTGAATTTGCAATACTACGACTTCAAAATATCTCTGGGTTTTGCTGATATTTCAGTATAGGTTCCATGGTTGCCAACTGGGCTTTGTAAGAATCTGGTCTGGGAAAAACACTTGGACATGATATTTGGTAAGCATTTAGCTCTGAATCCAGACCTGTGACTCAAAAATATCTTCGAGGTTGTGTGCTTACTGAAGAAAAAGTTGAATTTGTAAACTCAGGCTCCAAAATCCCGTTATATGGGGGAAGCAGCTTCAACTGTATCTGTATGAGTGCAGCAATGGCTTTAGGCTAATGGCTGATTTTCCTCACCTTTTGAACTTCTTCATGAAGATCTTAAAGTCAAGAAGATTCAGGTCAGATGAGGAACAGAAGAAATTAAATGTAAAACAAGATTAGGAAGGCCATCAGGAGACTGTTCCCCATCCTCCTGCACCAGATTTGCCCAAGCTGGTCCAGAGAGACTCTTGGTCTGGTGGTGGGGATCCCACAGCTCTTCCAGGCAATTTGGTTAAATACTTTACTATTTTTACATCTTTCTGTGACATTTATCTCACAACCTCTGTTTTAATTTCCTTTCGGCTTCCCATCTTCAAGAATGATTTCTGCCCCTTTTCTGGTAACGTTTTCCCTAAGAAAGCTGGGTATGGTCATTCTGAAGTTCTTTCCTATAAAATGTCTGAATGCTTTTTGTTGCTCTCTGTTAACATCAAGTAATCCTTGCCTCAGAGAGATTCAAAGAACTGGAAGGGGAAGGACACCAGAATTTCTCCAGAGTTCAAACCCGGGGCTCTCAGCACCCTAAAGTGTTGTTGCCCTCCAAAAAAAACTGAACTCAGTGGGAAGCAGGGTATGGTCAGAAACCATTTAAGAGGGACTTCACAGAACTGGCATATAAACCCTTCTTATATATAAGAAGGGCTGGGCAGGGGAAGATTTTGGAGGTAAAGCAGGAACAGCAGAGCAAGGAGCCAAGGCTGGGGGTGTGCTGTTTGCAGAGGGTCCCACAGCACAGCATGCAGGTGAGGTTCGTTCATGTGTCCCCCAGGGCTCCATGGTGCAAATTGCATTACAGGAGAAGCTTTCGTGACCTTGCTAGCAAAATCCCCCAGCTGTCTGAGCCAGGCCTCCAGAGAGGTTGTCAATCAACATGTCACAAGCCAAAAGAAGATACATGGCCAGATTTAATTGATGAGCCGTTCTGACATTGCTGACGTGGGTATTTGCCTCTGTAGGGTACAGAGTATGTGTGCATATAACAGATTGCTGGCCACATAATTTGCTGTCTTTCTGACTGACAGAAAGCACAAACGTATTAAAGCACTATAAAAAACAGGTCAGAGGACTTTTGGCTCTCCCTGGCCAAAGGACAGTCTGTAGCATCTAAGTAGTGTTAAAATTAGTACTATTTCCCACTGCAAAAGGCAATCTAATGATACCTTATAGCTTTAAAAATTTTTGTTTGTTTTTTTTCTTGGACTTTTTCTCAGTAAAGTGACTGTGTTCTACTTCTCATTAATTAACCTTTGAACTTCTAATCATTGCTTAAACAAGACATCAACATCCTTTCATGGACTGTTATTGAAAAGCAATGGGAACAAAGATAGGAATGCTGCTAGTGAAAAGAAAATTACACTTTGGTTTGCATTAACGTGGCAGTTCTGACCCATCCTTCTGCCTGGATCATTATTGCAATATCTTGATGGAAGCTTTTCTGTACTGGGGACACTGCAGCAAAGCTAAGCCTGCAGAACATGAGCTTCTTCTGTATAGTTTTATAATTCATGGGTGTTAATGCCTTAAACACTGTTCTGTGAGAAGCACATGATACAAGCAGGGAGGCAGAAGTGGGAAGTGCTGTTCCAGATGGTCTGTGCTGATGCCTGCTCTGTAGCAACGTGGCCTTGAGGTGAGTCTGTAGGTGCTGTTGGGCTGGCACCAATGCTCCTGTAGTGCCAAGGGATTCCAGCAGCAGACAGAGGTGACTTCACATGGGGTGCATCACAAACCTGGAATAAAGAGAAGAAGATGGAAAATGAGACATGTCTGCAAGCAAGGGAGATAGAGGAAAATGCAGAAAAATATAGTTTAAATTCTGGGAATACACTTGTACTGGAAAAAAATGTACTGGGATTGGGTGGTGGTGTCCTGGTGTTACAGTGTTTTTATAAGAGGCAAAGGGAGGACAGCATGGCTGCCTCGGGCTTGCTTAGAAGGAAACATTCCCATGCAGAAGAGGCAGCATGGAAGAACGTGAGCATGGGTGTTTGAGCAAAGGAAGGAAGAGGTGGATTTCATTGCCAGGTGGACAAAGGAGCTGATTTCTTGGTGCTAAATGTGTTTTTGAGCTGTGTAGAGATAGGCCTTAGAAAATATGGTGAGCAAGATAATGGAAAAATGTAAGTTTAATAATAAAGCTTTATCCATTGTGGTTAAGCTATGACAAGCAGGCGTTGTTAGAGGTAAAATGTACATGTAATTTTAATAATTGGCTTAAGCAAACACTTGTAAGCTTTTAACATTATGCTATTGTCTAGAAAGTTTTTAAAAAGGCATTGTAACCAAGAAACTGACTGCTGATGTAATGGCATGAGCTTTCAGCGTCTTCTGTGTCTTACCTTGTACTGATGAGGCTGATGCTGAATAAAAAGCTCAAGGAGTGCCTACCTGCAGCCCCATCCCGTTATTGATAAAACAAAGATCCAACACTCTTACTTACAGCTGCTTGCAGTTATCTCTATGTTGTTATGTGAAGCAAATATTTAAATATTTTGGCTAAGATATGTTGAAATAGTGTTTTAACCAATTCATTTATTTGCAATAAATGAAGTATAAAGAATGCATTTGGGAAACTACGCTTAACAGAATTAGAATCATCATGGTGTTCCTTCCTTAAATAAATTCTATTCAGCAACTCATCCGGGTAATAAATGGCATGAAAACTCCATCTACTGTCATACAGTTCTTATGACACGAGCACAGAGTTAAACCTGTGCCATTCAAGTGGGGTTTTTTGTTTACTGAAGAGGAGAGAAAAAATATTCACAGTTCAGTTTGTTATAACCACATCCTTTTTATTGCCCAGCTCTGCTCTCTGTATCTCTAAGGAGCTGATGGCATCCACACAATCTGCCTCACTATTTTGGGCACAGCTTCCACTTTCCCAGGGAGAGCTTCTATTACATTCATTATGGCAAAGTGAAGTTAGTGTCATTACCCATATTCTTGAGTATACATACTATATATATTCAAATACAGGGTTTAGAGCCTCTCTGATATTTCTTTGGACCTTGATGGTCAAGAATTTTATTAAAGGAGAGGACTCATGCAATAAAATTAAACTATTAAAGATTCTCTCCCAGCTCTTTGCACCTGGCATGGCTGTGGACTCTTTTGGTTTTGTAATTTACGGCAGAACTCTGCCACCTTGTCTCTTGTAAGTGCTTGCTACAAATGTTTATAAATATGTTGGGAATTACTTTCAACAGAGTATGGACAAAGCAGCTACTCATCCAGTGTAAGTAATCATTCACACTGCAGGTTCTCGTGGTGCAAGACAGATTGAGGTGCTGACACTGCACAGGTGCTAATAACAAATACCTGAGCAGATGGGGAAACAGGGCATTGAGATCTGCAGGGGTTACAGGTTGGGAAATTCAGTGATATTTGGCCCCCTATAAACTCTGAGGCTTTTGTGAGGTGAGAAACAACTGTGGAAATAATATTCTCTTGCAATATGCAACTTTAGCACATTCTATGTTTGGTGAAAATGGGTATGCTCTTGCATTTAATGCCACAGGAAATAATCTAAGAAGATTAAAGAAAGATGAATCTAAAGAATAAAAGAAGAAATAAAGAAGAAATCATCTAAAAGGATTAAAGCACATTTGACATGAACCAGCATCTTCCATTTGGCCTCCTGTCAATCCACTTAAAACACCTGCTCTGATAGAAACAGTGAAAATTTTTGTCCCTGATGTGCTGCTGGGAGAGTATGACCTAGGAGGGGAATATAAAATGGTAGCATGTGCCCTAAAATCTTGACCTCTTGAAGTTAAGAGCAAAACTCTTCCAGCTGAAGTGGGCTCAAGCCTTTATCTTTGGTCCATCAGCACCCTATGATGAACGTTTATTCTTCATCGCCCACTTCTGAAAAACGGGACGAAGGGTCAGTGTGGATCTTGCAGCATCTTTCAGAACTACAAGGGAGGCAGCTGAGGTAACCTTGCTGCTACAGCCTGATGTGAGAGGGGGCACTGTGGATGTGGGACAGAGCCCAGCCCTGGAGCTCCAGGCTGCCCCAGCACAGGGGCCTGTCTGCCAGACAAACTGTGCCCTGAAGAGGGGAAGAGCATGCTGAGTTTGTACCGAGCAGCTCTCAGAGCACCCAAAATCCCTGGAAAGCATTTTAAGGTGCTGCTGAAGCCTTTGTCAGTGATAACCCCAAGCTCATGACATGTCAGCGAACTTGTGCTGTCAGTTTGCACCTTGTCAAGACTGCCAGCACAGAAGCTGCTCATCCCGAGGTGAGGGCTGCAGGTTTGCCTGAAACTCGGGGATTCTGACACTGATACTGTGCACTCCTCCCAGCCCTGCCCAGCTATGCTCCCTCTGCCTTCCTGCCGAGGATGGCTCTGATCTGCCCACAGTCCTGTCAACTGTCGAAAGAAATGATTCTTAGTAAGAAGAGATTCCAGAGCTGCTTAGCAGGAAATTACTACGTGTGATGTTGCTAAGCAATCTCAGACTGGCTTGACTGCCTGGAAAAACGCTTCTCTGTTGGAAAACCCCGGAAAAGTTGAGGGGTGGTCGGTGGCTGCTGCTGTCTGCTCAGAGCAGAGGAGTCGGGAACAGGGCAATAAAAGGTCCTTGTCCTGTCGAGGCAAGTGTGACGGCTATTGGAAGTGAGAAAGAGCTCTCCCTCGAGAGCAGCAGCAGCAGCTGCGGGATGGAGCGGAGGAGGCAGCAGGTGATGCACAGGGTGGAGCGAGTCCCGCAGGCTGGAGGGGGGGGTAGAGAGACGGAGAGGCACTGCCTATAGACAGGGCTTTGTGGCGAAGTGGCCACGAACATCCTTCCACGGTGAATTTAAATAGTTGTTGGAAATGATAACAAGTTTATCATTTTTTTCTATAGCTTTAGCCGGGTTTTGTTTGCCTTTGCCTGGGGGAAAGGAATTGAAGTTTCTTTTCAAAGGATGGTTTCACTACTGAGGCCTGATGACCTTAACATCTCAACAGCACTGGGAATAGCACAGAAGATGCACAAAAGATAACGACCATTAATGAGAAATAACTCCAAACATCATCCCTGTCATGGTTGGAGACACCTGCTCTGGGAAAAGAGAGTTAAGAGAACTAAGGAGAACCTAATTACCATCGAAGGCAAAGGGATCAATAACCAGTAGGAAACAAAATACTAAGAACTGTGTAAGCTGGGACCAATGAACATTGAACCAATTAATTTCTCTGGGTTTTGACTATATATGTGAAAAATCTACTGAAGATCATGTGTGATGGAATGATTTTCTCCTCACAACATGGGCAATGTATGGATGAAATTATTTCTGCTGCACATCCTAGCCAGACTAAAGTAATGTCTTAATTCTCTAACATCAAAATGCTGTTGGAGAGTTTTTGTTTTCCCCGCAGTTTTGGTGACATGGCGAGTGGGAGCTGTCAGCCCTGGCGTTTGGAAATCTCTCTCTGCATGTGGAACCAGAGGTGGGCTTTGCTGGTCTTTTAAGGAGCTGAACTTTGTTTTAGTATGGGGCAAAGCTCTCGAGATTAACAGCTCTTGAGCCACAGCAGGCAGCTGTTGGTGAGGATCTGAGTCCTGTAATTCAGTTGTTTTCCCTCCCCTTTGATTTCTCTGGTGCTGGAGCAGTATCTTCAGTCCAGCTCACCCACAGGAAGCAACGTTTCCCTGCCAATTCTCTTCAACCAGCTTCTTTCGGAAAAAGCAGCACCTAGAAGCAATTTTTCATCTCTGTCCATTCTTCCTTATCTCCACTTATTATTTATCTTAAAACAGAAACCTCAATTTTATTTGTACAAACCTTTGTATTTGTACAAAATTTAAAAATCATTTGCAAAGCTGTTGAGTGTATTAACACGCCACTAGGAACTGGGGAAGGCAGATGCTGAGTAGGAAGTACATGTTCATCCTGAACTAGCGGGAGCTAGAGCTGTCAGGGTGTCCCCTGCCATCTGGCCTGTTGGAGCCTGTGGCAGATTCACAGCTCTCGAGGGAGGACACGCTGTAGAGGCCACAGGATACCATTATGCTGTTTATGGGGACAAGACAGACATTTGTCTCGATGAGACGGCATGTCAGTCGGGGATGCCACAACCACGCGATCTTTTCCATAGCCCCTTAAAAACTCGGAGATGAAGGTGGTACTTACAGAAATGTTGATGTTTAGAAAAAAAAGCCGTGTCGGAACCCTGAGGGATTCCAGCCAGGTACCAAAAGGCGAGGGGACTGAACCCGCTCCTGCCCGCGCGGCGCAGGGGGAGCGGGCCGGGATTGCCACCGGCGCTCGGCGCTGCGCCGCGACCGGACCGCGCTTGCGAGCCCCCCGACGTCGGCGGAGCCCTGACACCGCCTCCCTCATTAGCATCCCTTCCTCCTCCGCCTCCGCCGCCCGCCCGCAGAGGGGTGCGTGGCCGCGGCGCCGGAGCCCTGGCGGCTCCCGGCAGCTGCAGCTGCCGCTGCCGAGCCGCGCTCTGCTCCGTGCCAGCGCCCGCAGCAACTTTGCCGCTCCGCAGGCTGCAGAGGCAGGGCGGTGTGACAGCGCACCCGGCAGCGGAGCCTCCCCGACAGCGCGAAGCAGTGCGGAGCGGAGTCTCTCCAGCCTCCCTCCCCGGTGGGGCGGAGCGGAGCCCCCCCTCCTCCATCCTCGGCGGAGCAGCGCGGAACGGCGTGGAGCCCCCCGCCTCTCTTCCTCCTTCCCTGCCTTCTTTCCTCTCCAGCGGCGGCCGCAGCCCGGGGCGGGAGCGCGGATGCGGCGCGGAGCCCGGCGGAGCCCATCGAGGGGCCGGGGCCGGACGCCGCGAAGAGCGGGGGGATGCTGAGCCCCGCCGCCCGGCGCCGCGCCCGCCGCCGGGAGATGCTCCTCATGTTCGCACTGTGGCTGGCGTGGCAAGAAGCGCCCGCGGCGCCGACCCCAGCGGCGGAGGACATCACACGGGGAGTTGTGAGTTACCGGCGGCCCCCCGCTCCTCTCCGCTCCCCCCTGCTCCCCCCTCCCCCGCCACTCGTCTCTCCGTGTTCTCCCCCACCTTCGGGCATCGCCGGCCCACGCGGCGCTGGGCAAGCTTCGGCTGCTGAATACATTTCCTGGCGCGCCCCGCTGCCCGGTACTCCCTTTGCCGCCAGTGCCTTCCATCCTGCTCCTGCTGATCGGGCCCTTTTACACCTAGTGCCCCCTCCAGCATTATCTACGTGGTGCCGCTCGTTGCAGCTGGTGCCCCCCCGCGCAGACGGAAAGGTCTATTTATCCCCCCTGCACCCAGTGCTCCCCACCCCATACCCTCTGTACCGAGCCCTTTGGAAGTCAGAGTCCCCCTCCCTAGCACCCAGTGCATCCCACTGCACCCGGTGCATGGTGCCTTTCCTGCACCCCAGCCTGGTGACCCAACTTTCCCCCAGCCCAGCATCTTAGGGCCATGGCCTCACTAGCTTTCATACATGGATGGTGATTTCTCTAGCGTTGAGAAAGGGCTGGCCTGTGTCTAGGGCTCCCTGCCTGCCGTGGAGCCACACAAACTCCAGCAGCAAGCAGGGTAAAACGGCACGTTTGGAGTCAGAGCGATCCTCTAGGACTGAGACATGCCTCGTGGATGTGGTTAAGGGCTGCTCTGTGCCGGCAGCAGGTGAAGGGTTGCCTTCGTTGCGGGAGTCTGCATAGCGCGGGCATCCTTGCGGTCCTGCTTCTTCCCTCACAGGTGCCTGCTTAGTCTGCAGGTGTATAACAGGTTTTAGCGGGCATGGAGAGCTTAGGTCATGTCTCTGCCAAGTCACGGTGCCAGCAGGTCTATAGAGCTTCACCCTCCCTGAGAGAGAAGAAATTAAGGTTTTTCTCTTGGTGGGGGAAAAGTTTATTGTAGCTTATACCAGTTGTAGCTCAGAGACACCCCACCACTACCTCAAACCTGGATCTCAGTAAGCCAGCTGTGGCTGGGTGTGGGTGGAGGGTCCTGCGACTGGACCCGCCAGTTCGTAGAAATTCCCTGAAATTCAGTGAATTTCAAATGCTGCCATTGCACTGCTGTGAAGGCGGGAGGGAGGAAGGGTTTGCAGCAGGGCAGGGTTATCTAATGAGCAGGGCTCACTCAGAGCAGTGCACCAGGACATTGCCTCCACCATCCAGGCTCTAGCTCCAAGCGTGTGCTTCGGCTCAGACACCTGGCAGGGAGGACAAAGCCTATCGTTTCCCATCTGTTCCTAGGAGAATAGAAAACATAGTGAATATAAAGTATACCTGCATCATTATGATGCATTCACTTTCCTCTGTAACCAGATGTTAGAGCTGGAATTAATATTTCATGCAAACAGCACACAAATTGATGTTTTCTGCCCCAATCAATTTAACTCAAACTTTGTCTTTGACCTGCTTTTACCCTCGCTACCAAATATGCTGCACTCAGCTTTTAAAGAGTAAATGTTAATACTCAAGAGGCTTATTAGTTACTGATGACAACTTTCAGGCATTAAGGTTCCTTTTTAGTCCTGAGATTTGAGCACTCTCTCCAAACCCTGCTGTAGAGCTGGGACTGTTGGGCAAAGCAGAAGATGCTGGGGATGATGGTAATAGAGCAGAAGTGAATTGCAGGAGAAGGGCATTACATTAAACCAAGACTTATTTAGGCTGAGAATCCAACATTTAGGGTGTATGATCGGTGTCAGGGTGCTGTCTCCTTCCTGTGGATGTGATTGCTGGGGCAAAGAATCTCTCCAGCTTGAGACAGCATTGGTAGGTTTCTAAAGGGATTGAATGTAAATCAGGTTTATGCTTATGCACTCTACTAAGCAGCAGGGAGCACAGAAGCCAGATATTTTCAGAGGTTTTGTTAGAAAACTACCACTCTCGGAGAAGTGAGAGCCTCAAGAATTATTTGACATCCACTTTACAAAGCAACTACAAAATTAAAGATCTGCGAGGCATTTCAATCAAATATTTGAAATCTAGGTAGCATGACACCATGGCAAATAGAAAGCTCTGCTAACCTTGGAAAATTGTATCCAGCAATTCTCTGCAGTAAGCAGAGCACAATGTCAACAGAGCTTTTATATCCCAAATGCTTGCCCCTTGCAACCTAAAGGTTTTCAGTGCTGAGCTGGACTGTGCCTCTGAGCTCTGTCCTCTGCTCCGCTCCTGCTTGAAGTTTGTTCTAAATGAAACAGTGGTGCTGAGCCAAATTAAAGTTCAGCACAATGAAAGAGGGCTATAATTCAAAGGCAGTTCTTGTTAGCATGCTGCCCAAAGTAATATAACATGGAATGCTTCTCCAGATTTCATTACTAGTGGAATATCCTGCCCAGTTTATAAATCTAACTTGAATATTAATGTCTTTATTGTTCTCCATTAGCTGCCCTGACAAAGAGAACGTAAAATAGCAGATGGAACAGAGCTTGAGTGATTCCTTTGAATTTTAGTACGCCACTTTCGAGATTTATGACTTTGCATTTTGCACTGCTGCCTTTACAGTAAACCCCCAACCCCTCCTCACCACAGCATTCACAAATTGCATCTTTTTATGGCTGTTGAGCTCGGGCGTCTCAGGGGTGCAGGCAGCAGAAACTTCCTATATGTTAGTAGTAACTTGGTAACGAGAGCTCTCACTTCACTGGGCTTTGTACCAGGTCTGGGAGGAGGTCTGCCTTCAAGCTGTGCTTTTCAGAATAGCTGGCTTGTGTAGTCTGAGCACCAAAGGTGTTGACCTGGAGACTGGCTGCTTTGTAAGGGAGCCTGCTGTTCCTGCAGACAGCTCCTGCCCACTGGGCTGCATTGCTCTTGTGGGAACATGGCTATGCAGGGCAAAACCTGTGGCTTGGGGATAGACTGATGCCTGAGGCTGGGCAAGCTTGGCCCCGAGGGAGATGCTTTGCCTTAGGGAGTTGCTTTGCTTGGCACAGAGGTTGCCAGACAGAAGTTGTCAGTGGGGTGGTGGTGGTGGCATCACTGAGATCATCCTGTGTGGACATGGGCTCTGGCATCAGCAGCTGAAGGATGCAGGAGTGCCAGGAAAGTTTTAGTTTGGTTACAAGAGCATGGGTGAAAAAAAGAAGAAGGCTTCTTCTTGACTTTGTGGCCAGGGGTGAGAGGGAAAGTCTGTGTATGCCCTCAAGGCATTTATCCAGCTGGGGATTCCTGGGGGCTTGCGTATGCACAGCCTCCTGCTCACAAAGCCCTGTCTGTGTTGTTCCCAGAGAAGCTGCTCCCAAGGGTTGGAGGCATTTGCATTCATCGATGGAGACCAGGGACCCACGTCCCTCTCTGCCGTTATCCCAAGTGGCTCTTTGTTTAGGGCAGGGCCCTCGCCTTTGTGGCCGCTTCTCATTTGAATGACAAGGATGCATTTGTGAGCAGAGCGAGAGAACCCTTCGAGGCTGTGCCCCACCCCTCACTCCCCCTTCCTCCTGGCTGGCTGTGGAGGGCCAGGGAAGAGACAGAGGTTCCTCTGTGTCCCCACATTAGGGAGCAGAGAGCAGAGGGACAGGACGAACAGCAGTTTCCTATTAGTGTGTGCCCTACATCTCCCAAGTGCCAAATTTCAGAGTAGAAGCCAGCCCAAGACTCATCTTTGATGTTTCTGGAGTGCTTTCCCAGCCCTGACTAGGGTATGACCATCCTGGTGCTGTCACTGACAGCTGCCCACGTGCCACATCCTGGTCCAGCTGCCCTCCTGCTCCAACCTGCCCAGACTCAGCCAAGAACTCCCCCAAACTTCTGCATTTAAGTACCCAGTGGGGCATGTCCCTGAGAGATGGCTTAGCTCCTGGTGCAAGGCTTGGGGTAATCAGCCTCTTAAAATAAAATCATTGTACAAATGTAGGTTGTTCCATGTATCAGGACAAAGTACCATACTTCTTCTGTTTCTGCTAATGGGGAAATTAAAAATTGATAATCCCAGTTGGAGCTTCATTCAGCCTTCTAAAATTGCAAGTCTTTAAGGACAGAATGCTTAACAGATTCCCTAAACTGCCTTGGAGAGAGGAGCTTTGCTTGGCCCCTCTGCCATTAAAGCACTTCATGCCTTCCCATATGGAGTAGTGTCCATCCCAGGTCCATGAATTACCTTCAAGAAAGCTAAGCTACCATATTAAAAAACTGATAAAATAAAGTTGGTTACACTTTAAAGTACCTCTTGAAGTACAATGCAAACTAAATTGACAAAAGGCTGTCTGGAAGCTTTCAAACAGCCAGGCTGCTGTGAAAGCATTTAATCTGGTATTAAAGCCCTGGTTGGTGTGAACCGCTCTTTCCCTTTCAGATTTGAGACGTCCATGTACAGTAATGCAATTTCCTCCTGGGCTTGGTTGCTATTGTGGTGCCAGCCGTGGGAACTAGTCAGGGTAGTCAGGCCAAATTACCCGCTTTAATGAAAGTCTGTCCTCGGGAAGTGTTCAGAGCTAGTGGGTGAAACCCTGCTGTCACCAGGGACTTCCCCACAGTTGGTGCTGGGATGGAGCAGTGAGCTCCTGCACTGGCCTCACTCTTCATCCTTGGTGCTGTGTTGGGGGTAGTAGTTCCTGGCTAGCAAGTTCCCCCCACTCCCTTCCCTGGGGGCAGCATGTAGTGGGGCTGTACCTCCATCCTCTCCTTTTGCCCCTAAAGTCTCCTGAGGCGAAGAGAGATTGCTGCCTGTGTGATTCAGCCTGGTTATTTTGATATTCTTCCTCATTAAATTATACCTGCAAAAGAGGCAACACTAAATGCAATGCGTTCCCATCCCTGCCTGGCATCGCCAGGGCTCTCCTAGTTTGGTGCTGGGTGTGACTCACCGGTGGGACTGTGTGTGTTGGCTGTGCAGAGGATAAGGGGTGACATGGCTGTGACATGGATGGTGTAGTCATGAGACTGGAGGACTTGGCTGTCCGTGACAGCCCTGTTTGTCCTGGCAGGTTCATAACTGGCAGCGGCCGCTCACCATGACTCATCATCAGCGCCATGCACTAATTTCTCATTATTCACTCCTTGGCAAAAGTGCTGCAGGAACGGGGCTCTGTGGCTCTGGGAAAGGTCATGCTGTGGTTGAGGGAACCTTTATTTCTGGTGTGGGAGTAGCTGTGTATCCTGTGTGGGTCTTGTGTCCTGGCTGGCCCTGTGGAAGTGACAACATGAAAGGGAAAAGCCATCACATCTCAGCTGATTATGAACACGGGCCACCACATCGTCACTTTTTAAAGGGTCTTGCTCAGACTAGAGCACCACTTGAAAGCTTTGGATTTGCTTTCAAAATAACCTGAAATCTGACAGCAACAGTTCTCAGAATTTTTTCTTTAATCAAAATCACTTCAAATGGGTAGATTTGGGAGCTTCAGAATCTCTTGCTGCTGCACACGTGCCAGCTGCATCTTCTTTGTCCCAGATTTTTATGAGGATTGTCTCTGTTTTCTGGGTCAGAGAATTAAGAGATTTGATGTTATCACATATGCAAAGTTAAATCCAGTGCAAAACAAAGCAGACATGCAGGGGTAAGGGGAAGGAGCTGCTGGAGGACCAGAGAGTTTTAAATCGGAATGAGAAACTGCCTTTGGCAACAAGTTTGTTCCGGGAGAAGACCTGACATGGAATAAATGCTGACATTCACCGAGGAGGGTGGTCTTCAGATGGGATTCTGGCTTTTTAATTAGCCATGGTGGTTTAATAAAAAAAAACAAAACGGATTAAATCTGAAGAACTTCCCGCATTGGAATACGCACAGAAAATTGTTCTTCCAAGAAATCAAGAAATGACCTACAGTTCCAGGTGGCAACAGCCAAATACAGTGACTTGGGAAGTGGCAGTATATTCAGGATTTTCTTCATATTGTTTTTTTGAGATGGAGTTTCTGCCTGTTTCTGATGGTCAGTGGTCAGGCAGAGTTCTTCGCACCAGCTCACATACTATTTAATCCTGACAATACTGATCTGTCAAGTGAACAAAAGCAATATTACCTGTGTCACAGGGCCTTGCTCGAAGGTTATGTATGTGTTTAGATTATATTGTCTTGTCGTTTAACTAACCCCAACTGGCATCTCTGTGGTTCAGCTCCCAGCTGCTGAAGATCATCCAATGGTGCCTGTGCTGCTGTTACACCCTGGCTATGCTCTGAAATCCAAGTGTGCTCTACGCAGCCTGCTACACACATCCTTCTTTGAGGATACAGGACAAAAGTCTTCCTCATGCAAAACAAAAGTGGGAGATAAGTGGACTGCTTTTCCCACAGGTCTGTCTTTGTATGTGGAGGTTGCCTGTCATGCACCATGGTGGTGGCATTTAACCCCCATGCAGCTTCCCCAGGGCTCACATCCATAACCACCTGGCTCTGGATTTTTGCACTTTCCGCCAGATGCCTCTGGCTGGAGATGGCAGACTACCAAGAGATCCAAAGAAAACTTCAGGGGCTATTTGCAGATTTGGGGGATTTTCACTGTCCAAGGGCGGAAGATCTGAGGATGGTGTTGGGACCAAGGGAGCAGCTGAACCCTGGAGGGGACCCAGAAGGGATAAAAAGACTGGTGTGTGAAGAAAGGGCTCACACAGGATCTCTTTTAAGAGGAAAACCTGAAAACACTTCTGAGAAAGCATCCACTTGATTGGCAGCTGTAGACTTTCCAAAATACTGCAGTTTCTAGGCTGTAGTGCTTGTTCTTGACTGTCTACGTATCGGTCAACCCTTCACAAAGAGTTGCTTTTCTCAGTGAGATGCTGTCACACAGAAGTGCTACTGCTGATAGTATGGTTGAAGTATATCTCAGGAGACAGATTCCCCTGTTTGCCTCAAAACAGAAGCTGTGACTTCGCTGAGCTGCTGGGTGGTTCTGCTGGGCTCCTCCACAGCTATGGTTACCGAAAGTTTGGATGACTGCTGGGATTAAAAATGTAACACAAAGAAATGCTCATTTTGTTTTTATGTAGCTGCTGGGAAATTTAGTTACAGGATCCCAACAAAAGCACAAGGAGCAAAATGATAACCATGACTGCTAGAGACAATCCCACCATGACTCCAGATCTAATTACCTGCAGCACTGGAGTTGATGTATTTGGTCTTTGGGAAAGGGTGTCAGGTCTCATTTATCAGCAAGCAAGAACAAAACGACAGTTTTTCATGCTTTTCCTGAGTCCATCGCGTGCTGTCTCCTCTGGAGATACTACAGTCGCGTCCTGGCTGGTGATTGGTCAAGGCTGTGTCTTTGACAAGGTTTGTGGTGGGGAGCATGGGAGGTCCCACCAGCCCCTAGGCTTGTTCCCACCTTGTTACTTGTGTTTACTTTGTCATTTCTGTCCCTCTGTCATGCTCACAGTGTCCCTTTGTCATATCTGCCACAGCAGGACAATCAGTGATGATGCTCAAGAAGCATTTTTCTTCTTTGATAAACTCCCTGCATTAAGCTGGCTTTTATTTTTCTTTTATTTATTTTATATTCCTTTTCTTTTTATTTTGTTTGTTCTCCATTTTGCTGTTGTTTGGCAAATTCCCCATTGCTCCGTACTGAGCCATGCTGTCTCTGCCTTTGCATCTTTCACATCAGAGATGCATTTTTGGTCAAAAGTGAGAGGAGGTTTGATTCACAAAAGGGAAATTCCTCACAGATACGCCTATGAAATGGCAACATGTTTTATATGAAGGCAGAGCTAAGGAGAGGTAGGTGGTTTGGGACTTTTGCCACTTTTTTTTTTTTATGCTGCAGCTATGTATCCTCCACGTCTGATCAATGAGACTCCAAAATGAGGAATCTTGCCCTGCCTCAGCCGGCACTGAAGCGTACAGCAATCCAGTCCTTCCTCCCAGGTGGGTTGCATGTCACATTTCATGACAGAATGACAGGCCTGTCAGACAATCTGTTGCTGTTTTGGCATTTCTGATACACCTTGTGCTTTGGTACACACTCAGTGTCCAGAAAGATCAAGATAATCTAGGGGAAATCAACTGTCATGCACCAGGGTCCTGTATGGGCAGTGAAGAGGCCAACACTGATTTGTGCAGTCTTCTACATGCTCAGTGGAGTTAAAAACTTACCCAAGAAGGTAGCAGAATTTTCTCTGCCTAAAGTCCACAGCATCAAGTGCCTGGTCTGCCAGGTTCTGTGGCATGAGGTGTAGTTCCTGACCAAGCAGCTTCATTACTCCCTGAATGGTGACCTGAGCTCTGAGCTCCGGGTCTCGGAGTCAAAAGCTTCTTTTGTGAAGGGTATCCAGTGCAGACTGGAGTTGGGTGCCTTTTGTGTGCTTCTCATTTTTATTCTCATTTTTATTACTGGGGGAGGGAACAGGGGGTTACTTTCACTGGTGTATCTCTTCCCAGTAAAGTCTTAAAATGCATCAGGGTTTGCCTGGAGCCCAGGACACCTTTCAGACAAAGCTCTTTCCCCAGAGGAACAGCTTCAGAAGGTTCATACTCCCTGCCTGCTCTGTGCACGGCGTTGTGGAGGCTGGAGAAAACAGGTGCCAGTGGAGGCCCCTCCGCAACCCCCGAGGAACGCCTGTTCCTCTCCCTTCAGCCCCTGGGCACAGCTATTCCAGAAAATCGCTCTTTTGAGCGAAAGGAGTTTATTTCTGCAATAGCAAACGTCGTGGTGAGTCACGGCTCCAGAGTCGAGATCTCCTGGGAGCTGCGCGTCCGCCGCTTTCGTACTGCAGACAAAACCCTGGGCGAGACCCGGGCCCCGCTCCGGCCCCGGCTCCCGCCGCTCCAGGGACAGAGGAGCGTCTCGTCGGTGTCGTGCCGATGCCCTCTTGTGGAAATTGGGAAAATAGCCGAGAAAATATGCTGGTGCTGGGCTGGGAGCAGTGGTTAAAAGCCCGCCCGTGGAAGAAGGGAGACGTTTAGGTGCTCCCGTGGGGCTGCACCGACAGCTTTTGTCGCTGCTGTCAGTAGTATTTTACACTGTGGGAGATGCTATTAACTGAGCCTGGGGGCAGGGGCTCCTAGGTCTCAAATCCTGCACCTTGTGCACACCTTTGGTGCCTGGATCCCTGTACGGTGACAGTTGTCTGTGCTTTAAATGGGTAAAGTTCCCCAAGTGCCTCTGCACCTCCTTGCTGTTGTTCTGCAGTAATTCCTATTTCCCACATAGCAAACACCTTTGTCAACTTCAGTTCAAACTTGCTTCCTGAGCAAGCACTGAGCCTGCCAGGTGTCCCCTGTAGCTGCAGGACAGGCACAGACCCACTGCGAGCCAGCTGCAGCAGCTCTGCTGCTTTTCCTGAGAAGACTGCTTTGGTCATCTTCCCACAACGTCAGTGGGTGAATGTGCCCAGGGGACCACAGGGCCATTGTGCTGCCTCTTGCCTTCAGATCCCAGCCCTGAGTCACATGCAGCACCTCTGGCTGCAAAGGGTGGTGATAAATAGCGGCTCCGGACCAAACTTGCAGGTGCCAGGTGGCTTCTGACTCTGCCACCCACCTCGCTCCCAAGCTTCTTTGTAAGAGCTGGCAGAAATAGTGCCGTGCTGGGTAGAAAATGCCAGCCCAGCACCATCAGTGTGTTTTCCATCCTATGTTCTGGTTTCCCAGCCCTGTGGGGCACTGGTGAGCCACATGCCCATCTCCCATCACAGCTGCAGAAAAGCCCTGTCACTAGATCTGGCTCTGCTGCCCAGGACCCCCATTCCCACAGCTCCCCTGAGTTCAAGTTCTCCTTATCTTCTCCATGTTTCTCTTCTATTTAATTTATTACTATCCTTAAAAAGTTGCCTCTTTTAAATGTCTAAATAATTATAACTATTAAAACCAACTCGTCTCTTGCATTTTCCAGACTTGGCAGCTCCTCTGCCTTCCATGCTTTCCTGGAAAGCAGTGTCTGTAAAAGCCCATCTGTGTTGGGTAGGTCACCAGTGCCAGCCCGAGACAGGGCTGTGCATCATCAGAGGTGAAAGGGAGCCCAGAGGTCTGGGAATTTTGTGTGGAATTCATCCAGAGTCCTTGCGGTGACTCGCTGTCTGTCCTGCATCGTGCCTGTCTCCATGGAATGGAGAGAAAAATTAATTCTTCTAGCTTTTTTCCTTCTTGCCATGACAAGGACTTGATCTTAAGCTCCCTCTCTGCAGGGATAGGTGGGAAGGAGTGCTCAGATCCATCACCTCTCAGTGCAGTGCTCCTCCTCCAGTTTGTCTGATTGATTTGGTCTCATGTTTTGTTCTTTAGACTCTGCACTCTATTACCTTTTTTTTTCTTGAGTTGGTTGAAGAGAAACTACATCCTTCATGTTTTAACATCATGTTTTCTCCCTGTTTTTTTCCGGAGGTGTGGCATAATCTCCGTGCTGGTGGCTTTCACTCTTTATTTGGGCAGTTTGGAGACAGAAGCATGTCCTTCCATCCATGCATCTGGTGTGGTGGTTGAGAGGAAGGTTGCCAGGGAAGGATACTAGCTCCTGGAATATTTGTGGGAGCACAAGTCCTGCTGCTCCAGCTCTAAGCCCATCCTATGAAGGGCAGATGTGCTCAGCTCCAGACAACCCTGCCCATAACCATGTATGAAATGCTGCTTCTGAATTCCTTCTTGGCTGTTGTCAGTCAGTAATTAAAGCCTGATATATAGAAACTGATTTGATTTCTTTCTTCTCTCTGCATACCATTATGTGGCTTTGTATAGCTTGAAATATTCCTGATGGTCATAAGATTATTTTTGTTATTTTTAGAAGTCTGTACTTGCTTCTTAATAAAGCCTTGAGTCTTTGGGCTGGAAAAGATTCACGTTTTATTAGCTGAGCTAAAAGGCATAAGTTCACAGAATATACACATCACAGTGCTGTCCTGACATGGGGTGAGTCCTGCCTGTGAGATTTCTTTTCTTGTCTTCTAGATGGGCTTTGGACATCTCTTTTTATTGCTTGGAAAGCTCAGCCTGATGGATAGATTGGTCAAAGTCAAGAGAGGGCTTTGTATTAAAGCAAGAAAAAAGACAGGTCAAAATGAAGTTTTGGGATGACTGAGATCAGCACAAGCTGTGGGAGGCCGCCTCTCTCTGGATTGTCAGGCCAAATGCAGCAGGGGAGGATGGGACTCTGATGTCTGGCTGCCATGGGGTCACTTTTACTGTTGCAGCAGGTCAGTTGTTTCTTCTCCCATGCTTGTTTTGGTCCTTCTGTACCTGGTTAGCAGAGAAGCCTCACACTGTCCATGGCAGAGCTTATCCAGGGGAAGAAGGAGAGGCCAAAGACACAGAAGATGCCTGATTAATTTTTTAATTGGATGTGCAGAGAAAGGAGAGCCACATGTTACCTGAATTTCCTTGCCTCAGCAGTTAATACTCACTGTGCCATATCCTCACCCTGCTATGGCTCTGCATTAATTGTAACACAGGTGATGAAGATAAAAGCCACTGTCCGTGGACCTTCCCTTGTGTTTCCTTGTCGTTGGTGCAGCATGAGTCCTTCAGATGGGAATGGCTCTGAGGGATTTCCAGCTTGAGCCTGTAGCTCACTCAGGGCATGTTGGCTGCTGGGGGAGAGAACAGACCCGATCCCAGCCGAGCAGCTGGGATTTTCACTTCTGACAGAGTCTGGAACACTGAGGAAGCAAGACAGTGGCGGGGAGTGAACAAACAGCTGTGCCATGGGTTGGGTTGGGCGTCATACAGTGCTCAGGCACCTCCAGGAGCTGGGCAGGGAAGGTTCCTGCTGGCTTTGTTCTCCTCCTTGGACTAGTTGAACTCGTCTGGTCTTTTGTCCCTCCATGAATTGGGCAACACAGCCCTCAATAGCAAAATCCAATTGACTTTCCCACTCCTGAGTTTTATTTCATTAGGAGCACAAAGGCTTTTATTTGGGGATCCTTGGGGTGCCCAGCATGCCTCAGTTTCTCTGCCTCAAGCCATCCACTGTGTCAGGCCACCGTCGCTAAGCCATGCTGAGGTCTTGTTTGCAAAGCAGAAGGGAGAGGGGAAAGATGGCCAAAGGCTTTCACTTAAGGAAATAAAGGAGAGAGAGGAAAAAGGCTCTTGCAAACCCCTCTCTCTTCTCATACAGCCAGCTGACATAACCTTATTAAATGCAGGCACTCGCCTGTGTTCTTATTCACAGAAAGCTAGTTTCCTGTGGAAAATTCACAGGACAGTCACAGACAAACCCAATGCTTTCCCAAATAGTACAAATATGCTCTATAAATGATGGCATTAAATACAGGAAAGGAAGCAAAAGGGGTTAATTAACCGTTATGGTCGCTTGAGTGGTGGCGAGGAGCCGGCTGAGAGCATCACTGCTTTGCCACTTCCTCAGCAACGGCCTGTCAGTTGCTGATGCTGCCCAAGAGATGAAAAATAATGCTAAAAATTTTTTTTTAAAGCCAGATTTAAAGAAACCATTTTTTGTTTTAACCTGTGGCTTTAGCCAGGAAAAAGGACAGATAATAGTGCCTAACATGAAGTGCTGCCTTGAATGAGTAGTGCTGAGAGGTGTTGAGGTTCAGTGGCTGGGACATCTGACAAGGAGGTAGGGGAAATACGCTCCCCGCAGTGTGACTCCAGCCCACCCTTTCTTCTCCCTGTTTCCTTTTTGCCATTTCTGTTCCTGACATGGTGAGATCTCCCTGGAGGCAAGACAGGATCTGTGTTCCCTGTGGGACAGCAGTCTCAGAGCCAGTGATACTGCTGCTCATCGAGGCATATTATTTACCCTATTGCTAGACGAATATTCATTTTGGTGCTGCTAGATTAGCAATGACAAATATGCGATGGGCAATCAACGTGAAAGCCTGAATTTGCATTAACTTAGGGGTGTATGTTTTGATTTCATTGGTTATTTTACCAAGAACAAGGTTAACTTGGTTTAGTGGCTTGATCACTGAACTTGTCCTAATTAAGCTTTGAAAATTGCATCCCTTTGAGCAAGGGTCCTGTCCTACCTCAGCGGCTGCTGTTGTGGCCCTGCTTGGGGACAGCTGTCTGCCAAAATGGGTTAATTGCACCCCAGCATCAGCAGATCCGCTCACACCAAGATGCCTGTGCCCTGCTATCGAAGAAAATAAAGGATAATATCTACACCAGTGGCTGTGGCATCTAGGAAAAAAAACCCAAAATAACAAACAGTGAACAAAACATAGCTAATTGATTATACAGCTAGACAGGTCTCACTTTCTAACCTGCTTAGAAGTGCTTCTAACACTTCTAAACCTGCTTCTAATGCTGTTTGAAAGCTCTCTGCGATACCCTTGCCGGATGTACCCCAAAACATCTTCTAAAAGGCAGGGCTGGAGCTGTAGAAAACAGCAGGTGCCTGGGAATATCAAATCATCTGATTCCTGTGGTAAAGAGGGGAGTAACAGTTACTGATATTTTTATCACTCTCCGGTTCCAGCTGCCATTTAGGCACAGCAACATCCTTCCTTTTGCAAGCAAAGCGGGAAAAAGGACAGGATTCACCCTGCTCTTCAGGAGGAAGAAATTAATTGCCTGCATTTGTGAACAAGGTCATTGGTCATCAAGGCAAAACCCTACACCATGCAGTCAGCAGAACCCGGTGCTTTGCCTTGGTACCTCCAAGGACATGCACATTCTGTTGTCCTCAACCTTTTTGGCAGATTTTGCTGGTCTTTCTGTTGTAGCATCACCATTACAAGTCCTTGAGCTCCAGGGTGCTGCAGCCATAGCCACACATGGGTCCTGTGTCTTTCCCAGCCATGGAAAAGATATTTTGTACTTGGAAATTGAAATGTCAGAAAATAGTGGGCAGTTTGTGTAATCCAACTGGAAGTACCTATAGACTGCAGTAGCAGGGTGATGCTAATTGCGTTTCTGAACAAGGTTTAGTAGGAGATAAGATTGTTCTTGTGGTATTCAGGGCAGGAGACAGCAGGTCTGGACAGTTGGCTCCCATATAGTTAACAAATGGTACTTGATAGATATAGCCAAAGAGAGCAGTGGCCCACTCAACATGCCAGGGCATGTCTCTGCTTCTGATGAAAATCTGTCCTGGTGTCACAGGGAGGAGTCTGCTTGTGATGTGGTACAGATGGCCACTTTGACATTTTCAATCAAATGTGTTGACAGACCTTGTGTTATAAAGCTGTAGAAGTAAAAATATATGGTCCTTTTTTAAAAAAAGAAAAAGGGCAAAGCAAACCTGGTGTGATTAAGTTCATCCAATTTACCAGATGGATTTCTGCTCTGCTGTGCAGGATGCTCTCTTCCAGGAGTTTCTCTGCATTTCATGTGCTGCTTATGTAGGAGTGTGAGTTCTCTCCATTTAATGAGTTTGATTGGTATAAAAAGATAATCTAGAATTGTTCCTGCTGTAATGGACCTTGGGAAGGGGACCAGGGGTTGAAATTTTGCATAAATCTCATAAGCCACAGAGTAGTGGCTGGCCATAATTACAGCCATCTGCCTCATCCCATTGACACCACCACCACATACAGCCCTTTCAAAGAGGAAATGTACTTTTAGCAAAGATTCAGCAAGATAAAAACATTCATCTTCCTTTACTGTTTATGCTATAGGGGTTATGATGCAGAAGTCAAACAAAGCCATGGATGGGTTTGGGAGACCAGCAGTTCTGGGGCAGTCAAATGGAATTCTTTTACATGGCTACCAGAGACGTAGATGACTGGAGGGATTCCCAGGTCCTTGGTGAAGAGAGTGACTGGGACCTGTGTCCTTGGCTCTAACTCTCATGTGGGAGTGGCTGTTGCTGTTTGCCCAGCTGTGGTGGTCTGGTGCTGCATAGCTCAGCATGACTTGTAATGCCTAATGAAATAACACTGTTTACAGATGGGCAGATTTATTATGCCTTAAATTAGCATTTGGGGTGAGGGAAGTGCTAGTAAAAGCAAGTTCTGTATTGAGTGTTTCAGCTCGTTTGCCAAAGTCAGGCACTGTATAATTTGAATCCCTCTGGGGAGGAGTGTAATCTGAGGATTTGTTTGGTCCCTGCTTTGCTCTGGTTGTTTTTTGCAAAGCTGCTTTGGTCCTGGGTTATGATCAACACCTATTCTCACTGAAAGCAGAATCATCTGGGAACCACAGGAAAATGCTCCGGACTGGTCATAAAAGGTTAAATTCTTCATTTCAGTTAGTTTGTTTCAATAATTAAAGATTCTCTTTTTTTTTGTCACGTTTTGAAAATTGTCCAACACACTGTGGTCATGCAGAGCTCATTTTTCTATCTGTGGGCAATTTCTTCCAGCTCATGCAGCCTGTGGGGTGCTCCTGAAGTACTTCTGTAGGGTTCCTGGTACTTTCACCTGCGGGCTGGTCACCTGAGAATTGTGATATTATTGCTTCCTCTGGTCTAATAGCCTTTCTTGTGAAGCCAGAAGGCTCCTTTGTGTTCTGTTCACGAGTTGCCCACAGCACCAATAATTGTTTGAGACATTTGTACAGCTAATACACCTGTCAGAACCTGTCAACAAGAAAAGCTCATTGTAATATCACTGCTTTAAAGAGACTGGAGAAAGCAGCAAAGCCAACCAGAAAGTAAATGTGTTGTTCCTGTTGTCACATAGATCTGAGGACAGGAGACGTAAGTAGAGCTTAATTCTCATCCAAATGGAAGTTCTGTTTCACACTCCAGTACAGCTTCTGATTTATGGATTACTTGACATCACAATATTTTCATTGCTAAAACCTAAATGGGAAGATGCATCTAAGTCCTGATCTAAAAGCCCAACGTAAATACAGGGACAGTACCTGCTGTTACCAGTCCTAGCACCAAGCTAGGTGAGTTCCCAGTTTGCAGAGGACTGGAGAAATTCTACAATCTCTTGAAAGGAATGTTGAACCATGCTGCAAGCAAATTTAAACAGACAGCCTGTGTCCTGAGGTTATCTTGGGCTAGGCTACCAGCCTAGCTGGCTGAAAAGGAGTGTGATGATATAAAGGGAAGAAGGGAACGCAGGAAGGCACTGATCTGAGAACTAATGAGGGGAAGAAAGGAGCAGCTGAGGTGATTCATCGAGGTAAAATGTTGTTGGCTGCTGTAAATGGGGAATCAGTTAAACCATGCTGGAGGTTCCACTCTGAAGTCTATAGGATGGAGACTGAGAGCTCTGAACAAGGACATGATCAGGCCAAGGCAAACTCTGGCGTTCCTGGTCATACTGCAGGGAGACAGGTCTGGAATGTATCCTGCAGAAGACACAGGGTTTTGTGTGAGCTGTGAACATCACAGATCATCATCTGCAGCTGCTTCAGGAGTGCTGACCAACAGGTCTTGATGGATTCCTGTTGTTCCATCTCTTAACACTGGAGTTGAGTTTTCCTCTACTCTGCTTAGCCACAGTCTATTCTACCTGGATTCATGAATCAAGACCATACTCCTGGTTCATCCTGAGTAAATGGAGCTGGAGCAAGCCTGTGAATTAATCCAACAGCTGCCACACTGAAGGATGCAAAGCTAGGCACATCCATCAGCACACATGCTGTAAAGTAGGCTTGAAAGCACATCCAAACTGATGCCTGTATTTATGAGCCATATGTTGCAATGATGGTTACTTATTGTGCTTATCAATGCAATAGAGAACAGGGGTTGTTTAGCTCCCCTCCAGTGATGTTACTGGCCTCTGTGCCCACCAGAGGACTAGAACTCATTGTGGTTTTATTTTCCATGCAAGTTCTGGCATTTTCCTTTGTAGTGAGTGGTGCTGACGGTAATCAGGGAGAGCTCAAGGTTGCTGTTCAGCACAGGATCTGATTGCAGGCATCTGTCACCGAGACATGGTGCTGACAGGTGAGGGCCTCCTGTCCCTGCCACAAGCAGCCTCCAACTGCACCTGCACAGTTTAGCAGGGCTATCTTCATAAACCCAGCCATGAGCTATGTGGCTTAGAGATATTTTTGTAACAAGATAAAAAGGATACTAGTTCAGTCATTTACCTAACTTCCCATCACAGTTCAAGAGACCATTAATGCTGCTAGGCATTTCTTCTTTTCCTTCCTAGATAACTCGATGTTGACAAAGGATGCTTCACCACGACAGGCAGCATAGTGCAAAGCTAGGACTGATGTAAAAACAGAAAACTATTACTGTTGAAACTGCTTTTTGATGTTCACCTGGAATTTCAGTTACATAGAGTTGTTGGGGTTTTTTCTTTTAATTTTTTTTTTTTTTCATTGTTCATTAACTTCAAGTGAAAATTTTCAGGATGTGCTGGAAAACATCCAGTGATTGAAAGACTCCCTAAAGTCCTGGTGTTTTAAATCTCCACCAAGAAAATTCAGAATAGACTGTATCTTGTGTATATGTTTTGTCACTCTTTGGTACTCTGAAAAGAAATCCGAAAAGAAATCTGTAGTAAACACTGTGCTGTGCTGCACTGCCGCCTTCTATGGGTGGGAATTGGTTCTTTTTATAACTTCAGTTCAAAGGGGTTGATCAGGCTGTTTCTGTGGTCTGCAGAGAATTTCCTTCTTCTACAATCCCTCTTGATTAAGTCTGTGTTTCTGGGAAGGCTCTGGGTATCCATCCAACCAAAGAGATGCTTTCACCTTGTGTAACATCTCTTGCATGGTGGGTGTAGCTTATCTCCAAATCACCACTGCCCACTTCTGTGTCCACCTTGCTGGGCAAAGCACGTCCTCTGCCCAACACCCAGAAGAGTGGTAACATGAGCAGAGCTGTTCAAATGAGCATTAAGTTACATTCTAGACCTGACTACATCTGACAGGACCCACAGGCAGCCAAGTTAGCATCCAGTTACTGGCAGTTTCACTAATGGAACATTTAAAGCAAGGGTTAGGGAGTGGAAGTCATTAGCAGCTGCATTAACTTCCATCCTGGATTCTGTGCACAACATTTGCTCAAATTATAGAGCTGTTTGGATTCAAGCAGCTCCTCTGATGGCAGCTAATGAAACTGGTCCCACAGTTCAGCAGTGGCATCAGCCAAAATCCTGGTTGCAATCCAAACTGCAGGTTTTTTCTCCTAATGAATTAATCAGCTGATTGCGTGCGTGCTATAGCTCATTAGAGAGGTGCGTGGCAACCTTTGGAAGGGAAGTGCGGCTCTGTGGGGCCTAGAGGCCATTCCATTGCAGGAACATGCTCCTCTGAGTATTGCAGCACCATATGCTTTGCTCTAATTAATGGGTGTTGTTCCTGGAGTCTTTTGATCTCAGGAAAATGACTGTAAAAATTGTAATACTGTAAACCTTCAATAACTTGGACTAAAACCTCAAACCGCTCAAAGTAATTTTCTTTAATCTAGCATGTGGTGTTGGGGATTTTTTTTAATATTATTATTTTAAAAGCTTCCACCCTATTTAATGGTAGCTGCAGAGATAAAGCAAAGCGTAATTTGGAAATTAGTTCCAGATGTTTGAGTTGTAGCTTTATTTTACTAATCTGGGTCATTAATTTTGTTGAATAGTATGTTTGGATTTTCTTCCTTGCGTGTGTGAAGCATGGCTGCAGGGTATAATGGGACTTCTGTCAGGAAAGGGAGCTTTCAAAATCCTCTCACCCCTGGGCAACCCCACAGAAACAAAGCCTGTTTCTTTGTGGTTATCCAGCATGGAAGGCAGGAGATGAGCCATGGAGAAGAGTGGTGGGGTGGTTTGTGCTCCTGCTGCACCCCGGGGCATGGGACACAGTGGGTAGGGACTGGGGTGCCCCTGCCAGAAAGCCAAGGGCCAGGTTCAGGCCAGGGTAAGGGTCTAACCTCCCAGCCATGACAGCACCCTTTTTAAATGAATAAAACAAATTTTTCACTTGATTAATGAGAAAAGATGCAGTTTGGTTAAGCTTTTCAAAGACTATTAATAAAAGGGATCTTTTCAATGGAAAACAACTTCCTTGTGCTCAAGCCTTGGACTGCCCCAATGATTTGGAATATGGGACATACCAGGATCCTCTCAGTGCATGTTGCACATTCAGATTGTTTTGGGAGTTGTGTTAGTCACTGGCCTCAAAGAGGTGCCCAGACAGATGTTGGTGGCCATGACACCATTATTTTAGTACGCTGTAGGTGTCAGGCAGAGCACTGGGGGTGCTGGGGTGCTGCTTGTACCCCTGCCAGCAGCTTCCTCAATTTAACCCCTCGTTTAGCTTTGATGGGTATGGAGACAGTCTGGGATAGTGGTGCAAGCTCAGGGTCTGGTCCACGAATCTGCCAACGAGCCAGGGACTGTGGTAAAGCTCTGCTCTCCTCTCAGCTTGGTAAAAGGCTGGGTACATTGAGGATAACAATCTCCATCCCTGAGCAAAAGGAATGTTATGACCTCTGCGGGATTAGGGCTGTTTTCCTCAGAGAGAAAAAAAACATCCTGATTGTTTGGGCCTAAGCTTTAGCTACATAGTCATTTTAGTACTACAATAGCAGGCAGAATTGTGGAGCTGGCTTGCTTATCCTCATTTCTGTTTTGCTGTTTATCCTGTTTATCCTCTCCTTGTTACCCTGAACTAGTTTGTCTTGTAAACGCCAATCTACCACGCTTAAAAAGAAATCATCAGGAAGAAAACTTGCTGACTGAGTCTTTCCTTTGCCTGTGGCAGTTGAATAAGCTCATCATCTTATATAATATTAATATTTGTAAAAGCAGACCTACAGAGCTCATAAATCTTCCATAAAAGAGGGGCAATATCTATGTCTATTTTAAAATGAAGCAGGTAAGTAGGTTCCAGAACAAACGAATATTGATACAAAGGAGGTGGAGAGATGAAAGAAATGAAATTGCCATTTTAATCAGAAAATTCTCTCTGCATATGTAATACCAGAAGCCTCACTACTGTGGGAGCCAGCACTTTACTCTGGGTGATCTCGCTTGATCCTGGAAAGACCCAGTGGCTGGCTGCTCCCTGGTATTCCATTTAAGTGGCTTTAGGAGCAAAAAAAAACTCCAAAATTGAAGCAGAGCTTATTTGCAGAGGGGAGGACTGCATTACCATTTTTCTGAACTTTGTCCTTCTCCAAATGGGAAAAATAAAAGTGAAAAAAATCTGTAGTTTTGGGTTCTGTTAAACATCTTTTTAAGGCAAGAAGCAGGCTTTTTCCCATTACAGATGGGAACCCAGATGAGAAAAAAAAAAAGTACAGTTTATTTTTAGCTAGTCAAGTGAGTAATCTGTCTCCAAACACACCTGTGGAGCTGCTATGTGAAGGAACAACACTGTGGTGTTGCTAACAAGGTGCCTTTGCAAAGGCAAAATCTGCTTTGGAGCAGTTAGTTTAAGACTGTAATTCTTCTGTTGGGCATCACCCATGGTAGAGGATGGTAAAATGAAAAGGTGAAGAGGCAGGGACACATGGAAAAATTTCATTTTTTTCATTTTTTTTTTCACTTTTCTTAGTACTACTGCTGTGAGACAGTTGCGATGGCTTTTTCCCTCTGCTGCGATCATCGTGCAAGTCCCCCCACCTGGAATAGGGCAAGGGCCCCAGAAGGGCCTCCAGCCCCCGGAAGGGACATTTTTGTCCATAAACTTCCCAGCTGTGGTTTGTAGGCAATGTGTGTGCTGCTGCTCTGTGCTGAGCAGCACCAGGGCTCTTGCTGGCAGCTGTGTTTTGCTGGTGGAGAGGCGGGGCAGATGGGTGGGTGGTTTTGGACCTTTTTGCCAGGCATGCAGCTCTTTCTTTTTGCCTTTCGGTTTATTTTTTTTTTGCTGGACCTGAGCCAGTGCAGAGCCTTTCATTCTGTATTTCTCAGTGGTAGAGCTGGATCAGAAGATTAATTCTGGACTTGGCTCCCAGACCTATCTTTGCTGATGGTGATTTCCATAAAAATTGAACCAGGATCATGTGAGCCCCAGACCAAGGTACCTACCCTGGGGCATGGTATGAGTCATGTAGCGCAGCCCCACTTGTTCCCAGCTCCTCTCGGAGCCAGAAGATGGTTAGACATTGGCTTAATATGATTTTTTTGATGAAGCAATTTTTTTTTTACTTTTGAAATAGTTCTTGAAGCTGAATATTCTCATGGGATTAGGTCAATTCATTTAGCACAGTACACTTTTAAGAAAAGTTTTTATCATGCCAGCTGAGGCAAGGAATGTGTTCATAGAATTTTTGCATTCAGCTGAAATCACTATTTCATTTAAACATTTCTTAATAAAAAATAAAAGATAATGAGAGCTGGCAATAAAAAAGTGCTTTTTTATTAAGGTGAAAATAGGAATGGGATGTGTTCAAGTTATCTCAAGGGAAAATGTTTTCATGTTCTTCTTTATAGAAGTATGTAAGTTTAGCCTTTGTCATTATCAAGGACAAGAGAATATCTGAGAAGGGGGCATGCAGACAATTAGCCAGACAACTTCTGCTTCTTCTTTGTCATCTCCAAGCTAGCTTCGGTTTCTCTTGAAATTTTCTGCCACAGCAAAGGTGGAACGTTAAAGTTCAATGTTATGAATCAGCTTTGCTACAAGGAGAGAGGAAACCAGCCAGAACCCCTACATGGAAAAGAGCTGAATGACAGCAGTATCACAAAGGTCTATAAAACTAAGGGGGATCTGAGTAAAGCAGGATAAACTTGATGGTCTCGATGAAAAATCACATGAAGGGAAATCGATGCTTGCAAGGTAGATCAGGTGAAGGATTTGTGATCTCTGACCACTCATTCCATCTTTTACGTAGAGAGCCCCCAGTTTGCTTTGGGGTGTCCGTTTATGTTTGTGCTTTCTCTGTTCCTTGGGCTTAGGAAGGAGAGGAGACCCATGTGACTTTTGTTGGCTATCCCGCCGCTGTTTCTTTCCCCAGCCTTTTGCTGCTGCCTTCATTCCCAGGAGCTCCCAAGGACAGCTGAGTTTTGTCTGTCTCTGGTGTGGCAGTGTCTCCACTGTCATTAGAGGAGAAATGACATTGTCTCCATGGCCAAGGAAGAAACCAAATTAAATTCCACCATCCTCAGCAGCTGATGGGCCAGCTGCTGACCTCAGTGTCACAGCCAATTTCTCATGAAGAATCAAAGATTAATTGTATCTCTAAGTTCTGTCACAAATGGCTTGGCTATGCAAAGGGACAAACTGTAGCAGAGTAGAAGACGGGATGGCACTGGGCCTGGCCATCAGCCCCGTGGCAAGGAAAGGCTGTGACAATGCTCACACAATCCCAGCAAGGTGGTGGCTAATGGAGGTGCGTTAAGCAACAAGAAATGTCCAGATAAGCTGTTTCCTGAGCACACCATCTCACTGAAATAAGGCAACTGTGAAGAAGGGTGTGGAAAGAAGTGAATTGCTGGTGAGAAGCCCAGCACAGCAGGCCATGCTCCCCAATAGAGAGTCACACCAAGCCTGGGGAGATCTGTCATAAAGCTCTGTAAGTGTGAATCTGTTTAATTGGATTTTGCAGAGATGGGCTAGGGGTTCTGTGGCATTCAGGGTGGCAGCTGCAGGTGACACCAAACTATGAGACATTCAGAGTGTAGCAATAAGCAGCTACTGGCTTCTGGCACTAATCTGGCTACCATAAATTTGTGGTGTATTGACTGTAGTGGAAGTCTGGATCAATACCAGTCTTCATGAAGCTAAACAGATCAATATTTGATACAGATAAAGAAAATAGAGGGCAGGTGTTTATGGCATTCCCTGTGTGCAGTATTATTATTCTTTGCTCATCCTTCTGCCGAGGGAATGGAGGGAGAGGGAAGGAAGGTAAGGAAGGACTTAGAAATGTCTCGTAATTCACAAGACATTTAAAAAGCAGTTGTAAGAAGGAGATTTATAGCATTTTCCCCATCAATTTTAGCCTGAAGAGAGAAAGAGAAAAATCTTCATAAATATAGATTGTCCTTTGAGAGACCGATTGAAATGTGGATTTGGGTTTAATAAGATGGCTGTGGCAAGGGGATCACTGGCACATGGCTGTGCTTGCCTAGGCTTTGGGAAAGAGGGACATTCATAGTCCCTTCTGCTTTCTAGTGGTAGAGAGACCCACACCTGGCTGTAAATACTTTAGGGCAACTGGCACAAAGGTGATTAAACCACGGGGTGTGGAAATGCTGGAGAGGAGGGCTCAGTTTTCTGTCAATGCTGAGGTCAGCTGCCTTAGGTCTTGGATGACTGTGTGGCACAAAGTGGGCTCAGAGACTTCATGACTGAGCTTATTTCCAAACAAAATCCTGGTGTTGTGAAGGTCAGGGTAAAACAAGCCACCCTTACAGAATCATTTAAGTTGGAAAAAACCCTTGAGATCGAGTCCAACCATTAAGTTAATGCCCTCAAACCATCAGGGTGCACTGAAGGGAGAGGACCTTCAGGGTGTATTTTCCCTGTGTCTATATTGCCTTCCTTTCCTTTTCTCATTTCCCCTTCACCTTGTTTCACAGGACTGGCTGACAAAATTTGGGTATCTGCCTCCTCCGGACCCTGTCACGGGGCAGCTGCAGACGCAGGAGGAGCTCACCAAGGCCATCACTGCCATGCAGAGGTTCGGGGGGCTTGAGGCCACAGGAGTCCTAGGTCAGTGGCTCATGACCCCTCTTCTTCTTGGTGCAGAGCGAGGCAGGGATGGCTTTTTGCGGGTCTGTGGGGCAGAAGAGACTTGTATTGTGTTCTGGAGCAGCATCAGGGAAAGCACCACAAAAAGATCACGTGGGTGGAGCGTACGGCCCAGTTTGCAGCTGTAAGAGTAATTACATGGCTCAGGTGCTCTGTTGTCTTGTGTTTTGAAGAACATGAGGCAAGCAATTATTTCAACAGACCCAGAGACCCTTGGGGTTCTTAGTGTGCTTAAAATAGCTCTTGGTGTGTTCCAACAAAAAGAATTTAAAAAGACTAGGGGATAAAAAGGGAGAAAGTTGTCCTGTTTAAAACCTTACTTGAAGCATCAAATGGAATTGAACAGAAATCCCGATTAAGACTCCCAATTTGTATACATTGATATTTTGGGTTCTTTGGTGCTGGGGCACAGGCAGGGAAGGGAGAAGGATGCTATTGCATCAGCCCAACTCTGTTTGCTCTTGCCCAAAGCGCATAGAGCCAGGAGGCTCTTTGGGGCTCTCCTGCGATCTCACTGTGCCACAGCAGCTCCAGCTACTCCCCAGTCATGCCCAGCCAGCCAGGAGCCCATCACCTGCTCCAGCAGCTCCGTTGGCCAGCAGGGGCAGGCAGTGGCATCTGTGTGGCAGGCACATCTGCCTGGGAGGGAGCAGTCCAAGGGCAGGCTGAAGCAGCCTGAGTTCACCAGTGTGGCGTGGGTCATTTCTCTCAATGCCTTCATTGAGGGAAGGAGAAAGCCAGCATTATCCCGGCCCTCCGAAGGGTGCCTCTCTGTTCTCCTCCCCTCTGTTACCCTCCCACCACGGGGCCAGCGTACTTCTGCTGCTCAGGACACAATTAAGGAGAAGCAGCTAATTAGCAGGCGGGTCTCTATCCATCCCAACACCCCAGCACCCCTCCACTGGTCCTCTGAAGCCACGGCTGTATCCCAGCACTGGGACTTCCTTTCTCTGGTCTTAACTGAGCACATGCAATAATTTCTCTTCCACTACATCAGAATTTCTCTTCCACTACATCAGAAGCTGCAGGAGACCCCGGAACAGGAATGACCATTCAAATTGCATTTTCAGAGGAGGCATTTGAAACGGGCCGGGGTGGGAGGGACGGCTGCTCTGGGGAGGTCATAGTTGTGGGTTTGTTTATGAAAACAGAGTTTAAAAGGTAAAGTCAGCTGGGAAATGAGTGAATGAAACAATTTTTGCATTTCAGCTGTTGAGAACAGACACTTCAAGCTTGCATTCATTTAAAATAATTCATGAGAAGGAATATGGACATTCTTCAAATGAGTTCCTAGCTGAAGAGAGATGGAGTTTATTTACATGTGACTGTTTCTCCTTGACAGAGGAATACTGGGAAATTCATCAAGAGAGAACAAAACAGAATATTTTAAAAAATGTTTTAAAACATAATCAAAGCTGGCCACAGGTGGGCTTCCAGCAGTAATTGCTGTCCAGTGGCGGGAGCAGCAGTGGCACATAAGGGGCTCAGTGTTCCGTGGGTGTCACCACAACATGCTGGGGCTGGTGCCATGCCCCAGTGGGCTCCTGAGTATTGACTTTTGCTCTTCTGGCTCATTCTTAGCATTTCATTTCCCATGTCTTTGTTCCCCTGGGATTTCTTAACCCACCACTCCCACGATTTCTTGTTTTTTCTCTAACGCTAGATGAAGCCACCCTGGAGCTGATGAAGACCCCTCGCTGCTCTCTGCCCGACCTCACCACTGAAGAGACCAGGAGGAAGCGATTTGCCCAGGCTGTGACCAAGTGGAGAAAAAGGAACTTGTCCTGGAGGTAGGAATTCATCAGTCCCTGCTGAAGTCATGCAGCGAAAGACCAGTTCCACAGTCACCTTTGTTAAATTAGGCTTTGAGATGAGTTTTAAGGTGATGATTAAAACATGTCCCTCTCAGCTCCCAGGACCTCATAGACCATTTATTTTAACTCTTCTCCTGACAGTCTCAGCAGTGACTTCTTGGACACACTCGGCAGTGCCCGGGAATGGTGCAGATTTGGCTGTTGAATTAGCTGTCAGCTTTTTGCTGGGTTGCAATGGTTGTTAGAGCATCTTTTTTCTTGAGTTCATTAGGGCTCTGCGCTTTCTCAGGCAGCAGCCAAGTCTGGAGCTTCTTCTCTTGCCCCGCCTGAGTCCAATGGTAGGAGCATTTTCTGGGTAATAAAGTCACTTTTTTTCTCCTAATCCTTGATATATATACAGATGAGTATTTTTCCCTCAGTGTCAGGGAGGGACAGATGTGGGTCCCTCTGCACCTGTGACACACACAGAAGTTCAATTCCAACTTTCAGAAGTATGCTGCAGGTCAGGATTGGCAAGCAAACTGATCCCTGTCTCACCAAGATTTGTGCTTTTTGGGACTCATTTTTCCTCCCTCAATTACCATGTGCTGCGCTGATTTTTCCTCTAAGAATAGTGTGCAGCACGAGGTGCTTGTAATGTCCTGAAAATACATGTAGATCTTATAGGAAGTTCTCCTTACTAATAATAAGTTTCTCTTTGATCCTGGCATAGCCCCTAGAGAGAGCCCTCTTCCCACTGCAGTAGTAAATCTCAGCTTGGCTGTTACTGTCGACACGTGTTGAAGCTATGGCCTTAGCAGATATTTGGTTTATGGTCCAGCAGATTCCTTTGAGACTTTATTTTGAGAAAATATAAACAAAATTCAGCTTCAGTAAGAAACAATTTTGGTTCATAGATGGCTTCATGTCATAAAGTGACCCATGTTATCAAACCTCAGCCTGTCTCCCTGTTGCCCAGCCCTGACTTGATGGGGAAAGAAGAATAGACTCCACATTTCAGAAGGGAGAAAATCCTTTAGAGGTAAAAAGCAAACCTGCCCTGGCATTCTGGGAGCTGCTAGAGCCAATGCAGGTGCATGGCTTGTGCACAGCCTGACCCCAGCAGCTCCTGTCAAACCTGAGTGACAAGCCATGTCAGGGCAGGTGTGGTGGCTGGGCAGCACGTTTGGGTATCTGGCACTGAAGGTCCATCAGGAGTTTGGATGTGCTGACACAGTATCCTCGATTCCAGGATGGAGACAAATGTGGAGGCGAAATGGGGTCTGGCTGTTCTGGTGGATGCAGCCCCGGGATGTCTCTCATTCCCCTCAGAAACTGATGCTGCAGCAAGGATTGACATAAAAAGGGGTTTAGGTCTGAGACAATATTATATGTAATACATAAAAAAAAAATCCATTTCCTGACTAAGTAATTTCTGCTTTTTATTCTTTGATCTTTTCCAAAATCTTGGCTTTTGTCCAAGAAAGGGCTGTATTTTACAACTGTAGGTTGTAGCCAGCAGAACGCTAGAGCATTACAGAAATTTCAATGTAGTATTTACATCCAGCACTTGAGATTAAACTGGGTTTTTGGAAAGTGTCGTGAAAATTGGCCAATAGAGATGTAAAAGTTTTACTCACCTTTCGCATGCCACTTAAAGATTTTAAAAGAGGAAAACAAAACTAAATGCTACCCTGACATGGATTTAAAAGTTGAAAAACCTGAACAATTGAAAGGCTGAAAAAACAGGGGAGCGGAGCTGTAGGAAAGGATGGCCTCAAAATAAGCACGTGTACTGATTGAGAAGGCAGTTTTGGGCAAACAAAATTTTATAGATATACAGGTCATTCAGGTTTCTTCTTTTTACCTTAGAGTACAACTAACCTGTGGGACTGGAGGGCTCAGGGAGCAAAACAATGCAGGCTGCATTCTGCACAGCTCACAGTACAGCCTAGTAGCACCCTGGTACATCCCGTTGCAACATCAGAAATAGAAGGTTTTCTGTGCCTCAGCTCCTTGTAGAGTTTCCTGGATATTACATCACATACATTTTCTTTTTGCAGGATTGTTTTTGTTATCATTTTATTTTCCCTGCGCTCTCCCCAGGTGCCAAGGCAGAGAGTGCCGTGTTGTGGATGCCCTCTGCCGACATCAGTGCCGGAGCTGCCACAGTCACTTCCCCCTCATGTTTGCAACCTTGTTTATCGCTTGCAGATTTTGTTTTATTGCTTCTGGTTAGTTTTGTTTTATTGCTTCTGCTTCCCAAAGAAGAGGAGTTCATAGCTGGCATCTCCATTTCTTCCCAGTGCTTGCTGTCTCCCCACAGTCCTGGGAAGTGCAGCAGCAGGGCCATGCCTCACCTTTGCATGCTTTGGGCTCCTTGGGGCAGGGGGAGCTGTGGAAGCTCAGCTTTTAAAATTTCCCCGTTTTTTTCTTTCAGTGCTGAACTCAACTGGCTTTCATCTGTCTCTAGTTAAGGAGTAGTCCTTTGTGCCATCTCATCAGAACTGCAGTATTTGACACTGATGCTTAGGCCCTGGGCTGCCAGAGCGTGAGCAGACCCCATTGGCAGAGGAGCAGTGACCCCAGACAGTCAGGGCCCACCATTGCTGTGAGTGTCCTGAGCCATCCCCTGAGCCGAGGTGCCACTGCCTGAACCCAGGTGTGGATTTGCTCAGGCATGGAGGGGCGGCAGTCAAGAGGAAGAGTGTGGTCTCCAGTTCTGTGCTCCCATTCCCACAACAGTCCTGACCGTCCTGCTTTTCTCCTTTAATCAGTGGCATCCTGCCATGGGGACCTCCCATCCAAAGCCCAGACTGCTTTGTCCCCCATGTCTGATGGTGACAGGTGCCCAAGGGGGGCAGACTGTCACCTCTCAGCATCAAGCTGCCTTAGGTTATTGTGATGCCCCGTCACAGGCAACTGAGACCCTCATAGGAAGATCCCTGGGCAGCTGAAGCAGAGAGCAGGCCGGTGCATGGAAGCCACAGTGGCTCGGGGCTGACTGGCATTCTGTGTATAATAAAGGGCAGGAGAACAAAAAAACTGAGCATTTTTGGGTGATAGTCTAAGTGCTGGGAGAGGATTGATGGAGGGCTCAAATACCCACTGCTTTCCTCCTCCAGACAATGCAGTGCTGCGGCACTGCCAGGGTAGCACTGGATCAGGGCTGCTGTGCCATGGATGGCTCTGGGCAGCTGGAAAAGCACAGTTGCCAAGGCAGCAAGCATCTACCCTTTCAACTATCCCCTCTTCCTTCTCCTTCCAAGAAAAATCAGTGTGGGTTAAGGTGCAGCCCTTAGCCTGCCGTGTTTGGTAGTTCTCTGCATTTATTTTATTTGTCTGTGGTTTCAGGGCTGGGAAAGTGAAAGAGTGCTTTCATTAGTAAGGTATTGATTTCTCATCCATCACTGATGCTCCCCCACTTTTGTCTTTGGGAGGACAAAAACCAACAAGGAGCCCAGAAATCAAAATAGGCGTGGGTGCCCCTGAATGGCAAACGGAGGCAGATCAGTCCTCTCTAGTCTCTACTTATTAACCATCCTAGATGCAAAGTCTGTTTGGGATGGGTCAAGCAAAGGAGGGGGACACGTGAAGGACTGGCAGCACTGTGTGAGAATCAGCATTCATTTGTCTGCATGATAGCGCTGCTGCCTGGCTGAGCTCTAAACACAGAGGGGAGATTTTCTCCTTGGCATCCGGTTGTGCCCCTCAGCACCACTCGGCAGCTGCAAGTTGCAGTGTTGTGGAACTCGCAGCCCCCTCTGCCACAGAGATGGGCACTCCTCAGGATGTCTCAGAGTATGGTTTGCAGAGGAATGTGACTGACCCTACAGCTCAGGGCAGTGTTGGTGGGGTGGCTGGAGAGACTGAGCAGCCTCAGTCCTCATCACGCTCCTGGCTGGCAGAAGCTGTCTGGGGCAGAGAGCTTTCTCTCCAATTACATCAGGCTTTTGCCCAAGATCTGAGTTCTGTAAGAGGAGTCTCAGAAGGGTTTTACATCCAAGGAGTGCTTTTCCCCACTGGAAACCTAAGCATCATTTACTACCTCTACTACTACTGCTCCTACTACTACTACTACTAATAATAAATTAAGGTAGGAGGAAGCTTATTTATCTGCACGCTGTTAGAAATGGGCCTCCTTTTCAGTGAAATTGGGTGATGCAAGGCAAACAAGCATCCTATCAGCATAATAGTCTTTTCCTAATCTCATTGAAAACAATTAGCAGAGCTCCAGCAATCAAACCAAATGAAATCAAATTAAAAACCCTGATGGGATTCTCTTGAAAAATGACAGTGATAATGAATAAAGGATAAAGGACTTTTCACTTACACCTGCAGCATATTAATAAAATGTGGGACAGCTCAGAGGTGTAGGACTTTTTATAAGAAGTAAAATAGGTATTGATATTGTTTCTGCCTTAATCTAATGTTTCTGGAGTCAGGTCTTGGGATGAATATTAGTAATATTTGTTTCTTTAGACAGGGTTTTTTATCCACCATCCTTGTACAAGGGAGATCTGATTTATTATCCTCATTCTACATCTGGAAAGAAAAGGAAAAGAAAACAGCTCATGTGGTGAGCATGGCTTGAGGAGGAAAGAGCAGATAAGGTCCCCAAATGTGATTCTGTGCCTTAGGCACCTTGATCCTGGAGAAAGGTCATAATTCCCAGGCTAAACACGGTGTTACACATATAATGACTTATTCAGTAGAAATTAAAGCAGCAAAGGGTTTACCTAAGTCCCGAGGAGTGTTACGAAACATGAAGACAGCTAGTTAATGAATATCTGGAATCCAGGTGGCCTTTCTCTCTGTACTGTAGAGGATTACATCCAGACACAGTCTCTTCCATAAATTAAAAATTGCCTGAAAATTGTTTTTTCTAATCCCATGCTCATATTGTTTGTACCTCTATGCTGTCTCCTTTACAAATGTGTTTTCTTTGAAGTCCTACAATCACCTGGTGTTACGTGCATGTAGCTCATTTAGATGAGTCAATAAGGTTTTCTTTGCCAGTCAAGGGATAGCAAAGGCAATGATAGGAATGATCTTGTGCTCATTTGGCTACAATGTGTTTTGCCTGATTCACCCACTCATTCCCACCGTCTCTAGGATGAGCTTCCCAAGTGCTTCAGTGGAACTGTTACTGAGATTTCTGCTTATTGTCATGAGTCCTTTTTTGCTCTATTTGAGATTAATCCCTGACAGGTTTTGCCCTGGCCCAAATGTGGAGCCTACTTTGGGCTGCCTGTCTCTTGAGGGTGTGGGATGTGTTCCCAACGTCGGCAAGCAAGTTGTTCCTGCTCCCCTTTTCACACCCATGGTATCTCCCAGCACTCAGATCACTACTCGGGAAGAGCTTGAGTGGTGTGGCATCCCCTTCTGACGCTTGTAATTACCTCTTGAAATTTAGTCAGGTCATCACTGCCCATTGGTGATGGGAAGTGGTGCGGTACCAAGTAATGCTGTCACGGCTGTATTATGCAGGAGGGTAAAGTGATGTAATCGTAATTGTTGCTTCAGCCTTTAAAAATATGTCAAACCATGAAAACACTTCGGTTGGCATGCTGGTACACAAAAAAAAAGTATCCTTTATTACTGGGGTAGAGATGGCCATCAAAACAGGCTTTTGTCAATAATCAGTCAACAGTACATTTGCTTGGAAAGCATGTATATTTGTGTCAAAATTGTCAACGAAGGATTATCTAAATATATTCCTTTAGGAAGCCAAGGTGCCTTGTTGCATCTTTGTCTCTTCCTCTCCTCTATTAAATCAACAACATTAGGAATCCTTTTTGAGAGTTGGGTTATACAGGGAACATTGACTTTTCTTCCATTCCAGCTGTCCCCAAAAACTCAAAAAGCTCTGAAGGCCTCACTGTGGCTCTGATGCACCAGGCACCTGCAGAGCTAGTTCTGGTGGTTCTCGGAGATCTTTCATGCTACTGACCCATCCTCTTTTTTGTCCTCTTTATTTCAGAGTTCGCACCTTCCCAAAAGAGTCCCACCTGGGCCATGACACTGTCCGAGCCCTGATGTACTATGCCCTGAAGGTCTGGAGTGACATCACCCCGCTGAATTTCCATGAAGTGGCAGGAAACAATGCTGACATCCAGATAGACTTCTCCAAGGCAGATCACAATGATGGCTATCCCTTTGACGGGCCTGGTGGGACAGTGGCACATGCTTTCTTCCCTGGAGACCATCACACAGCAGGGGACACTCATTTTGACGATGATGAATATTGGACCTTCCGATCATCAGGTGGGTAGGTCTGGGTGGGAGAGGTGCAGCCAAGCACAGGGGCTCACGATTTCCCACTTCTGCTCTCGTGGCTGGAGTGGTTAAGCCTCTGCCACACCTTCACCCCAGGCTTCAGGATCCCTGAAGTCTTCTTCTACTGATTCCCATCTCAGCCTTGCTAGCAAAATCAACTAAGGCAGTGTTGAGGACACTCTTCTGTTCCTGGAAGCCTCAATGGCATCTCCATGATTCTCATTATCCTTCCAGCAATTGCAGAGCTCCCCATTGCCCAGCCTCATCTCTTCTGAGACCTGGAAGATTGCAGGTTGGGTATGTTGCTGCTGTAGCTTTTGGATGGGGACTGCATTCTCTGACTTTGCCATCTTTTGGTTGCTTCCAATGCCATATGTCCCAGTTTCCTATTTTGAAAGTATACTATTGACTCACCTACCTATAAAGGGCTCTGTGTTGTGCTGAAAAAAAGGCCTAGTTTTTTCCTGACATCTCCTGTCTATTACCTGACATCAGGATGGTTACAAGATGCAGTTCTTTTTTATCTTCATCTCAGGTGGCTGAGTTTTAATAAGAGAGAGCGCAGAGTTTGAATAAGCAGAGGGAGTATCAGAAGCGAGTGTTCCTCAGCTGCAAAACCATCTGTGGGGATCAGGTCCCCAGCCTTCGTGTCAGGTGTGTTTTGACAGAATGTCTTCCCTGCAGCCACCAGCCACTAATTTACTTGTCATGCCACCTCCTCCATCATCCTCCTCATGGGATCCTGCTGCCTCAGCTTAATGACTTGTTAGATTGTTTAAACCTGTCTGCTCTGAAACAAGCTAATACCTTCTTCCTGCCCACCAGTTGACCTCCATCCATCCCCCTGAGTGTTCCTGGGCAGGAGTGTTCCCCAGGGGTGCTGGAGGAGGTCTTGAGGTAAAGGTTAAAGGTCCAGACAGGCTGATCCTTCAGAATTACACCTGTTCTTTGTTTCATGCTGGCATGCAGTCCCAAATGATGGCTCTTATCAGTAAGGGGAAAAAAAAAGCAGCAGTTTTTATCTGCAGACATACAGGGCAGAGGCAAGTGCTGTGGTCAATAGCTTGCCACAGCAAATGTGTTAGTGACGAACTCAGTTTTGCAGCTAGTGGTTGGGAGTGCTCATTGTGAAACAAACTCCTGTGAAGGAGAGAGCTCAGAGCCAGGATTCCCGCAGGGAGTGCCCCTCAAAGCACCACCGAAGGATGAGGGGATGAGGCTGCCAGCGAAAAGCTGCCCTCTGTTTTGATGATCTTGGAGCTATCCAAGCTTCGTCTTTTATTTATTTTATTCTCTCTACTGATTGAAAAACAACAGCTTGGTAGGTGATATAAAAATATCCCCAAGGTTGTCAGTCTGGCTTTAAAATGTCAGAGAGCATATGTCTTGTTCTCTCTCAGTGCAAGGGAAAACAGCACAGGTTATAAAAATCTTGCCTGCTTACAGAAATTGTAATAGTCATGAAGGAAAAGGCGGAATTCATCAATAGTTATCTCCCTGCTTCAACACCCCGAGCCTGGCAAGGAGCAGGAAGCACTGGGCAGGATCAGCCATGGCTACTTTTGTGCAAAAATGTAGCCATCTCAGATGCCAAAGAAGCCGTCTGCCTCTCCAGTCGTTCTCAGGGAACATGACACTGCTACGCTCCGCAGGGATCTTTCCAACCTCGCTGCTTCTTTATTACACTACTTTACATCTTGATCTTTATAAGAACCACACTTAAAATCATTGCTGCCCTCTGGTACTGCTCTGCAGAATATTGCTGTGCAGAGAAGGGCAGAAATTGCACAGGCATGTGGTTCAACCTGTCTGACGCTGGGTAGTGGGAATGCACCAAGCAGGCTCAGTCCCATACAGCTCCTGGGTGGAGCTTCTCCTTTGCTTTGGTAGCAGCGCCATATGTTTGGAAATGAACATTAACCCCTTCTATGAGTGTCTCAGGCTCTGGAGAGGATAGGGTCGGTCTGTATGTGGGTGTGGTGTGAGGCACTGGGGGTTGGATTGCAAATTAGAAAATCTGGGGAAAGAGAATATGGTAGAGATAGCCTAGACTAAAGGAAAAAAGTCATCAAAGGACGTACTGATGTTCGACAGTGTCTCCCTAATGTCCATTGTGGTGTGTGAGGATCAAAGTGTTTGCAAAAGGCAGCAGACAAAAGAGCTGCAACTCTTTCAGCACAAGGCGTGTAATAGAAGATGGTTAAGCCTCTAAAAACAAGCTGAACATAGGCACCTACTCGTGTCAGGGCAGCAGTGAGATGAGCAGATTGGTGGCCGATAAGCAGATGAACAATCCTGTATTTGTGTGCGTACAGGAAGGCTGAGGGATGGATTTGGCCGGGGCAGCAGCATGCAAGGCCAGGCAGGGAAAGCCCTGCAGAGCGCCGAGCGCAGGCAGGCACTGCTGGCACTCCCCAGCTCGTGGGCACATGGTTTGGCTCATTGTCAAGGATGTGACGAGCTCCTGGCTGGTGGCTGCAGAAATCTGATATTCTGGGCAATGCAAAGTCTGCCTGCGTCAGCAGCTGCAGCAGGCATGAGATGCAGGGAGCGACTGCTCTGGCCCAGCTTCTGCAGTGCCTCTGGTTGTGATATGGATGCTGTCAGCCCTTTGTCCAGCTTTTTCTCAGATGCCAACAGTGATCTGGGAATAAGAGGGGTGATACCCAGGCTGGTGTAGGCTGAAGTCTGGCTTGCTTTCCATTTTCATATGATATGCTCCAGTCTCCAACTGGAAAAAAATGTCTTTTTCAAACTTTACCTATTCAAAAGCTCTTATTTACAGTTTACCTACTATAAATGTACACTGTCTCTTACAACCCTTGCAGTTCACCCAAATCCCCCAATTACTATCAGCACTTAGTTACTTTTATTTCAATTTTTGTCTTTATCTCCAGACACTCACGGGATGGACCTATTTGCTGTAGCTGTCCATGAGTTTGGCCATGCCATTGGCTTGACCCACATCTCTGCCATAGAGTCTATCATGAGACCCTACTACCAAGGTCCAGTGGGGGATCCTCTGAAGTACGACCTGCCTTACGAGGACAAAGTCCGGATCTGGCAACTCTATGGTAAGTTTGTGTCCCTCGTGTGGCTACAGCCTGTTCCTGCCATGGCAGGACACACTGGAATAGCTATTTTCTGGGCTAAGAGGAGCTGGCAGGGAGGATGGTGTTCCCCATTACTGCTTCTTTTCTACACAGGAGTCAGGGAATCGGTGTCCCCCACAGCCAAGCCTGAAGTAAGCGAAACAGACGACCATCCAATCCTGCCAGAGCTGCCAGAGAACCGCTCCACTGTCCTGTAAGTCAAATGTCTTCCTTTCCTGCAAAGGATGTGTAGTAGTGAAGTTCTGCTTCATCAGTATCTTGCCTGCTCACTCTGGCTTTGGTATTTCTCTCTGGATCTCTGGATATTTTGCTAAAACTCAGATTTTTTACTCGTAAAAAATTGTCACCCTCACCCTTCAATACATTCAGTACATTTATCCTTGCTGGAATTTTAATCAAACTTCCTCAGCAGTATTCTGAATTACACAAGCATAACTTACCTAAATCACTCCACAGTAAGCACCTACCTAATGTACCTGAGGGAGTGAATATTGGAACAAGTGGACTGATAGCCTGACTCCAATGCAGGTTAGCATTGGCAAAGGGCTGCTTACACTGAGTGTCATCAAGCAACCAGCATGGCCTCATTAAGGGAAGTGCAGGATATAGCTCATTAATAAATGTTGACCGGGACAGCAGGACAGTTAAGAGAAGAAGGGGCACTGAACAAAAAGGCAGGAGGTGATGGTCACGCACATTTTTGCCAGACACCAAGATTGCCCCAGGTGAGAGCGGCACAGATATGGAACAGGTCACCTTCATGCTCCTCACTCTCCTTTTGTTTGAACGTGCTGAATGCCACGTTTCTCTGTGCGTAGCTTCTAAGGGCATTTGTGCACCAGGCCCCTTATGGCCATGTTTGGACACAGAAATATGAGAGCCTTTCTCCCTGCTGTTGTGGGAGGCCAACCTCTCACACCAGCAGCAGGAGCAGCAGGAAACTTGTTCATGCCATCCCCTTGTTCCTGCCTTGTATGCTGAGGCTGGATGGGGTTTGCCTCCGTATCTGTCATTTTGTGGCCAAAGAGGGCAGTGAAGCTGGTGCTGGCAGCTCAGCACAATTATTCTATCAGCAGAACAGATTTATGCTTCCCTGTCACCCACAGCAGCTTTTCTGTGCATTTCCCATCATCCTCTCCTTGTTTCTCCATCAGTCATCATTTCTTAAGAGGGCTTTGTGGCTCTCTCAGTCCTTTATACTCTGTGCCTTCCCTACCCACCTTGTCAAAGCAGCTCAGTGTCTCAGCTACCACTTGCCAGGTGGCTTTCACCAGTTATCTTTCACTGGATATCACATGGCTCCTCCACAACCTTCTGTTTAGTCTCAGCTGCTTTCTGCTTTGCAGCTCTGTCACCTCTCGCTGGCACTTTGGAGCTCAGCCCTGGAGCAGCAGCATCGTGAGCTGCTGGAGTGAGAGGCTGCTTGGCTGTTTTTCATGTCTGCACTGGGGCAACTGGCCAAGCCACACTGTGCCACTGGGAGTGGGAAGCCAGCTCAGCCCTCACCAGCTACACGAGCTGGTGGATGTAGTGCGTGTCCTTGCTCAACTCCCAGCGATGGCATCTGGTGGCTCAGTGTTGTCAGCCCAAGCTGTCTTCAGGCTGAGGTTTGCCTGAGCTCGCTTTGGAATTCCCTGTGCACGTGGCTGGGCTTCGGCATGAGGAGTGACAGATGGGCACAGCTCCTTCTCCAGGAGCAGGGGTGATTCAGTCTATGGGATAGGCGGTATCAGGGGGACACAGCCCCTCGCTGCCTGCCTGGGCCCTGCTCACCTGGGCATCTCTCCACAGGCTCAGGCGGGATGTGCCCGACAGGTGTAACACGCACTTCGATGCAGTGGCCCAGATCCGGGGAGAGGCTTTCTTCTTCAAAGGTGAGTGCCAGGGGTCTGTGCCTGTGTCACCCTGTGGTGGCTTTGGTGTGCCAGCACCAGAGGCAGCGCAGTGTGGGACGGGCTAGAGTGGGTGGCGAGGATGAGCTGGCTGGGGTTTGTGGGCTACTCCAAGCAGTTTTTACTCTGATCTGTCACACTGGACTGCTCAGGTGAAGAACTAAAATCTGATAGTTGTGCTACCAAAGTCAAAATCTCACTCCCTTTCTTCATTACAAAACAACCCCTCTGGTATTTCTCTTTTATTGTAACATCCTAGACATTTCCAAACTTGATAGCAGCTGGACATCCTGTGTGCAAGAAGCTGTGGCTGCTCCAGGAGAGGAGGAACAAGGATGTTTTTTCATACACTCTTGCTTAAGGCTCTTGGCACCTGTTCGAACCAGCTCACAGGAGGTCCTGTGCAGAGAGGGAGGGAAGAGATGAAAGGCTCCTCTATCCTTCCCTGGCTCAGCAGCACAGCCTCACGCTGTGGCCAGGAGTATAACAACTCCAGTGCAGTGTGCAGAGGATTATTTTAATCTAAAAAAAAAAAAAAAAGGTGGGGGGGGGGGGGGGAGGATTTATTCTAATGACTGCCAGAAATAGGAAGCAGTCACAGAGTCACAGCTGCTGCTGGAAAGCAGGATGGCTCTAAATCATGTCTCCCATCTCACACACTTTGCTTCATGCTGCCGCTGCCCACCTGACACTCGCCTCCCAGCAGAGAGGAGTTGAGTGTGGTTCAGTAATATCCAGTCTGTCCCTCCAGGCAAGTACTTCTGGAGACTGACTCGCAATAAGCACTTGGTGTCCCTCCAGCCGGCTCAGATTCACCGTTTCTGGCGGGGTTTGCCACTCAATCTGGACAGCCTGGACGCAGTCTATGAGAGAACCAGCGACCACAAAATTGTCTTCTTCAAAGGTGAGAGCAAACATGGTGCTGGAGGTATAGAATGTGGTGCTAGGCAGGAGACACTAGTGCCATACATATTAAGCATCTGGAGGGCCAGTCTGAAATCTGTTGTCCATGAGCAAGACTAGGAGAAACAAGCTGGCAGGGAGGGCAAGCAAAAGATAATGGTCTTGTTCCCCAGAAAATGAGGGAAATGTCATTGAAGATAAAGTTTGGCCAAATCTAACTAAAATCTGAGCTTTTCAAGAATGAAACACAGGCAGGAACCACCCCTACACACACTTACAGGTGATGTGTTCCTCCTCTGACCTTTTCTCTTTTTAGTATTTGTTTCTGAGAAAAGAAAGAGTCAGAGAGGAAATAAAAATGAAAGTGGAGACCTTCAGTTTTAATAATTATATTTTTGTTACTGTATTTTTTTCTTAAAATAAGTGGTATAATTATCTTTTTCTTTTTTTTTAATCCAAAAAGCTTGCAAGCTTTTATTTCAGAAGAGCTGGAGGAACAGTTTAACTCTTGGTTTCTATGCAAATGTCCGAGCTCCCCACAGACCATCCACCCGTGCTGGTTAGATGCCACCCATGCACTCAATGTCACCCAAGATCCTGGCAAGCGCTGACTCCTTTTTCATCAAGGTTGTGCACTTGAAGTGCTGAACACATCCCAGCCCTCCGTTCTTGCTGTTTGGAAATTGTTTTTTGTCTCCAGACCGTTCTGCTTGAAACATGGTGCAATTATCAGTTTCAGAAGTGCTGAACCAAGCACTTCTGGAAGCAATAATTTGGTTTCAGTTCCCCCAGCCAGGCCACAGAGATGGCTCATGTCCCACACAAGCCCCTACGATTGCAGAAGGCCTTTCCAAGTGCATCCAAAGCCCTCCTGGACTGCTGACACACTGAGTCCTGCAGAGCCACACCAAGCCCTGCATCTTCCTATGGAACAGAATTTGGAAGGCTACACTTGTGGACTACACTTGGCTTCTCAGGAGCCAGATAGCCTGCAGAAAGTGCCCAATTTGTCCACAAGAGCTGCCTGTAACTTTGTTTCTTTAGATACCAGGCAGAAATCCAAGGGGTAGAAAACCAAATGCCCCCATCAAATACATAAAAGTGACAGCTGTACTGATTCTGTCAGTGCGTTCATGTCCCGGTACAGTCATGCTTTCTGCTGCAAACCGGGGCCATGTCCATGGACAGCCTGACACAAAAGAGCAGCTATTCAAATCCAGAGGTTCCCTCATGGGCTGACCCCTTCCTACTCTCATCCTTAAATCCCCAGAGCTCAGCCTTGAGGCTTTGTTACCACAGTAGATAACAGAACATTAGCTCAGCTCATCTGTGGGCAAACACTGGTTTAGGCTTTGAAACAAATGTGATTTTGTTCTGTGCTTGTTTTCTTTCCACAGGAGACAGATACTGGGTCTTCAAAGACAACAACGTGGAGGAAGGATACCCGCGGCCAGTTTCGGACTTTGGCCTGCCCCTGGGAGGAATCGATGCTGCTTTCTCCTGGGCTCACAATGACAAGACTTATTTCTTTAAGGACAATCTCTACTGGCGCTACGATGACCAGGAGCGGAGGATGGATCCCGGGTATCCTTTGGTGGCCGTCCTGTGGAAGGGGATACCCAGCCCTTTAGATGATGCCATGAGGTGGTCAGATGGTGAGTCCATATTGCAGTTTTAAAAAAATCACAGCAAAGAAAATCAGTGCACTATTGAGCTGTAACCCCTTCTACCCTTCCTGCCAACACAAATGCTGAGGCCCTGATGGGATGTTCCTGGTGACTGGAAGCTGAAGAGAGAAAGGTATGACTCCAGCCAGAGCTCCCCACACTGCTCACTAGAAGAAACAGGCAAAAAAAATATAATGGGGGCATAATTATATTTATATATATATAATATGTATATAATTATAATTATTGCACTTTATTAAAAGAGTACAGTTGATGCTGGTTTGCAGTGATTTTTATCCTAGGATGGGCTGATTTGCTCCTCCCTGGTTTTGTTGTCATTGGATTTTTACCTGGATATATGAGCTAAAACAGACAGAAAATACTTTTAAAGGTGTTTTCCCAGAGTTACAACTTCATTTCTGACGATGATATTTCTCAGTGGTTTCTTCCCCCTGAAAAAACCACAAAAATTTTGTCACAGGGGATATTTACAATCAGCTGTTCACTCACAACAAAGTGGCACTTTCCAGGGTTTATTTACTGGTGATCTAAAAGTGTAATAGTAATCATTAAACCAGGCAGAGGGGAAGGCCACTTCCAGAGACTTCTCAAGCTGAATTTCCATAGCTATTGAGAGTGACATTCCTATAGATAGGAGTCCTCCTGTGGGTGGGGCCTGCTTCGAGAATTCACAACCTCCCAGTTCAGAGCAGAAAAATGTACCCGAGGGGAGAAGGTTCCCAGGGCCCTGTCAAGCTTAGGTTATTTTTCTGAGCCCAAGGTCAGCAGCATACACCCCAGCTCACTAATGGATAGTGGAGTCTCCAGCTTTGCCATGCCCTATTATGAGAAGGAGAGCTGTGTATGGTGTGTCCAGCTGTGGCTTCACAGGGCCTTGACCCTACACACCCACAGTACCAGGAACTACATCTGCTCTAGGGCTCAGCACAGAAGAGGTGGCATCTCACCCTCCACCTCCAACTGCTGGTGGCTGATGTGAGAGATCCTGGCCAGGCACTGCACCTTCTGGAGCAGCCCTCCTGCAGCAACAGGGGATATTGACAACAAGCAGTGATATCTCATGTGCTTCTACGTTTGGGGTTCAGCTGGGGTGGGAACGCTCCTCTGCTACTCCAAGTGCTCTTCCTCTGGGACAGCACCCACCGCACTCACCTTGTGTTTGGGTTTTGTTCTCTTTGCAGGTGCAAGTTACTTCTTCAAGGGCAAGGAGTACTGGAAGGTGCTGGACAGTGAACTGGAGGTGCAGCCCGGGTACCCACAGTCCATCGCCAGGGACTGGCTGGTATGCAGTACCATGCAGGCCGATGCCCCCGAGGCAGCCGGGAGCAGCAGGACTGGGGCACGCTCCAGGCCAGGGCAGCACGACGAGAGCCGCTCGAAGAATGGCTACGAGGTCTGCTCCTGCACCTCGGGCACCCCATCCCTGCACCCGCACCCCATGCCGAAACTGACAGCCAGCCTCGTGCTGGCTATGTGGACAGCAGCGCTGGTCTGTGCAGTCCTCTGACAGCTCATCTCACCGCCAGGACAACACCATGGTGCTCCAGGATACAGCTCCGTGACTGCTGACTGTTGCAAGCAGAAAAAAGAACATTCCTAGGAACATGCCAGTGAAGGGTTTGAATTCTCCATGAGAAATGAACAGAGATTTTGTTTCGGGGTTTTCTTTCTTTTTAATTTTAGTTTAAAGGTCTAATAACAGAGTTGCATTCTGCACCTTCTTATTTCCCCATCCAGTTAAAGATGAGAGCAGTCTCATGTTGAATTTAGAAACGCTCCGTAGATGTGTTTTGCTCTGGATGTTTAAACACAGCAAACAAGGGAGGGGAGACCTCCTGGGATGGAGTGGGGACAGAAGAGATGCTGCTGAAGTAAACAGCAACAGAAAGGCAGCTGGCAGGAGGTAGCAGTTATGTGCTGACACAATGTACACATCCCATTGGATGTACCAGGTAGAAGAAACTTTGACTCCACTAAGATTAATGGCAAAATGATCATTATTTTACTGTCAAGCCTGCTGTAGTCACTGGTGTCTGAGTAACCTGGATCAGTTTCTATGGGTCAGAAACACCTTTGCCTTTCAGAAGGCACTGCAGCTTATCTTTGTATAAGAGTCATTGTAATTTAATGATTTCTCTAATAAACCTTGACCGCCTACATGAGATCTCCCAGTCCTGTGCCAGATCATCCTGTCACCTGCACCAAGGTACTGAGGCTCTGAGGCTCTTAGCAGCCTCACCTCTAGATCAGGAGCAGCGCCGCCAAATGAGATGCAGTTACGACCACTGCCCCAGAATAATCTGTGAACACAAACTCCTGGTTTTAGAATTCCTGCGTCAGGTTGGCTTATGTTTTGGGAGGAATCAGGATGTGTTGCATTTGTATGTTATGCCATACCTACCTGGTTTTGCTGCAGAGGATGGGCTGGAGCAGGGAAGATGCTGCACGGTCAGCTCAAACTCCTTTTGATGCCTCTGGCTGAAGTTTGGAGTGACAGAAGCCAAGGTCGAGTGCTACATTAGGATGCTTCTGTTTGGGTTTATTCCTCATTGTGGTATGATTTGGGCATCTGAGAGTCCTTGAAAATGGTGAGTAAGAACTGGGATGAGATGTCAAAGAAGTCTGCTGCTGTCAAGGGGTGTTACATGGGCAGAGGCTGCTGGGACACACTCTTCTTCTCTGCCCTGCTTCTGCAAAGCTCCTGCACAAATGTCTTGCTGCCCTGCTGGGGCCAACTTCCCCGGGACACATGGCAGCAGAGAGTGTCACCATGGGACCCAAGGCTGCTCCAGTGGCCCTGGTGCCAGGTGTAACATAAAGCCTTCTGTGGCACAGCAGGCAAGGCAGAAAAAGTGCAGTTGCATCCTGACAGAAAAAGAGGGTCACCTTGGCTTTCCTTCTGCTATTTCCATTTTTAAATAGTCCCAAGCATTCACAGGTTACAGCTGTTTTCAGCACAACCTGATTTTATGGGTCGTAAGTCAATGAAACATGCCATTAAACCATTAAATAGGCTTTAAAAACATTCAAGCAAAAAAATCTCGGGCATGGCATCTCCCTCTGCTGAGTAAAGCTGCTTCAGTTGTTCAGAGCAGCTCCCCATCCCACCTCTGCCAGCCAGGCCAAGCAGAGGCTGCTGGGGCTGTGGGAGATATGACATTCTTTTGACTGATTCTCCTCGCATTTCTTTCTCTTTAGTCACAAAGACATGGATTTTAGTCCTTTAGTCTAAACGTCAGCACGTTACAGGCTCCTCTTGGAGCTGAAGCCAGGTAGAGGAAGACACCCTCTCTCCAATCCTGGAGTACTTGTTTGTTCATCTGTGTAGATTGGAAGAAGTTAAATTCCCGGGGAATTGCAGAACTACTGTAGCAATGTTGCATAAGCTATTGGATGAACAGCTGACAGAATGAATGAAAAATAGTGTAAAATTTACAGTGTAGCCATAAGAGCCTGCCTCAGACTCGGGCTTTTCACGACTGGCCAATTAAAGCCAAAAAACTACTTTAATTCTTTCATTTTGCTGTTGCAATAACACAAAGAAGAAGAAGGAGAATTAAAAAACTACCATTTAAATGTAAAATAAAGCTCCTTGAAACTTTGTTTTTCAAATGAAGCTTTTCCAATGTGGGAATCACACATCATGAGCTGTTACATTATTGATGGACCCCTGCACACTGGATGACTCTTTCACCTTAGCAGGAAAAATGAGAATTAATGCTAGCAGTAAAATACAGCAGAAAAACTGTTGAGAAACTTCTTTCTATTCAGTTTGTAAATTATTTTCTTTATGTTTTGGTCATGTTAACCAAACATATTTGGCAAGTCCTTTGATTTGTTTTTTGCTTTAGTGGGTTTGCATTTCATCCTCTGTTCAGTTTGAACTTTATTAAGGCCAGGAGGATTTCTTTATCACTGGTAGATGAATGCCTTTTTTCAGCTTCAGTTTGTGTGTTGAGTAGTGAATTTGGAAGAGATTTCTTTGACAGGAGTATTTAGGTGTTTGAATACATGGGGAATAAAGTAAAATTTGATGCACTGTTGCTGTCAAGTCCTTTATTCCTGGCCTTTCTGACAGTAAGGATTAAAACCTGTACTTATTAATTAGTGTGCAGGAAAATAGATGGCACTTGTGTTTTCTTTTGACAGGACTTATGTCGATCTGGTCAAGCAGACAGAGTTCTTCAGCACCCTCAGCTCTGTGCTGGAATACCGTGCTGCTGCTATTTTTGAGGCTATTAGGGAGAAGGGGCGTTTCACAGTCAAAGACAGCATCCTCTCCAGCAGGGAGCTGCTGCTGCTGCTGCTGCTGCACAAGTGGAGCCTTGTCAGCAAAGACCTGCAGCTGCAGGAGGACCTGCAGGCCCTGGCTCAGAAGAACCAAAACAAAGAATTGCTCAGTAAGTGCTAAAATACTTCAAATAAGGCATCTTTTGTTGCAGCTGTTACAGACCAACAGTAGAAGTGAGGCAAACTTCTCTGGAAATAGGATTGATACCTTCTGTCAGACTGGTGTAGCTTGAGGGACAAGGAATGGAAATGGAAAGGCGTTTTTCAGATCTTCCTTTCCTAATCCTAAAGTGATTTCTAACCTTTCTAACCTTAGCACAATTCCAAAGCTTCGGAGAAACACGGTTTGGAAAGGGAAAGAGCTCTAGAATGAAACTTAGTTGCAAATCTCATATCAGGCTTTGAAAAATGGTATTCTTTAATGAAATCTTAAAAGAAAAAATGGCTGGAGGATTTTTGCGCAAAGGTTTGAGTCATTAGTGTGGATGGGAGTCTGAAAACGATGTGTAAGTAAAAATAATAAATAAATAAAGCAAGTGAAAATTAAATAGTTGACTTTTCTTGTCATCAGTTTTGAAGAAAGGAAAAGTAGATCAGGACTTGTGTAACTTTGCTTGTTCTCTCTGTGAACAAAAAGTGCAAGGAACTTGGGCATGGGAGATCTTAAAACTTTAACACTGGTTTCCTGCAGCAACAACTGCTCATGGTGCACATTAAAGCTTCTGTAGGTTTGTTTAAATGTTCTGTATCAGTTAAGAAAGCATCATGTATTTAAGGGATACTGTAAAAGCTTTAGCTTTCCTAAAGTTTTTCTCACCCTTTAAAATTCCTCAGAAAGATATGAAGAGAGTTTTTGGAACTTACTGTCTTGTGTGGGTTGTGTGCTCCAGGCTTCAGGAGCTTCTCTCATCTCCAGGTTGGGTGATCCAGTTTGGAATAGGGCTCCAGCCTGGAGCGCCTGGGAGCTGCTGGAGCCCCTCGGAACAGCTCAGGCTCTGGGAGGCTGCCAAAGGAGACTGGTGCTTGCAGCTGTAACAGCTGAATCGAGGCAGGAGAGCACCTTACTTGCACGGTTCTGTAACAGGAAAATCCTTTGTAGTATCTGACGTTTATTTTGCTGGTGGTATTCTTCTTACAGAAAATACTGGAGACAAGAGCAAACCTCAAGCCTCGTCTCCTGCGTATCGTAACACTCAGAAAAAGAACGAGGTGGAAGATGACACTGCTGCAGACATGGAAGTGTCTGAGCTGGAGAAATGCAGAGAACATCTGAATTCTATGCTTGGCCATTGGGACCATGTTTTCCCAGCACCAGCCTCCACACAAGGAGGGGAGACCCTCAGACGCGGTGAACCTGGGGCTGAGGCAGTGGCTGTCACCTGTGCTCCCACTCACGTCATGAAGTGGCTGCTGAGGTCCCTGGCTGGGCAGAGCCTCCTCAGGGAGCAGGACGTGTCACCAGCGCTGAGGTGGCTGCAGAACCGCGTCCTACCTCACCTGGCAGCCACGCAGGAGATGCTCAGGGATGAGACACCAAGGAACAACCTCTTCAAGCTTTACACCCGGCTCTGCCAGGCCAGCAGCACCTCAGCTGGGCTCTCCAGGGAGCTCGGGGTGCTCGGCTCCATCACGCGCCAGCTTATGGAGTGTTATAGATACATATTATATTATTGGCTTTTCACAAAAATGAAGTGAATGTTAATAAGGTTAGAAAACTTTGTTCTATTAATATAGTTCTTTCTATTTCTGTTATTGATGAAACTTAGAAATAGTGGTATAATACATATATATGTTAAGCTGTGGCCTGGTATTAAAATAAAAAACTGCTTTGGTTTATGTAGCCCAGAGACTGAAAAGATAGTCAGAAACCCCCCTGAATTCTTAGATTATTTTATCCAGATGAAGACAGTGGTGACCAGTGCTCCAAGGGAGGAATTTATTGAACCTCTGTTATCAGGGACTGTAAGACTCAATGGAGCCAAGAAGATTGATCTATTGGGGAGGGGGCGAGTCGAGGCTAAACAAAAGAACATCTAAAACTTAAGAGGAATGTTTGAGAGTTTATGAATATGTAATAGGGTTCTGTTTTTAAGGGACAATCCTTTGCTGGTAAGGTGTGCTGTCTTGGCTGAATGCTGAGGCACCCGACCGTATTTGTACATTTTGCTTTATTTCTATCTCCTAATTGTCTTTCTATTAAACTTTTTAAATTTTATATAAAAAATATGTGAACCCTGTGTTTCGTGGAGGAACAGGGCCTGTCCAGCACCTTCCACGAGCTTGTGAAATCCCTGTGCCTGTCAGCAATGACGGAAGAGGATGCAGACTAGACAGGTGACTCGTTCTTGTCACTCGGGTTATGAGGCAGTGGTGGGAGGAACTAGGAAATTCCAGGGCTTTTTGAATCCATTTAACTGGTTTTCCCATATCCAGCGAGGCTCATGGCTTCCCAAGGTAGAAGCTGTGTCTTTAGTGGGATGGGAACAGGGATGGGCAGCACAGAACACCGTCACACTGTGAGGTTTTCTGCCACTACAACACTCACACTCCCTCTAAGAAACTTCCATTTCAAGGGCTAAAATGGAACAAAAGGTATAAAAAAAAATATAATTCCAAGAGGGAGGATAGTCTGCAAAAAACAAATCCATGAGGGCCTGGCTGCTGATCCCTATTGCTGGTCAAGGATAACATCTGGCAAATCAGATTTCCAACTGTTTTATTTAACAGGAAACCGATTTGTTCCTTCTTGTGAGTAGGATCATTGGCCTTGAATGGGCAAAGGCACTCCAGATTTTCCATCTAGGAAGAGAGTTAGGGAACCATTTTAAAATGTAGTCCTGGAGGTAAACAGCTTGACTTGGTATTACGGTGTGGAAATAGAAGAATATCTGTTCTGATTTTTCTCACATCTTTCTTCCACAGCTGTTTCTGTATTCCCAACTTCCATTTACATCGGGTGACATGAGTCTTGGAGCACAGGAGCCGGACACCTTACTTACCCATGTCAGATTGGTCTGCACTAGTGCAGGTTATGAATTACAGGATGACTTGGGAACTCAAAAACAAGGAGAGGAAACAATTATGTCTCTGCAAAAAAAATTGGCTACGTCAGGGCATTAATTAGGGGAACTAACACTTTAACATTCTGGGCTCTGCCATCATCACTGTGATCCCTGAAAGCCTCCTGAGCTGTTCTCATACAGACCCAACTTGTTTGGTCAAAAAAAACATTATTTTATTACTGTGTGCAAACTCAGGGGGAAGATTTTATTCAACATCTCTCACTGGGACATTAGAGCTCCAATTCCCTTTTCTTGAACAGTCTGAACACAGTATTACTGCTATTATTTTTATTACAGGCATTTTTAACTTTTTGAAGAACCAGAAAATGTGTTTGTGCATGCATGTGCCGTTAATATCCATCCTCACGCCAGTATAGGATAGAAAAAAAAGGATGCAGAGCTTCCTCCAGTGGGGTGTAAGTGCAAATAATGAGGAGCCAGAGGTTTGGTCATGATGATTTACTATTTCTTGAAGAGCCTGGTTGCTTTCATCATACCAAAACCCTATGAATAGAAGCCTGAACTTGGAAATCGTGATGGTCTTCTCGGGTTTAAAAAACTTCAGTGGCTTTTAAAGACGTTTATATCAGACCTGGTTTATTTTTATCACTCTTTCTTTTAATTAAAAAAATAATAAAAAATGCCCTGCTCCATCACTGCTGCCGCAGTGTGTGACAAAAGCTCATCTTCCCTCCACTTGGAACAGGTGAGAGATGGAAATAAACCCCAAAAGATTTTGTGCTCGTTGATTATATGTGAGTTTTATTGGGAATTCCCTGTGAAATCTGATACATTGTTCTCGAATGTGGCCAAGAGGGTAGGTGAACATGCCAACGCAGACCTGCAAATACGCAGTGCCAGAACGAGAGCCTTTGACATGTAAATCAGGATTTATTCAACGGACTCACAACTGCGTGCTGTGCCCAGGTTCTTTGTACAAATACTGTACAGGGAAAAAACAGAACTGCACATGCCTTGTGATATGTATTAATTTTTGAGGGGGTTAAATAAAAATGAGATTAAAATGAGGGAATGGCTACTACATGTAAATATTCTCGTCCTAAAGGAGCCATCGGCTCTGCACCAAGACTGGACTTAAAAATTATGTTTCTTTTAAAACCCGCAAGCCGTTTAGCGGCTCCGTTTTCTGTCATGTAGAATTCCTAAGGGCTGACAGGGAATCTGTGAGCCGAATCTGGCTCAGCCGCGTGTAGCCTCGCTGAGCTCAGTGCAGCCGAGTGCAGCCGAAGCGAGCCGAGCTGTCCCGAAGAGCGGAATCTAGACGAGTGTAGCCGAAAAGCGGCGCCATCTGCCGTTAATAGCCGATATTAGCCGAACAGCCGATAATGGTCGAGGTGTACGACAACAGCCGAGGTTACCCGAAGTGCCGAAAATAGCCGAGCGTATCCGGCAATGACCGAGGTCTACCGACAATAGCCGAGGTTACCCGAAGGAACGATAATAGCCGAGTGTGTCCGATAATTTACGAGTTCAACCGAAGAGCCGAACCCGGCCGAGATTTACCCAGCTGAGATGAGTTTGATCGAAAGGAACAACCGAGACTAGTTTAGCCGAATTTAGCCGAGTTTATTTGAACATGTCCGAACGTAGCCGTGTTCAGCTATACCAAGCCGAGCTCGGCCAAACTGAAAAACTTCTATTTCGAATGTGTAAAGTGACAAAGACTCTGTTGCGTTTCAGCACACGAGAAAGAACAGCAGCAAAAGCTCCACGTGAAGTTAATTTATCCCCTTGGAATGGGCCAGCATCACAAAAGGCAGAGACGGGCACTGCCGCCATCCCTCCTTCCCTCCTTCCCTCCTTCCCTCCTTCCCTCCCTCCCTCCCTCCCTCCCGCAGCAGCTCCGGCCGGCAGAGCCGCCGTGGAGCCGGAGCGGAAGGAAGGTCTCCAAGCTCCCCGGCGAGTGCGGATGGTGAGCGCCGGTGCTGGCTGGGCACAGCCCCGGGGGAGTCGGGAGTTCCCGAGAAAGGCGCTGAGGACAAGGCCGGTAAAGGGCCCGGAGTGCTCGTGAGCCCCCGAGAGCCCCTGGAACACTTCTTTGGGGTGGAATGTGCAAGCGGCTTATAGCCTAAGGGAGAGGGATTTCTCACAATAGACAAGGGGAATGGCCTTAGGATCAAGAAAGGCGGGTTTAGATGAAATATCAGAAAGAAATCCTTCTCTGTGAAGGTGCAGAGGCCCTGGCACAGGTTGCCCAGAGAAGCTGTGGATTTCTGGGACCTGCCCCCCTTTCCTGTCGCAGCAGAGCTCCTTTTTTGAGGGGGGGGAGGGTCGGGTCTAGACCTGGAAAGACTTCCAATAAAGCAAGGTGCTGCTGTCCAGGGCAGTTGGAGTTGTTCTGTGCCTTCTTTGGGGGTGAGGAGCAAAGGCTGGGGGGGACAGGGTGGGCACTGGGAGGCTCCAGTGTCCCTTGGGGCACGCCGAGGTCCCCGGCAGAGGGAGGCACACGCTGCGCTGGAGGAGCAAAGGTGAGCGGGGAATGGGGAGGGCTCGTGCCGGGTACCCTTGCCCAGAGGGGACCCCGAGCTGCCAGGAAATTCCCTGGGAGGGCTGGATGCAGAATCCAAAAACCAGAAGGTCCTGGATCCATCCCGAGGGACCTGAGCACATTCCAGAAGGTCCGGGATCCATCCCAAGGGTCCTGAGCCTCTTCAAGAAACTCCTGGATCCGTCCCGAGGGTGCTGAGCGCCTTCCAGAAGGTGCTGGATCCATCCCGAGGGTGCTGAGCGCCTTGCAGAAGGTCCTGGGAAGCTCCCACTTCACGACACCGAGAGGGCAAAAAACCCCAGCCCAGTTTGGGGGGAAAAACGGCAGAATCAGAAAAAAAAACGAGACAAAATTTGGAGTAAAAATGGGGTAAAAAGGGCAAAAAAGAGGGAGATTGGTGCAGGTTTGGGTCCAAAGGTCCATGAAAGGTTCCTGAAAGACTTCCAAAGGTTCTGGAGCCGCCCCGCTGGTTCTAGACTATCCTGCCGGGTGCTGAGCGGTGCTGAGGTTCTAGATCACTGGCAGGGTTCTAGACTATCCTGCAGGGTGCAGAGCGGTGCTTAGGTTCTAGATCTCCCTGTGGGTCCCCAGGCTACTCCAGAACGTGCTGGATCCATCCCGAGGGTGCTGAGCGCCTTCCAGAAGGTGCTGGATCTGTCCCGAGGGTGCTGAGTGCGTTCCAGAAGATGCTGGATCCGTCCCAAGGGTGCTGAGCGCCTTCCAGAAGGTGCTGGATCCATCTCGAGGGTGCTGAGCGCCTTCCAGAAGGTCCTGGGAAGCTCCCACGGTGACACCGAGAGGGCAAAAAACCCCAGCCCAGTTTGGGGGGAAAAACGGCAGAATCAGAAAAAAAACGAGACAAAATTTGGGGTAAAAATGGGGTAAAAAGGGCAAAAAAGAGGGAGATTGGTGCAGGTTTGGGTCCAAAGGTCCATGAAAGGTTCCTGAAAGACTTCCAAAGGTTCTGGAGCCGCCCCACTGGTTCTAGACTATCCTGCCGGGTGCTGAGCGGTGCTGAGGTTCTAGATCACTGGCAGGGTTCTAGACTATCCTGCAGGGTGCAGAGCGGTGCTTAGGTTCTAGATCTCCCTGTGGGTCCCCAGGCTACTCCAGAACGTCCTGGATCCATCCCGAGGGTGCTGAGCGCCTTCCAGAAGGTGCTGGATCCGTCCCGAGGGTGCTGAGCGCCTTCCAGAAGATGCTGGATCCGTCCCGAGGGTGCTGACCGCCTTCCAGAAGGTGCTGGATGCATCCAGAGGGTCCTGAAGGCTGCTGAGGTTCTCCCGGGGTTTTGGACTGTCCTGGGTGATCTGGCACCTCAGCACCGGGCGAGGTGCAGCAGAATAGTCTAGAACCCCCGGACTGTTTCCAGAACCTCGGGACTCTCAGAATGGATTTTGGAGTGAAATTTGGGGATTTTGGGTGAAAATTCAGGGAATTTGGGAGGAAATCCTGGGAGGCTTTTGGGGTGAAATTTGGGATATTTCAACATTTTCCTTCCTAATCCACGAGTAAAGGGAGATGTTGGGATTTGATCCAAAATATCTTACAACCGACTTTGTGGTGAAACAGAGAAAAACCGTGAGCAGCCAACTAACTGCAAAACGGTATGTTAAACGCAGAGAATCACAAAGTGTTTGATGCTGTTAGAGTTCAAAATAATAAGGAAAAATGATGGGGAATTTACCTGCCTTAGAACAAAGTATGATCCCATCCCATACTCTCAGCTCCCGCTCCCCTTCCAGCTTGGCTGTGACCCGGGCTGGCCGTACCGCTCGGTGTCTCTGGACGTCACAGCATTTCTACGTGGCTGCTGCACCCGGGTCCCCAGTACGTCCTGCTCCGGCCGCCTTCCCCGAGCGGTCCCACGTGCACCAAGAGGGTGCTACAGACCACAGGGGCCTCTTGGCTGCAGAGCTGGGTGATGGGAGACGGCAAAGCAATGCCCAGGATGCAGCTGTTCAAGCCAGCCTTGCCTGCTGGAGCATTTATTTCTTACCTGTCCATGGTTCTCTCTGTGTGTCTGTGGTCATTTTTAAACTGCAGGGCTGGGAGGCCTGGGCATTTCACCGGGAGTGCTCACCCTGGGAGCACCAGTCTCTACCTTGGGAGGAAGCAAGCTGCCACCAGAATAAAAGAAGGGTGGAGCTGCTCCCACTCCAAGGCAGGAGCCTGCAAGGCCCATCCTTTGGGGACTCATCTTTTGTGTGAAGGCACATTGTCTAGCAGAGGAAGAGGTTGGTACCTGGTGGAGCAGGGCCAAGATTCCATTTTCCCCAGGCAGCTCCCTCTGCCTGCTGTAGCACTGGCCAGGGCTGGAAGAGGAGGGGGAGTGTGTTCAGCACTGCTGCTGGAACGGAGTGGCCCTCTCAGGAGGATCCTGGTTGCTTCAGGGCTTTGCTTTTCCACTGGTTTGTGTCCACAAAGGAAAGGCATGCAGAAGGCAGCATCATCACCCCAGCCCTGTAGTCGGGAGTCCATCAGCTTTCCCCACAGTGAAGGTGGTTAAGGTCTCCTTAACCAAAGGAAAGCTCAGCACCACTACAGATGTACAGAACAGCAATTTATCCACCGGGGCCTTCTGACACACTTTGCCCATTATGTGTCCAGAGGACTCCGAGTACTGACTTTACATGTCCACAAGTGTGGCCAAAGCCACACATACAGAGCGACACCAAGTTCTCACGGTGTACCAAGAGAAACAAAGATTTAATAACATTATTTCTTAGACAACTGTTGGGGATGAAGTCAAATGTAAAGAAAAAATGGAAATGTAAGAAATGACGGACGTTAGTGCACACGGATACAGAGTTTCTGCTTTTGAGCTCCGCAGATGATTTTTTCTTTCCTCTTTCCCTTCTCGTGCGAGCTTCCTTTGATTCAGTTCTGTTATGCTGAGCTCTGCGGCAGTGCTGCCGCCTTGTGGGCACAGAGCGGTACTGCCGCTGTGCCCCGACCGGGGCCCTGCCCCGCTCCGCTGGGTGACGGAGGGGGGAGGCGGCAGCGGGAGCTACGGGAGTTCCGCGGCTGCCGAGCCTGGGGAGGGAGTGAGCGGGGAAGTGTCTGTAAATAGCAGGGAGGGGGGGAAAGAGACGTAAGGGTGTAAAGTGACACGGCCGGGCTGGAGCGGGGACACGGCGCTAAAAGGAGCGGCTGCCGTGCAGGCCGGCGGCTGACAAGAATGACAGCAGCGGACCCTGCGAGCGCCCCTGGCTCCGCCCACCTGAGCGCCTCGCGCTCCCATGGGCCGCAGCCTCAAAGCTTCCGCCAATCCCGGCCCGCCTTGCTCCGCTCTGGCCAATCACAGCCGCCCTTTGAATCCGGGCGCGGTCCCGCCAAGCTCAGCCCGCTCAGTCGCGGCCCGGCCCCTCAGCCAGCCCGGCCCCGCTCCCCCGTTTTGCTGAGGCGCCGCTCCGGCCGCTGTCGCTCTGGGAGCCGGCGGAGCCGTGCTGCCGCAGCCCCGGCAGGTGCTGTTGGGTCCTGGGAAGGGTGGGCGGGGGCTCCCCGTTCAGATCCCGGCCATTGGTTCTCCCAGGGAAACGGGGCAAGGCGGGGAGCGGGCGGGATCGCGGGAGCGGGGCCTGAGGGGACAGCGGGGGGTCGCGGAGGCGAGCGCGGCGGGGACAGGCGGGCTGGGATCGGCGGGCCCGGCGCTGCCTCGGGCTGCGATCGGCTGTGCTGGCCGGCCCTGGGGCACAAACAGCGTGAGCTGGAGGGGTGCGGGCGTTAGTTCGGCGGTGAGGCTGCGAGCGGCGGCGGGAGCTGCGGCTGCCGATCCGGGGAGCGCCAGGACGGGACCCCCGCGGCTGCCGGGGCCAGCATCTGGGGGCCGGCGGTGTCCTGGGGCGGCGGGGCCGGTCGTGGCCAGTTCTTTCCGCCACGCCCTGGGCTCTTCGGGCAGTCGGAGGCGGGTGCGGGGTCTGGAGTGGCACAGGGGCTGCTGCTACTGCAAGACGGATAGGAGCTGTTTTGTAGTTTCTGGATTGAAGATAATGTTAAAAATATCGGGAACAAAGCTGGGTTTTTTGCGATTTTATTATTGTATTTTGCTTTTATTTAAAATAATAACGATTTTCTTTATTACATTATTTTGTTTTGCTCGTTTTATTAAAATAATAAAATTATTATTATTAATGATCATTACTTTTAATAAGATATATTTTTCTGTTTAGATTTATTAATCTATTAATTAAATATTATTGATAAATAATTATTAAATATTATTTATTAATTACTTTAGGGGTTTTTTGCTGGATAGCTGATGTTAATTCAGTACAGATTGTGGGGCTGGGGCTGAAACACCCGTTGTGGGGCCAGTGGAGACATAAAGCCCCAGGGTGTGGAATAAAGACCTTGGCACTGGGGTCAGGCCTAAACCAATGTGGGGCAATGGAAATACTGAGGCTGGAGCTGGATAAATGTCATGGGGGAAGGGGATGGACCTGCAGCTCAGGGCCTGCAGGAGGTGCCTGGGGGCTTAGCAGCCCCTGCCCGCTGGTACCAAGCAGAGGCTGAGGGTCTGGTGGCTGGGAGGGCTCCAGGGCCCGAGAACCAGCCCAAGGGCACCTTTTGGGGTGCGGGAGCAGGGGCCCAAAGGCTGTTCCCAGCCCCTGGTTCTGCCTGGGGGAGGTGAGGGGGGGCCTTTGGGCAAGTGCTGGGCTGAGACCCAGGGGGAGGGGGAAGGAACCTGTTGGGCTTGAGGCCTCAAGTGGCCCCAAAGTTGGGCTCCCATTAGGGTGGGTAGGACAATTCCTAGAGACATTGAAGTGATGATAACTGATTTGTGGCCTTATCAACAGCCCCGGGCTGCAGTGAGAAGCAGGAGCAGCTTTTAGCCACTGGCAGTGGGAAGCTGAGGAGCTGGAACTGAGGAAGCAGAGCTGGAGGAGACAGAAATATGGTAGGGTTTAGGGTGAAGCTGTTATGGGGCTGGGATAAGGAATATAGAGCCGGGATGTGAACTGCGTGGCTGGAGCTGAAATCACCGTGAGGGCTGGGATAGGGCCTTGCAGAGCTGTTCCTGCAGTAAGGATGGTCAGGTTGGGGCTGGAATGTGGGTTCAAGAGCTAAGCTCAAACCACAGAGAGCTAGAGCTAAAACAGAGATCCTGCCTGGAGAGCCAGAAAGCATGGTGTGGCACTGCTGGGAAGATGTGGAGGCAGAAGAGCAGCACAAGAGCTGGCAGTCCAATAAAGCTTGTGGGACTGAAGCTTAAATCACTGGGGCCGGGGTGGGGACTGCAGTTCTGCAGCTGCAAACGCTGTTCTGAGGGGATAGTGACTGTAGATGTGGGAAGCAACCGTAGAATGGTACACAATGGGATGGGCTGCAAATGCAGTAAAGATTGCTTTGGGGTTGGGATGGGATTGGAGTGGCATTTCTTGGCCTGGAGGTGAAACCTCAGAGCTGGAACCAAAACAAAGACCCTTTTGTCTCAACCTGGAGCAGCTTCACCTAGCAGAGCGGCGGAAAAGGAAGCGGATGTGGAGCTGGAAGAAGAGAGCTTGCAGTGAAATAAAGCTTGCGGGTCAAGAGCTGAAATCACTGGGGCAGGGACGGCCACTCCAGGGCTGGAGCTGAAATAAAGCTTGTGGGCCAAGAGCTGAAATCACTGGGGCAGGGATAGTGACTGTGGGGTGGGCTTAGAGGCCCTAGGGCGGGAGCTGAAATGCTTCAGAGCTGGAGCCAAGAGGAAGATCCTGTCCCTTGAACCTGGAGAGTTTTCAGCCAGCAGAGTTGGAGAAACACACATCTGGAGCTGGAAGAAGAGAGCTGGCTGTGAAATAAAACTTGTGGGCCAAGAGCTGAAATGACTGGGCCAGGGAAGGGGTCACTAGGACTGGAGCTATAATCACTGTGGGGCTGGGATAGAGACTGATAGTGGGATTGACACTGCTGGGTGAGGTAACTATGGTAGCATTCATATGCTGAAATCACTGTAGGTCAGTGATATTGATGTTGGGGCAGGGTCAAAGGGCTGAGGTCAAGGGCAAAAGCTCAGAGATCAGGGGTCAGTGGTTAAAGTGAAAAGTCACGGATTCAAACTTCAAGGGTCACATGTGAATGGTCAGGGTTCAAAGATCAAGAGTAAAGGGTCCAAGGTCCAATGTTATGGGTTAATTTTCCGAGGTTGTGTGGTTCAAAGTCAATTATCAGGGAATCAAACTTCAGAGAGCTAAAGTCAATAGTCAAAGGTCAAAATTCAGAGGTTAAGAGTAAAAGGTCAATGTGAGGTTGCCAGGGAGTTGCAGGGAAGAGGAGTATTTATAAACTTTATCCCTACTTCCCTGTAATTCTGGGTGTTTGGATTTCCTTTGTGCTCGTCAGGATAACGACGAGCCATAAACGAGCCCCTGAACTCTGCATTGATGTGTCAAACACTTCCACAGAAAGGCACATCAGCAGTGATTCTAGAGGAAAAATTGGAGGTGATGGCTTATGATCCATGGGGAATTACATTGGGAATTATGAAACTCAGACACATGGAATTGTGGAGGTGGAATTCCATTTTCAGCCTTGGGCACCTGGAGGAGGAGAGGTGTCCTCATCCATAGCAAGGAAAGCCGTGTGTCAGGTGCAGACAAGGAGCTGTTTAGGGAATGAGCAACAAGTTCCTTCTGCCCCTCCCCTCACCCGTAGGATGGCAACAGCACAAACTGAACTGTGAGGATGATGAGGGCTCAGAGCAGCCCCAGGTGTGAGCAGTGAGGTTGATGAGGGGACAGAGCAGCCCCAGGTGTGAGCAGTGAGGTTGATGAGGAGACAGAGCAGCCCCAGGTGTGAGCAGTTATGGTAAGGAGCGGGTGGATCCTGCCCGGGGCTGTTTTAGGGGGAGGGTTTCTCTCAGTTCACTTGGGCACGGAGCAGTTGGAGGAGAGGGGTTTATGGTGGGCTCCCCGGGGTATCTCATGGAACGATACCGAGACCATCTCATAGGGTCTGGGAGAACAGCTGGATGCACTTGGACATGGAGCATTGCTTAAAGGAGGTGCCGAGGGACAAACCTTTGTGTCTGGAAGCAGCATCGGAGCAAGTAAGCCAGTGCGGGTTTGCAGGGGGGACTTTTTTTCTTTTCCTTTTTGATTTCATCTTGCCAGGGAGCGACAGAGCCGTGCGGAGGCGAGGCGAGCTCTGCCGGGCCGGCAGGCGGGAGCCGCGGCGCGGAGCTGTGTCCGTCCCGGCCTCTTTGTCCGCTCCGGGCGCGGGGCTGGGGCACCGCCGGGGTCCCTTCGGGCCGGGCCCGGTGCCGCTGGGCGGGCCGGGCTCTCCCGGGGCCGGGGCCGCCCCCGCCCGCCGGAGGAGCCGCTTTCCTGCCGGGAGCCGCGCTCCGTCCGGGGCCGGGAGCGCGGGGCCGGTGCCGAGTGCCGCCGCTGCCGGGGCTCGCGTGGCTCCCCCGGTCCCCCCGCACCTGGAGCGGCGTCAGCCCGGGAGCGAGTCCCGGCCAGGGCCGCTGGGGGACACTCGTGGCTCGTCAGCTTCAGAGGGCGCTGGTAAAAGCCGCTGGGAGGAGGGGAGGGGGAGAAGCCCGACCTTCCGGGCTTTTTGTCTGCGGGCTTTGTCGGTTTTGCTCTTTAGCCGAGCCGCGCCTTTAAATAACGATGTGGCGCCTTCTAGAAACTGTGTCCAATACCTTTTGCACCCTCGCGTGAGGGCTTCGAGCTCAGGTTTTTCCATTGCCGCATTAACTGCAGGTCCAAGCTGACAGCGTCCCGTGCATCTGGTGTGCGTGAATCTCTTTGTGATGTTCATTTCCCCTGGATGCAGAGTTGGGCTTTTTGGGCAGACCGTATTTCTCGAGCCTCGGGGTTTGTTTAAGGCTTGTACACGATTTTCTGGAGACACGGGCTGGGTGAGAACTTTGTCTTGCTGCTGTACTAGGGAATGGAATGCAGGGGGTCCCCGCAATATCCCCGTGGAAGCTGGAATGTCCCAGGAAATGGATGTGACAATTCTCGGGTGAACCTGGCTCCCAGCGCTCTGCAGGGTAGGACGTGAGAGGGCAGGGCCGAGGGACAGCGGGGTAGGAACGGCGAGGTGCTTCGTGCTCTGGGTTTGGTGTTGCTGATGTTTCCAGAGCCAGAGCAGGTTCATTTGGTTCTGGTGCACTGGAACGGGATCCAAACCTCGGAAAGGTTTGAGACAAACTGGGGGGAAATGTTTTAAAATGAATGTGTTTCTTAATAGAAGGCAGGTTTCAGTCCGGTTTTTAATTGATTTTAAAGGATTTTTTTTTTTGTTGTGGAGAAAAGACCAGTAGATTTTAGAAGGGTTTTTATATTTGTTTTGAAAATTTATTTTAGTATTGTTAGTTGAAGTTTTAGGATGAATTGTGTTTCAGTGTTGAATCTTTTTGAGGGGGCTCAGATTTTTTCTAGGTTAAGATTTTTTTCCCTTGGCTGGTCGAGGTATTGTGATTTTATTGATGATATTGGTGGGAACTTGATCCTGTTTTGTTTTTTGGTTATTTTATTTTTAGGAATTTGATTTTTGTAGTAAGCCTGGAAGAATTCACTTTATTTCAAAGCATACTAGTTTAATGATGTAAAGGTTTCCATTTTAACTCCTCAGTGTCTTAGATTTTTTTTTCTTATTTAGTTTTTCCAGAATTTACTGATAATTTAGCAATCAAGCAGGGATGGCACCCCGTTCTTGAAAAGATGGCTATGGAAAAACCTGTGACTAACAACACGTACCTGATGGCGGGCAACAATTTTGCTGTTATTACAGGTCCAAATATGAGTGGCAAAACAACCTTGGCATGGATCTGGAGGAGAGGAGTTTGTGGTGGGCTCCCAGTGGTATCTGATGGAGTGATGGTGAGAGCATCTCATAGGGTCGGGGGGAGCACCTAGATGCACTTGGATGTGGAGCACTGCTTAAAGGAGGTGGTGACAGGAAGAGCTTTTTGCCAGGAAGCAGCACCTGAACAGCTGAGCCGGTGTGGATTTGCAGGGCTGATCTTTCTCCTTTTCCCTTTTGATTTCATCTTGGCAGTCCCTCCCCGGTGCCCTCAATCTGTCACAAGAATTCCAAGCAAAAAAAAAAGGCTGAGCAAACAGTGAAAAGAAGGGGTATAGGTAAGGTGGAGTTCAGGTGTACCCCACCCCAAACCGTAAATAGCAGCCCTAACAGTGCTCCCGTTTCTCTGAGGCAGCTGCAGGCAGGAACCCTAGAGCAGCAGAGTGCCAGAACCCTCGAGAGCTGCAGGCAGTTCTCTGGTGCTAGGGCCAGCCAGGAAGATAGTGGGGGGACGATCCGTAGGGTTGGGGAAACAGGGGGTTTCCCGCCCCGCCCCACCCTGGGCTCTCGGTCCCTCCGCAGCCGGGGATTGCTCCTACCCCTCCTCGAGGCGGCGGTTGGTAAGGCTTCGTGCCTGGCCTCCGCAAAGAGTTCGGCTCTGTCAGCCTCTGCCCTGTCTCAGGGCCAAACTTAGGTAGGGTAGGGAGCAACTGTGGATTGCCTGGTCCCGGCTAAGGGACATCTCTTGGGGCCTATGGATAAGGAGCAACCCCGGTTGCAAGCGTAGGGTTGTAAGTTTGTAGGGTTCAGTGCGGGAGCTTGGCAGTGACACAGAGAGGTTGAGGGAGGACTTCAGAGGTCAAAAGCTTGAGGGCTGGAGACAACCAGTGAAAATAAAAGGCGTACAGGTTGGGATATAAGGTAGAGTACAGGATTATTCAAACCCTAAACAGCAGCCCTAACAGTGCCCCCGTTTCCCTGAGACAGCTGCAGGCAGGAACCCTAAAGCAGCAGAGTGCCAGAACCCTTGAGAGGTGCAGGCAGTACCCGTGGTGCTAGGGCCAGCCAGGAAGAGATAGTGGGTGCTAGGGCCTACTGCTGTCATATAAGCTGGGGTTTCCATCTTTGGGATACCCTGGGCTCCCTGTCCCTCACTGACTGGAGAGTCTTCCTCCTCTCCTTGAGGTGGTGGTAATTTGGCTCTGTCAGCCAATACTGCTGTGAAGCTAAGCCTCTGCCTCCCTGTGGGGTGAAGTCTGCTGCCCATGAACCAGGGCATTCTCTAGAGAAGGTAAGTGCTGGGTTTTCACAGATGTGCCGCTAAGATTCTGCATTGATATTTGGTGTTCCAGATTGCAGCTGACCAGGAGACGACAGCCTGGCGATGGCAGGAACTTCCCAGATGGCGAGGCGGCCTTCCTGGGCGTCCTCCTGAGGATCCTCCCCGCCGGGAATCCGAGAGCTGAGTCGAAGGCTGCGAATTGCAGAGGGGCTGATAGCGGGGCACCGGGTTGGGACTCGTGACCCGGGATATTTCAGTCAGCTTTGGGGACGGGGAGGTCCAGGGTGTGGCCCCTTAAGCCACATGGTGGGAGAGCCTCACTATTGCTCACAGTGCTGAGGTGCGAAGGACAGAGCAGCCCCTGGGCGGGTCGTGTCACTTGTCCATCGTGCCTTCTGTGTCTTTTGTGCCTCTCGTGTTGTACGTGCCTTGCCTTATCTCTTCTGGGGGCTTACCAGAAACCCCAGCGTCACTCGTAGCATCTCTGATCTCTGGGCTCCTCGGCCCGACACCATCAAAGCTTTGCCTCAGGAGCTCTCAGAGGCCTTGGAATTGCATCTGTCTTGAAAAGCATCCGATCGGATGTGTTTTAGAGGTCTTGTTCCGAGCTGTGTCGACAGCCGTGCGCCGCGAGGATCCATTGCTGCGGCTTAGGTCTTGAAGAAACGCAAAGATAGGTAGGGGTCTGTGGCCCTCAGGTTCTCGGGCATCTGTCTTGGCGGTTCTTGGATTAAGTCATACCGTCAGCAACTTCTTCCTCCTGGGTTCTGTGAGCTTCATCAGCTCGCCTTCATTCTCACCCGGCTCATCTCGTTCTGCATTCTCTCGGTCCATGCGGCCGTTCTTGTGGCCCAGAGCTGTGTCTCCCCGTTGTGTCCCCTCGTCTGTTGTCTTGTGTGTCACGGGTGTCTGGGTGTAGATGTCCCGGAGCTGCTCTGTCCTGCTGCCCAGCCTGGGTGTAGGTGTAAAAGGGCAAGTCCCAGGCCCCTGTAATTTGAAATTTTTGATGTAGGGTGTAGTTGGAGTCTAGAGGGTATTCCTAGATGGACACAAGATGTCTGGAACTGTCAAGTTACCCTGCAGCACTTTGACTTTTGTCTCAGCTTTCTTTCAGATGCGGACGGATGCAATCGGTGGCAGAGCGCCCCACCCAGGGTAAGGGGGTTCCCCTGAGAAGGTAAGTCAATGTTTGTCTTTGCAGGACAACTGGAACCGGTCACTGTGTTACAGGTCTCCTCTTTGTCTTTATTTTTAGGAAGTAAAGCCAGCTTGCAGCACTCAAGGTGAAGTGGGCAAGGTGAGCATTGACCTGTGGAGGGAAGCTGTTGTTATTGCTGGGCTCTCAGTTTCCTGTGCAACGCCAAGCATCCCTTCTTGTTTGCGTGCTTTAGGCGGTCCAGTCGCGTTCTGCTGAGACCCCGTCGCCAACCGACCGGCACGCCTGCTTCGCCTCTGCCTTGAGCCCTGCGGAAGTATTACGGGTCCGTGTGACGTAGCCTTTTCCTCATAAAGGGGACATGTGGTTGGCCTTCAGGAATGGGCCGAGGGCTTGCCATGAGTTGAGGATGTTGGGAGGGGGAGCGAGGGTCCCATTGAGTTTCAGCAATGTCGCATCGCTTTGTCTTCTCTTAACTCAGGCGCGCCCTGCAACGACGGCATCCGGCTCCTGGTGTGCCTGAAGCGTGTGGCCTCAGGACGCGGCAGTTCGCAGGAGACTGTGAGTAGCGGAATTGTCGGGTTTTGGCCAGTGCTCTGCAAAGATCAGCTGCTGATTTTCTGTTTTATTTTTTGTACCTCACCAGAAGACAATAGTCTGGCGATGGCAGGAACTTCCCGGATGGTGAGGCGGCCTTCCTTGGCGCTCCACGTGGATCCTCCCTGCCGGGCATCCGAGAGCTAAGTTGGAGGCTATGACCCGCAGAGGGGCTGAAAGTGGGGCGCCGGGTCGGGACTCATGACCCGGGATATTTGTGTCAGCTTTGGGGATGGGGAGGTCCAGGCTGTGGCCCCTTAGGCCACACGGTGGGAGAGCCTCGTTTTTGCTCACAGTGCTGAGGTGTGCAGGCCAGAGCAGCCCCGGGGCGTGTTGTGTCACTTGTCCGTCGTGCCTTCTGTGTCTTTTGTGCTTCATGTGTTGTACGTGCCTTGCCTTATCTCTTCTGGGGGCTTACCAGAAACCCCAGCGTCACTCGTAGCATCTCTGATCTCTGTGCTCTTTGGCCCGACGCCATCAAAGCTTTGCCTCGGGAGCTCTCAGAGGCCTTGGAATTGCATCTGTCTTGAAAAGCATCCGATCGGATGTGTTTTAGAGGTCTTGTTCCGAGCTGTGTCGACAGCCGTGCGCCGCGAGGATCCATTGCTGCGGCTTAGGTCTTGAAGAAACGCAAAGATACGTAGGGGTCTGTGGCCCTCAGATTCTCAGGCATCTGTCTTGGCGGTTCTTGGATTAAGTCATTCCGTCAGCAACTTCTTCCTCCCGGGTTCTGCGAGCTTCATCAGCTCGCCTTCATTCTCACCCGGCTCATCTCATTCCGCATTCTCTCGGTCCATGCGGCCGTTCTTGTGGCCCAGAGCTGTGTCTCCCCGTTGTGTCCCCTCGTCTGTTGTCTTGTGTGTCACGGGTGTCTGGGTGTAGTTGTCCCGGAGCTGCTCTGTCCTGCTGCCCAGCCTGGGTGTAGGTGTAAAAGGGCAAGTCCCAGGCCCCTGTAATTTGAAATTTTTGATGTAGGGTGTAGTTGGAGTCTAGAGGGTATTCCTAGATGGACACAAGATGTGTGGAACTGTGAAGTTACCCTGCAGCACTTTGACTTTTGTCTCAGCTTTCTTTCAGATGCGGACGGATGAAATCAGTGGCAGAGCGCCCCACCCAGGGTAAGGGGGTTCCCCTGAGAAGGTAAGTCAATGTTTGTCTTTGCAGGGCAACTGGAGCTGGTCACTGTGTTACAGGTCTCCTCTTTGTCTTTATTTTTAGGAAGTAAAGCCGGCTAGCAGCACTCAAGGTGAAGTGGGCAAGGTGAGCATTGACCTGTGGAGGGAAGCTGTTGTTATTGCTGGGCTCTCAGTTTCCTGTGCAACGCCAAGCATCCCTTCTCGTTTGCGTGCTCTAGGCGGTCCAGTCGCATTTTGCTGACACCCCGTCATCATCCGGCCGGCACAGCTGCTTCACTGCTCCTGTGAGCCCTGCGGAAGCGTTACGGGACCGTGTGACGAAGCCTTTCCCACGTAAAGATGCCGTGTGGGTGGCCTTCAGGAATGGGCCGAGGGGTTGCCGTGAGTTGGGGATGTTCGAAGGAGGAGCAAGGGTCCCTTTGAGTTTCAGCAATGTCGCATCCCTTTGTCTTAACTCAGGCGCGCCCTGCGACGATAGCGTCCGGCTCCCGGCGTGGCCGAAGCGCATGGCATCAGGACGCGGCAGTTCGCAGGAGACTGTGAGTAGCGGAATTGTCGGGTTTCGGCCGGCGCCCTGCAAAGATCAGCTGCTGATTTTCTGTTTTATTTTTTGTACCTCACCAGAAGACAATAGCCTGGCGATGGCAGGAACTTCCCGGATGGTGAGGCGGCCTTCCTTGGCGCTCCACGTGGATCCTCCCCGCTGGACATCCGAGAGCTAAGTTGGAGGCTATGACCCGCAGAGGGGCTGAAAGTGGGGCGCCGGGTCGGGACTCATGACCCGGGATATTTGTGTCAGCTTTGGGGATGGGGAGGTCCAGGCTGTGGCCCCTTAGGCCACACGGTGGGAGAGCCTCGTTTTTGCTCACAGTGCTGAGGTGTGCTGGCCAGAGCAGCCCCGGGGCGTGTTGTGTCACTTGTCCGTCGTGCCTTCTGTGTCTTTTGTGCTTCATGTGTTGTACGTGCCTTGCCTTATCTCTTCTGGGGGCTTACCAGAAACCCCAGTGTCACTCGTAGCATCTCTGATCTCTGGGCTCCTCGGCCCGACACCATCAAAGCTTTGCCTCGGGAGCTCTCAGAGGCCTTGGAATTGCATCTGTCTTGAAAAGCATCCGATCGGATGTGTTTTAGAGGTCTTGTTCCGAGCTGTGTCGACAACCGTGCGCCGCGAGGATCCATTGCTGCGGCTTAGGTCTTGTAGAAACACAAAGATAGGTAGGGGTCTGTGGCCCTCAGATTCTCGGGCATCCGTCTTGGCGGTTCTTGGATCGTTCCATCAGCATCTTCTTCCTCCCAGCTTCTGCGAGATTCATCAGCTCGCCTTCATTCTCAGCCGCGTCATCTCATTCCACGTTCTCTTCTTGTGGCCCAGAGCTGTGTCTCCCTGTTGTGTCCCCTCGTCTGTTGTCTTGTGTGTCACGGGTGTCTGGGTGTAGCTGTCCCGGAGCTGCTCTGTCCTGCTGCCCAGCCTGGGTGTAGGTGTAAAAGGGCAAGTCCCAGGCCCCTGTAATTTGAAATTTGTGATGTAGGGTGTTGTTGGAGTCTAGAGGGTGTTCCTAGATGGACACAAGATGTGTGGAACTGTGAAGTTATCCTGCAGCACTTTGACTTTTGTCTCAGCTTTCTTTCAGATGCGGACGGATGCAATCGGTGGCAGAGCGCCCCACCCAGGGTAAGGGGGTTCCCCTGAGAAGGTAAGTCAATGTTTGTCTTTGCAGGGCAACTGGAACCGGTCCCTGTGTTACAGGTCTCTTGTTTGTCTTTATTTTTAGGAAGTAAAGCCAGCTAGCAGCAGTCAAGGAGAAGTGGGCAAGGTGAGCATTGACCTGTGGAGGGAAGCTGTTGTTATCGCCGGGCTCTCAGTTTCCGGTGCAACGCCAAGCGTCCCTTCTTGTTTGCGTGCTTTAGGCGGTCCAGTCGCGTTCTGCTGAGACCCCGTCGCCATCCGGCCGGCACGCCTGCTTCGCCTCTGCCGTGAGCCCTGCGGAAGCGTTACGGGACCGTGTGACAGAGCCTTTTCCACGTAAAGGGGCCGTGTGGGTGGCCTTCAGGAACGGGCCGAGGGGTTGCCGTGAGTTGGGGATGTCGGGAGGAGGAGCGAGGGCCTGTTCAAGTTTCAGCAATGCCGCATCACTTTGTCTGCTCTTAACTCAGGTGCGCCCTGAGGTGACGGCATCTGGCTCCAGGCGTGGCCGAAGCGCGTGGCCTCAGGACGCGGCGGTTCACAGGAGACGGTGAGTAGCGGAATTGTCGGGTTTTGGCTGATGCCCTGCAAAGATCAGCTGCTGATTTTCTGTTTTATTTTTTGTACCTCACCAGAAGACAACAGCCTGGCGATGGCAGGAACTTCCCGGATGGTGAGGCGGCCTTCCTTGGCGCTCCACGTGGATCCTCCCTGCCGGGCATCAGAGAGCTAAGTTGGAGGCTATGACCTGCAGAGGGGGATGAAAGTGGGGTGCCGGGTCGGGATTCGTGACCTGGGATTTTTGAGTCAGCTTTGGGGATGGGGAGGTCCAGGCCGTGGCCCCTTAGGCCCCATGGTTGGAGAGCCTCACATTTGTTCTCAGTGCTGAGGTGTGCAGGACAGAGCAGCCCCGGGGCACGTTGTGCCACTTGTCTGTCGTGCCTTCTGTGTCTTTTGTGCCTCTTGTGTTGTATGTGCCTTGTCTTATCTCTTCAGGGGCTTACCAGAAACCCTGGCGCCATTCTTAGCATCTCCGATCTCTGGGCTCCACGGCCCGACACTGTTGAAGCTTTTTCTGCGAAGCTCTCAGAGGCCTTGGAATCGCGTCTCTCTTTTAAAAGCATCCGATCGGATGTCTTTTAGAGGTCTTGTTCCGAGCTGTGTCGACAGCCGTGCGCCGCGAGGATCCATTGCTGCGGCTTAGGTCTTGTAGAAACACAAAGATAGGTAGGGGTCTGTGGCCCTCAGATTCTCGGGCATCCGTCTTGGCGGTTCTTGGATCGTTCCATCAGCATCTTCTTCCTCCCGGGTTCTGCGAGCTTCATCAGCTCGCCTTCATTCTCAGCCGCGTCATCTCATTCCACGTTCTCTCGGTCCTTGTGGCCGTTCTTGTGGCCCAGAGCTGTGTCTCCCCGTTGTGTTCCCTCGTCTGTTGTCTTGTGTGTCACGGGTGTCTGGGTGTAGCTGTCCCGGAGCTGCTCTGTCCTGCTGCCCAGCCTGGGTGTAGGTGTAAAAGGGCAAGTCCCAGGCCCCTGTAATTTGAAATTTGTGATGTAGGGAGTAGTTGGAGTCTAGAGGGTGTTCCTAGATGGACACAAGATGTGTGGAACTGTGAAGTTATCCTGCAGCACTTTGACTTTTGTCTCAGCTTTCTTTCAGATGCGGACGGATGCAATCGGTGGCAGAGCGCCCCACCCAGGGTAAGGGGGTTCCCCTGAGAAGGTAAGTCAATGTTTCTCTTTGCAGGGCAACTGGAACCGGTCACTGTGTTACAGGTCTCCTCTTTGTCTTTATTTTTAGGAAGTAGAGCCGGCTGGCAGCAGTCAAGGCGAAGTGGGCAAGGTGAGCATTGACCTGTGGAGGGAAGCTGTTGTTATCGCCGGGCTCTCAGTTTCCGGTGCAACGCCAAGCGTCCCTTCTCGTTTGCGTGCTTTAGGCGGTCCAGTCGCGTTCTGCTGAGACCCCGTCGCCATCCGGCCGGCACGCCTGCTTCGCCTGTCCTGTGAGCCCTGCGGAAGCGTTACGGGACCGTGTGACAGAGCCTTTTCCACGTAAAGGGGCCGTGTGGGTGGTCTTCAGGAACGGGCCGAGGGGTTGCCGTGAGTTGGGGATGTCGGGAGGAGGAGCGAGGGCCTGTTCAAGTTTCAGCAATGCCGCATCACTTTGTCTGCTCTTAACTCAGGTGTGCCCTGAGGTGACGGCTCCTGGCTCCAGGCGTGGCCGAAGCGCGTGGCCTCAGGACGCGGCGGTTCACAGGAGACCGTGAGTGGTGGAATTGTCGGGTTTTGGCTGATGCCCTGTGTCGTGGTTTAAACCAGTAACAAAATATTACTTATTTTTTGCTGTGAGATATGGATTAAAATAAGAGCAAAACAGGCTTAAAACTTAAAAGGAATAAAGACAGTTTATTAATACACTACAAGAAATAAGAATACTAGAATAAACTTTTAGAAAACTCTTTTACTCCTCCCCCCACTTGACTATTTTTTGGTACACATAACAACATAGAGACAAAAAACTTTAGAATCTTGGTGGTTAAAAACAGCCTTAATTTCTAGAGTCTTTTTATCAGTCTTTGTAGAGAAACAGAAGTCTCTTTTTGCCAATCTATGGAGTTTCTAGAGTTCACTCCTCCCATCCCACACTACTTCGAAGTGTGCATGGGTCAAATTGAGTCCAGGGATGTCATTTTAAGGATGAGTTATTCAAAGGCAGAAGTTTTCTTCATCTGTTTCTGTGAGCCTTCCTGGAAAGCAGCTATCTCTTTGCCTCTTCAAGGCCTCAAAAATCTTCTCTACTCAGTTCCAGCAACTCACAGTACCACAACCACTCTCTCTCTTTTTCTGAAAGTCCACACTTTGAATACTCCATTCCTCCCATACTCTAGTCATGAATTAAAGGAGTCTTTTAATTACTACTGTCCATCTCCATAGCTGTAACAAAAAGATATTTCAGCAACAAGCATCTTCTTTTTCCCTCTTTCTCATTTAAACTTAACTCTTTCTTTCACTGTTTTTGGTGGTTCTAATGATGTCTTTTGCATGTTGTCTCTCTCGTTCTCTGTCTTTTCTGAGAAAAAGAGTTATCTGTTCATTTATCCAGGTAGTAAAAGAATTAAAAGCTTTAAGAAAGCTGCAAGAGTTCATAGTATCAAGTTTTAGTCCAGCAGCAGACCTTGAACACTAAACTGCCGAGCTCTGCTTTCTCTCCTCCCCCCCCTCCCTGCGGCCTTGTCCCGGGCCTGGGAGGGGGGGGAAAGCCAACACAGAGCCTGTTACCTTGTCAAAAGCCGGAAACTAAAAAAGACCGAGAGAACTCTGTCTGTACTTCTTGAGGGGGTGTTTACAAGTTGAATTCACTTTTTAATGGTCAGAACGACTGTCAATCTTTGGAAATGACTGATAATTGGTCTGGAGGAAAAAATTCCCATCAGCCACCAGCATTTTCACTTCCCCTACTTTTAAGCTGTCTTAAAGGTAAAGCTACCCCATGACACCCTGCAAAGATCAGCTGCTGATTTTCTGTTTTAATTTTTTGTACCTCACCAGAAGACAACAGCCTGGTGATGGCAGGAACTTCCCGGATGGCAAGGCGGCCTTCCTTGGCGCTCCATGTGGATCCTCCCCGCCGGGCATCCGAGAGCTGAGTCGATGGCTATGACCTGCAGAGGGGGATGAAAGCGAGGCGCCAAGTCGGGACTCATGGCCTGGGATTTTTGAGTCAGCTTTGGGGATGGGGAGGTCCAGGCTGTGGTCCCTTAGGCCACATGGTTGGAGAGCCTCACATTTGTTCTCAGTGCTGAGGTGTGCAGGACAGAGCAGCCCCGGGGCACATCGTGCCACTTGTCTGTCATGCCTTCTGTGTCTTTTGTACCTCTTGTGTTGTATGTGCCTTGTCTTATCTCTTCTGGGGGCTTACCAGAAACCCTGGCACCACTCATAGCATCTCCGATCTCTGGGTTCCTCAGCCCAGTGCTGACGCCGTCAAAGCTTTTCCTCGGGAGCTCTCAGAGGCCTTGGAATCGCGTCTCTCTTTTAAAAGCATCCGATCGGATGTCTTTTAGAGGTCTTGTTCCGAGCTGTGTCGACAGCCGTGCGCCGCGAGGATCCATTGCTGCGGCTTAGGTCTTGTAGAAACACAAAGATAGGTAGGGGTCTGTGGCCCTCAGATTCTCGGGCATCCGTCTTGGCGGTTCTTGGATCGTTCCATCAGCATCTTCTTCCTCCCGGCTTCTGCAAGCTTCATCAGCTCGCCTTCATTCTCACCCGGCTCATCTCGTTCCGCATTCTCTCGGTCCTTGTGGCCGTTCTTGTGGCCCAGAGCTGTCTCCCTGTTGTGTCCCCCCGTCTGTTGTCTTGTGTGTCACGGGTGTCTGGGTGTAGTTGTCCCTGAGCTGCTCTGTCCTGCTGCCCAGCCTGGCTGTAGGTGTAAAAGGGCAAGTCCCAGGCCCCTGTAATTTGAAATTTGTGATGTAGGGTGTAGTTGGAGTCTAGAGGGTATTCCTAGATGGACACAAGATGTGTGGAACTGTGAAGTTACCCTGCAGCACTTTGACTTTTGTCTTAGCTTTGTAAGCATTGCATTATTTGCTGCCCAATGTGGGGTTCAGAAGAGTAAGAAAAACTTACACTGATTACATTCTGTTGGTACTTACTGTGTGTTGGGATAAGGGTCTCTGTAATGGTGTTCCTTAAGTTCATGTCTCAGGGTGGAGGCCTTCATGTAGTTCTATTCTCTGAGCTTTTTTTGAAGTTTTAATGCCTTTCTTGTCCCTAAGTTTATTTTCTTATCCAAAAATAACTCCAATATTGTCCCTACTACATAACTTTCACAGTAAAAGGGCACAGAATAAAATAGCTGTTATGCTAAGCTCGGTAATAATGATTGATAAAAACTTCATAAAAGTACTGAAGTTTGTACCAAGTAGCTTTAGGTTATAGTTTCTTTGTCCTCCCCTCCATCCCAATCCCAGTAACATGTTTTAAAAGTGTATTAGTAATTATACCCTGTTTATTAGAAGAGGAGCAAAAAACCACACTACACTATTTTTACTAATAATTCATACCACATCATAAAAGTAAAAGAAACCACAAAAAACTATATAAAACTTAACACAACCCAATCTACTTTAAAAAACCTCAACAAGTTACTAAACTCAAAACCATTCAATGAGCCCTAAACATTACTAAAAAAAACTAACCAAATCTCTACCTTCTAATTCATAAATAATAATCAATGCTCTATAAAAATAACTAAAGCCCTCAATAACAATAAAAAAGATTAAACTACTTAAAACTAAGAAATCACTACAGAAACAATCTGCCTTTACAAATCCATCATATAAATATTCATATCCCCCAAAATACAACTAATAAAAACCACCAAAGCTATAAACAGGTACATGCAACTACAAAAAAAAAAAAAAAATTCAAAAATAAACTGCAATTAACCATACAAAACCAAATTGTTCCTAACTCAATAATCTCATAATACCTTGAATTATCAAAATAAAAATACCATCTCCAAATAAACACAAAACCAAAAAATAAATTTAGCCATAAACAATATTTCTCACATTATTGATAAGTTTAAAACATATACTACAGTCAAACAATTAAACCCCCAAAAACAATAATCCAAATAGAAATATAAAAAACCTAACAAATTAACTACACTACTGTACCCAAACACACCAAAATGAACACTACATACTCACAATAATAAAAAACATCACTAAATAAATAAAAACCTACCCTGTACCTCAGACTGCTACTCAAAACATCATCCTAAACCTTAAAAAACAAGTCCTTTAAAAACATAATACCCCTAAAAGATTAAATCAAACCATAAAACTCATTTCAAAAACAACCTTAACAACACCTAAACTAAAAAACATTATATTCAGTAAATATACCATATCTCCTACCATGCACCAAGTACAAATAAAAAAATACAATAAACAATTAAAAACCATCTTAAAAACATTAAATAAAATCTTTCAAATATTAAAAAACATCTAGCAAACGCCACCTAGTTCATTAACACCAAAAACTCCACCAAACTATCCCTACCCAATCTAAACCCTGACATATCATTAACAAAACCAAAAACCCAAAAACAAATATAAAAAAGTATTAAAAAAAACATTAAAATCAATTCCACATTAAATAAAAAAAAACTCCATAAATTTGTCTTTACTCAAAAACCAAATGACACATAATAAATAATACCAAAAAAATCACAATATATACCTCAAAAAATATATGCCTCAAAAAAATCTAATCATTAAATAAACAATACATATAAACATCACTTTTTACTCAATATCACTACTCTTATCTGCGTATATATATGTAACTAATTTCCAGAAGAAACAAAACATCCCACACAAGTTATTTTCAAAAACAACACTTATTCCCCCACATCCTTCTCCAAACGATGTTATCTACAACAAAACAAAAGTCTACCTTACTTTGAATTAATTTTTAACAAACTAAAACAAAAAAATTCTCCAAACAATATATATTTTTCCTTTCTCTAAAATATATTCAAATGTACTCAAAGGTCAGAAGGTCAAAGGTCATGGGTTGAAGGTCACAGGGATAAATGTCAAAGGTCATAGGTCAAAGGTCACAGGTCAAACATAAAAGGTTGGGGTCAAAGGTAAAACATCAAATATCGGGGTCAACGGTCAGTGTAAACTGTCGGGGGTCAAAGATCAAAGGTCAGGGGGTCAAAGGTTGGGGCCAAAGGTCAATGCTCAGGGGTCTAAGCTCAGGACTCAAAGGTCAAAGGTCAGGGGTCAAAATTCGGGGAGAGATTTCTGGGACCTGCCCCCCTTTCTTGTTGTAGCAGAGCTCCTTTCTGGGAGGGGTCTATACCTGGACAGAGTTCCAGTAAAGCAAGGTGCTGCTGTCCAGGGCAGTTGGAGTTGTTCTGTGCCTTCTTTGGGGGTGAGGAGCAAAGGCTGAGGGGGACGGGGTGGGCACTGGGGGGCTCCCGTGTCCCTTGGGGCACGCCGAGGTCCCCGGCAGAGGGAGGCACACGCTGCGCTGGAGGAGCAAGGTGAGCGGGGAATGGGGAGGGCTCGTGCCGGGTACCCTTGCCCAGAGGGGACCCCGAGCTGCCAGGAAATTCCCTGGGAGGGCTGGATGCAGAATCCAAAAAGCTGTGGAGTTGTTCTGGTTGTTACGGTAGGTATTGGCAAGGAACGGGAACTGATCTCTCTAAATTCCCTTGGACAGAAAGCCCCTCTCTGTGCACGCCGTCGTTAGGGTTTTGTTATGTCAGGAACGGCTTAGGGTTAAGAAAGTGGGTTTTGTTTTTCCACCTCTTATTTCCCTGTAAAACGGGAGTGTATAAAACACATCTGTGCATCCATGAGGTACTAAAATGCGCCGAGAGAAATTTCTGTGCCTAAGTTCTAGAGAGACGAACGCGTTCTGCACTCGGGGTTCACTCGGGCTTTATATTTTTGTCATTCTGATGTGTTAGCGGAATGAATTTATAGTGTTTCAAACAGAAAGCAATGCAAATTTCAAAAAGCAGAAAAATAGAAAGTGAAATAGATAAAGATAAAAATGCAAAAATGGAAGGACATATAAATAGAAAATACATAATCGAAATAATGTCCATAAATATACACATCTAAAAGGTAAATAATATTGTGTATGTTATTGTAATATTCTTTAACCTATATTCCATAGAATTAATACAGGAATATATACAAAATATAAATAAAAAGTACAAATCTCAGTTGAAAAGAACTATTTAAATCTTGTTTAAAATAAAGGCTTGCTTGTTTTTATTTGGGTAGAGGCAGGGCTTTTAAATAAAATGTACAATATACAAATATATATATTAGATATATAAAGATATATAAGGGTTATAAATAGATACAAAAAGGTTTATATTTAATGTACAGTATGAATAATATATGTATAGTTGTTAATAGAAATATCTTTTAATATAGGATACCTTGTGTGTTATACCTTGTTCAGTATGGTATATAAATATAAATTTGATAAAAATAGGCATTAAAAATATTTAAATAACCATTTAAGGTGAAGGGGCTTTTTGTTTTTTATTTGGTTAGAGGCAGGGCTTTTAAATAAACAATATAGAAATGAAAATATTGGAATCTATAATAAAGAAATAAATATAGGGGAGATAGGTAGATATATATATAGACATAAAAACCAAATAAATACAAGTAATCTAAATCTATACAGGTAGATTAATATTCAATATGAAAAATAGACGGATAGATGTTAATATATTTTAATATATGTTATGCATTATATAGATGTGTATAAATATGGAAGATAAATATTATAGAAATCAATATTAAAAATATTTAAATCAAGGGGATTTTTGTTTTTTATTTGGTTAGACGCAGGGCTTTTAAATAAATAATATAGAAATAAAAATATACAACTCTAAAATAAAGATATAAATATAGGGAGATATATCTATAGGCATAAATAAGAAATAAATACAAGTAATATAAATCTATCTGGGGAATGAGCAATGCATTCCTTCTGTCCCTGCCCTCGGTCTTGGGGTGACAGCAGCACAAACTGTGAGCTGTGAGGATGATGAGGGCTCAGAGCAGCCCCAGGTGTGAGCAATGATGAGGATGATGAGGGGACAGAGCAGCCCCAGGTGTGAGCAATGATGTTGATGATGAGGGGACAGAGCAGCCCCAGGTGTGAGCAATGATGATGATGAGGGGACAGAGCAGCCCCAGGTGTGAGCAATGATGTTGATGATGAGGGGACAGAGCAGCCCCAGGTGTGAGCTGTGAGGATAATGAGGGCTCAGAGCAGCCCCAGGTGTGAGCAGTGATGATGATGAGGGGACAGAGCAGCCCCAGGTGTGAGCAATGATGATGATGAGGGGACAGAGCAGCCCCAGGTGTGAGCAGTGAGGATGATGAGGGGACAGAGCAGCCCCAGGTGTGAGCAATGATGATGATGAGGGGACAGAGCAGCCCCAGGTGTGAGCAATGATGATGATGAGGGGACAGAGCAGCCCCAGGTGTGAGCAATGATGAGGATGAGGACAGGGTGGGTCCTGCCGGGCACTGTTTCAGGGGGAGGATTTCCCTCATCTCATTTGGGCATGGAGCAACCGGAGGAGAGAGGTTTATGGCCAGGTCCCTGGGGTGTCTCACGGAACGATGGTGAGGGGATCTCGCAGGGCCTGGGGGAGCACCTGGATGCACTCAGATGTGGAGCGCTGCTTAAAGGAGGTGCTGAGTGACAAACCTTTGTGTCAGGGAGCAGCAGCAGAACAGGTGAGCCGGTGTGGATTTGCACAGGGGACGTTTCTCTTTCCCATTTTGACTTTATTTTGCCATTCACTGCCTTGTTCTCCCAGGGGAAAAAAAAATAGGGGTTATGAGGACAAAAGAAGTTAAAACTGAGGGGAGAAACTCCTCCTCCATTATTGTCTGTGTTTAAACTGTGGGGAATCCCCTTTCACCTTCGATTTCGAGGGTACTGACAGGAGGAAATCCTACCTTTTCCAGGGTGTTAGGTATATCGGTTAACAGGGAATTCTTGTGTTGTTTTAACCAGAAGGGGAAAAATATTATTGCAGTATCATGTGTTTGATTTGAGGGTACCTCCCCCATTTTCATTATTCTGAGGGTTAAATTGAGGGGGAAGCCCTGTTGTCTGTGCTTTGTCAGGGTCTGAATTGAGATGAAAATCCCCCTTTTCCCATCATTTGAGAGATTTTATTCGAGAAAATTCTTCCTTTTCTGCTGCTGTAGGGGGTTGAAATGAAGTGTCGAGCGCACATTTATTTGCAATTGTATTGGTGTCACAGACCGCATTCACTTCCATCCACAAGCAGGTGTTCATCGGTGTTCTATCACAGGTGTTTCACTTGTAGTGATCTTCATCTCTCCAGGAAAATAACTATACTTTGCAGTTGAAACAAATGTCTTCAATAAAACATGAAGCAATTTGAATTTAAACAATATTTAAACATCAAAAAAATACCAAAGTTATAACTTAACTTAAAAACACTCAAAACTTAAACCAAGTGAAATTTAACTTTGATGAATTCTATTAACACTTAATCTATATCGGATGCAAACACAACTCAATCTTACTCATCACATCGAGGTCATTCAGCGACTGCTGACCCGAGGGGCCGACGTCACCCTGACCGACAATGTGAGCGCACCTGGGGACACCTGGGGGGACCTGAGACACACCTGGGGGGACCTGAGACACACCTGGGGACACCTGAGACACACCTGGGGACACCAAAACCACACCTGGGGACAGCTGAGATACACCTGGGGACACCTGGGGGCCATCTGGGGACAACTGGGGACACCTGAGACACACCTGGGGACAGCTGAGGAACACCTGGGGAACATCTGAGATACCTGAGACACACCTGGGGACACCTGGAGAACATCTGGGAGACATTTGGGGACACCTGGGGACAGCTGGAACACACCTGGGGACACACCAGGAACCCAGTCTAGAACCCAGTCCAGAACAGTCTAGAACTCAATCCAGAACCCAGTCTAGAACGATCTAGAACCCAATCTAGAACGCTCTAGAACCCGATCTAGAACCCGATCTAGAACGCTCTAGAACGTGATCTAGAACGATCTAGAACCCAGTCTAGAACGCTCTAGAACGTGATCTAGAACGCTCTAGAACGTGATCTAGAACGCTCTAGAACGTGATCTAGAACGCTCTAGAACGTGATCTAGAACGCTCTAGAACCCAGTCTAGAACGCTCTAGAACCCGATCTAGAACGATCTAGAACCCAGTCTAGAACGCTCTAGAACCCAGTCTAGAACGCTCTAGAACCCAGTCTAGAACCCAGTCTAGAACCTGATCTAGAATACACCTGGGGACACCTGGGGACACCTGGGACACACCTGGGGACACCTGAGATACACCTGGGGACATCTGGGGACACACCTGGGGATACCTGGGGACACCTTGGGGACTTGGGGACACACCTGGGGACACCTGGGGGCCCTGAGATACACCTGAGACACACCTGGGGACACCTGGGGACACACCTGGGGACACCTGGGATAGAAGGAACACACCTGGGCACACCTGAGGGTACCTGGGGGAGTACCTGGGAACATACCTGGGGACACCTGGGATAGAGAAGATACATCTGGGACACACCTGGGGTCAGCTGGGGACACCTGGGGACACACCTGGGATGGAGAGGAAACATCTGGAACTCACCTGGGGGGACCTGGGGACATCTGGGGACACCTGGGCACACCTGGGATAGAAGGAACACACCTTATTGGGTTTTGTTTATTGGATGTAGGGGTTCAGATGGGGTAGGGTTGGTTTGTTTAGCTGAGTTTTGGGTGTTAATTAGGTGGCTTTTGTTAGATGCAGTTTTCAATTTTTGAAAGTTTTTTTATTGAGTGGTTTTAAGGTGATTTTTAGTAATTGATGGTATAATTTTATTTTGTTTGTAGTTGGTGTATAATAACGTATATGTTCTATTTATTTAATGTTGTCTTTTTTAGTTTAGGTGTTGATAAGTTTGGATTTCTTTCTGTTGTGGTGTTTCTTATTGGTTTTACTTCTGGGGACACAGGCATTTATATGGTGGATTTTTATAGGTATATTTGTGGGGGTGATTTTTTTTAACATTTTAGTAGTTTAGATCGATTTTTTATGTTTTTCATTAGGTATTATTTTTCTTATAGAGTATTGTAATTATGTATTAGTACAAAGGTAGAGATTTGGGGTTTTTTTTAACTAATGTTTAGGGTTAGTTGAATGGTTTTGAGTTCAGCGCATTGGTCTGATTATTTTTTAATAGTTGGTGTGATTTGGTGTGTGGAGTTCAATAGGGCTTTTTATTTACATTTAACTTTGCTGATGTGACAAGAACTGTTAGTGACAGAGCATAGCATCTGTTTCTGCTGGTAGTAGTCGGTTGTACGGTGTGGGTTTTGTTTGTGTTACCTGTTTTGGGGGTTTTTTTTGTTAGTGAGATTAAAGTTTTTATTTTGGGGTTGTGATTAAATTAAAAATTTTAGGGCAATATAGATTTTTGACACGGATGCACTGTGATGAGTACATTAGTTGTTTTATGTGGTATTGGTGGTTTAGATAGGGGGAATATTTGTTTTGAAAATTTATTTCAGTATTGTTAGTTGAAGCGTTTGGATGAGTTGTCTTTCAGTGTTGAAGCTTTTTGAGGGGGTTCAGATTTTTTCTAGGTTAAGATTTTTTTTCCCTTAGTTGGTGGAGGTACTGTGATTTTATTGATGACATTGATGAGAATTTGATGCTGTTTGTTTTTTGGTTATTTTATTTTTAGGAATTTGATTGTTGCAGTAGGCCTGGAAGAATTCACTTTATTTCAAAACATACTAGTTTAATGAAGTAAAGGTTTCCATATTAACTCCTCAGTGTCTTAGATTTTTTTTTCTCATTTAGTTTTTCCAGAATTTATTGATAATTTAGCAATCAAGCAGGGATGGCACCCCGTTCTTGAAAAGATGGCTATGGAAAAACCTGCGTCTAACAACACGTACCTGACGGAGGGCAACAATTTTGCCGTTATTACAGGGCCAAATTTGAGTGGCAAATCAACACTGGCATGGAATGCTGGAGGAGAGGAGTTTGTGGTGGGCTCCCAGTGACATCTGATGGAGTGACTTTGTCTCTTGATGGACTTTTTGATTTGGGTTCTTTTTCCCTTTGAACTGAAGATTGATGAGAGGGAGGCTGGTTTTCTCTCGTTCGATCTCAGTTGTTTATTTTTTCTTATCAGCATTACAAGGTACAAGGAGCTATGTGCACTATGATAGAAAAGGGGTTAAATGGCTAACAAAGATCTTCCTCAAGGTCTTTTATATGTCCAATTAGCAGGTGCCAACTAAATTATTTTTCTTAGTGACCCATACCTGTGTGCTGCACTGTGACATTTTCTACCCAATCACCTACTACTACCCAAACACCCCTAGGAGAAGAACATAAAGAAAGGACAAGAGACAACACCCTAAATCCTCCATCTTGTCTCCTGTTCTCTAAACTACTTTTTCACCCAGTGATTTAAGAAACTTTCTAATCTACACATTTACACTTTTCCTATCTAACTTTAACATTTGTTTTCATGTGTCACCATGAAAACATGCACATGAATTTCATATTATATGAAATTCAGTGTTTCCTTGAATCCTAGAACTAAATATTAAAAACAAGGGCACACAGTCTGTATCTCAGACTCCAACATCTGCCCCTCTCTTTAAAAAAAAAACAAAAAAAAAAACAATAAAGAAAATCAACCTAAATCTTTTCTTGGATTACTTTTCAAGAAGGGTTATTTTTCCTTCACTCATGTTTTAACAAATGAGGCTTTACAATATTAATTTTCCCACTTTTTCACTTGAAACCCAAAGTCCATCGCTCTTGCATGTGGGATCCAAGCCGTTCAGCCGTCAACTGCGGTCTCGATACGGTTCACAGCTGCGTGCTCGCTCTTCTGCTCTTTGGGCCGTCTGTTTGCCTCTGCAGCTGATGAGTTTCCACATTCTTCTCTAGGAAGTTACTTCTGCTTTAAACCTGTGAATACACAAACATACACTTTCCTCCAAATTATTAATTGAAATGAATTTTTTAATCTTTTTGCTTCTGAACTTTTGACCAGAACCAAAGAATTCTCTCTCAACTTTGCTTGACTCTTGTTAGAACAGTACCTGATAATTGATGGAACTGGCTTTGTAAAAGACTTGTTTAAAAAGGACCGTTCAAGAATTATTTGCAATAGATATAAGATCTTTACACTTTTTCCAAAAATTTAAGATATATAAGGTTTTTATACTTCTGAGGCATAGCCTCGGTTCCCCCCCTTTTTTTGTAATTAAGTAAGGTATTTGGTTTTTTTGTTATGACAATGAAAAACCATCAAATTAAAACACTTGCACATGTATACACATATAGGAAATAACACTTTTACAGAAATCAAAAACTTATTAAGAAGATTCATAATTAATATTATGCAATATTAAACTTATCTGAATAATCTGTAATATGAATTACTAAATATACTAAATATATACTCTCATCCCAGAATCTGCCACAGCTGATAAATCAACGGAAGGTTGGAAAATCATGTCCGGATAACAATTTTCCAAGCCCACTGTAAACATTGCCAAGTCCAATTGACCCGAGTATTGTTTTGATGCAGAAAACTTCTGGGTTTATTGGTAAATTCTCTATCCAGGTAAAGTCAAGGCTTGGCCAGAGCCTTAGGCCTCATCTGGAAAGATGTCTCTTAAGTCATTTTCAAAGCAAGGGGTTTAAAAATAGCAGCTATAAGATGCTTAAAACACAGCAAACCTTTAAAAGGCATTTGTATAAAACAATGATCAGATGTCTTAGGTAATTGACTAATTAAACCATTCAGTAGTTAATTTAATCTGAAGTTTCTTTCATAACACTTGACTTTCAACCATGACACATTTTCTTAGAATTCTGGAAACTAAAATAATAAAGCTACATTGGATTAGGTAAATGCAAATCTTCTTAAACAAGGAAAAGAGTAAAAACCAACACAAAAAAACTCTGTACAGAAGCAGCTGCATGACTTATTTACCAAGATGCATCTGTCGTGAGAAAACAAAAAAATCTCAAATGACACGTGTCTAAAAGGTAATTACACAAAGATATATTAAAATATGTATAAAGCTGGCTGTAAATACAATGACACTTTATAGATAATGCTCATCATAGAAATCTATAAATTTACATTATAGAATGAATATGTCATCAGTAAGTGTCTGAGGAAATCAAGATAATAAATTTAAAATATTCACATCTTAGTGACTAAAAATGAATTAAAGTGAAAAACTTTTAAATTTTTTGTAAATAACAATCACTAAGTTTTTTATGCAACTTATAGAAAACTAAAACTGTAGAGATTATAACAAACAATAGAACTTCTAATGAAATCAAGGGTGTCACAAATTGCATTCACCTCTATTCTTAAGCAGGCGTTCACCAGTGTTCTGTCACCGCTGTTTCAGCTGTAATTATCTTCATCTCTATAGGAAAATAACTACGCAGTTTAAACAAATGTCTTCAATTAAACATAAAGCAATTTAAATTTTAACTTGTTAAAAAATAAGTACGATAAAAGGAAGTAACAAAACTTAACGTCAAAAAATACTAAATTTATAACTTAAGTAAAAAACACTCCAACTTAAACATAGTGAAATTTAACTTTGCTTAATCTTATTAACACTTAATCGATTATTAGATGAAAACACCACTTAATCTTACTCTGTTATTATAAAAAAAGGCAATTCAAAGTTTGGTATACACTTCTTTGAACACAATATAACAGGAATATTGATTCACTATAGAGATTATAGGGATGCAACAAATTTATCACCATTCTATGTTATCTGGTTTTGAGAATAACTTATAATAACTGCACACGTTATTAAAAATACCATTCGTACCAAGAATTTGCTCGGTATATGCTTAAATTTGTTAGGATTTTTAGACTGCAGTTTTACTAGAGAAAAAATACAACACCACAGATTCGGTAATTTGCGATTCAGCTTTTGTAGTACTTTTCAGAAACATTAAGTTTAACTTTTTTAACTAAAATCTAAAATCCAAATTGGTATATATGCTGTTATACAGTTTTGTTGTTTTGTTTTTTTTAATAACAAAAGGACTCACATTAAAATTTCTTTATTAAAATTGTCAAAAAAATACCAAGCAAATGGGTAATATATGGTTAATATAGCTTTGAGATTACTGAAAACTGTATTGAACTAAATCTACAACACACTTATTCAAATGAAAGGTTAAAAATGAAAGAAACCTGTCATTAAATCCTTTTTCTGTAGGATTAATCATATGATTTTTCAACTTAATTTTAAAGAAATGCATCTTGTAGAAACTGACTGTAACTACAGTAATACTGCTTGATCACTCTATATCATACAATACTACATTATCAGTAGATGTATAGAGAAGATAACATTTTCAAAACTTTCATGTATTGAGAATACTGAAACTGAAGAAAAATCTTTTAAATTTCTTGGGATGCATAAATATCATTTTCTATGTTATTCTGTAAAAACAAAACCAACAGATATCATTAGAAATACAACATCCATATGTATTCTATTATGCAACATTTTTAATCTTTTTAATCCACTTTTGAAGGCACTTCAATAGGGGCTTCTCTCTGAAGCTTAACCGACGGCAATAATTTGCAGATTAGCCAGCAACGCATCTTACAACGCTTTTGATTTTTGCCTTTCGGCTATTTTTCCGAAACCATTCCAGAGATGCTGGACTTTGTATTGACACGTCCTGTAACCCCGAGTCCATGCCTGTGGGAGGATTTGTAGAGCGAAAGAACTGCGCATCAGCACGGCTGCGCTCAAAAGACTCTCGGCTTTGTGCGGTATCCAGCGATACCTGTTGGGTTTTTAAGCAAGATAAGCACCCTGACCAGCTTCAGCACGGCGGTCACTGTCAGCCGCTCGGTCCATAGTCCACCGCATCAATGTGATGGATGGCAATATGGCGATTTATTGCAGGGAAACTTATCATTTTATAGTCTGGGGTCACTGTGCTACTCCCATCTACGTACGTCACCCCTAGGTGCTATTGGCTAATTGCAGGAGGTTTTACTGTCCTAGCAGAGAGGGGGGTTAGCTAACTTTCCGTAACATCCCGAAATCATCCGCATCGCCAGGCCTTGAACTACAACATATTCCCCTCTCTCTATGAATAATTAATTTGCTAAAATATAAGGTATTGAAAATGGATAATATAAAATTGAGTCTAAAGATTAACACAAGTAAAATCATCACAACCGGTCTAATCAGGATAGACACTAGGGTGGTTAGCCACGGAGATTGATCGAACCAGGATCGGAACCAGTTTTGCTGGGCTTCTCTCTCTGCTTTTCGTTGAGACAGCCTATCTCGTAGCTCTGCCACAGCGTCTCTCTCTACTCCGGTGTGGTCCGCGTAGAAACAGCATTCTTCGTTCAGGGCGATGCAGAGGCCTCCTTGCTGCACGAATAGAAGGTCGAGACCTCGCCTGTTCTGCAAAACAACTTCAGAGAGTGAGGAGACTGACTTTTCTAGAAAGGATAAGGATTTTTCAATTCTCTGTAGATCTTCATTTACAGTCATCAGTAGCTAAAGCAGTCTCTGTTGTTGGGTCACGATGGCAGAGACACCTGTGGCAGCACCAGTTGCTTTCAGGTTAAGCAGCATCGCTATGGTTACACCTGTCACCACTTCTCTTTTCTGAAGTCGGGTGAGTTTCTCCACTTGCAGGCTCCACTCTTCATCCAGGTGCTATAGGACTCTGGGGATGATAACAGCTAATACACAAAAGTCAGCAGAGGAGTTAAAGCTTGGGTGTAAATGCAAGGGCTAGTCTATTAGATCATGGGTTTTCAGCTCGTACCACAAGGTTGGGGCTCACCGCTTCAGGTGTTATGACTATAAACAGCACAATTACTATAAGCAGTTTCCCATGTAAATGACACTATACTTACAAACTTACAGCTAAAACTTTAACGTTAAATGAACCTTTAAAGATGCTTACACTACCTCTTAAAGGAAAATACTTATACTTTATACTAACATAACAGTTACTACAATAACAATTACAAGCTAAACATTTTACTTTAAACTATTATCTAACTACTTTTAACATACGTGTTCTGGTATATATGTAGTCTAAGCGTGAAAACAATTTGCTAAAAGGATAAATACAGAATTACAATTTACTTTATATGCAATTAGATAGAGTCTCTACACTTCTTAGATCTTCTCCAGAATTTTTCTAACACGATTCAGTCCTGGAACGTTCACTGCTCCCGTGATGTCAGCTGGCAGCAGATCGCTGACTGAGGGCTTTGATGTTCAAGTTGTTCTTCATATCTTTCTAAATCTTAAAACAAAGGATAACTGAAAAATTAATAGAAACACCACATCACAATAACAATATAAAATTTCTGTCGGCAACTGTCTGTATATTGTTCAGACACAACTGTGTCCTGACAGGTTTACTTCTGATCCATATCTGGAGTACCGAGGCTATGCGATCATCTCTCCATTCGCCGCATCTCACGTGTTCATAGGCAGACAGTCTGGTCAGATGGACAGGTGACTTTTCTGAACCTGCCAACAAAACACAGCCACTTCTCTCCTTGAAGTTAATGAATGACACTAATCAAATTGCTTTTACGGTATCAATTTCCCCCGTTTTCTAAAAAATGAAAATGAGATGTATTTCTGTTCAACATTAACACAAAACCTTATATACAATTAGTAAGAACTTTTAACAGTTAAAAATCAATTAATATAAAAGTACTGTTAATTATTAAAACACTGCACCAGCATCTCACAGTTAATAAACAAACAAAACCAAAAGTCATCAGCGAAGGCTTGGCTAATCATCTCCGGAAATAATTCTCCAAGCTCACTTTAAAATTGATCCAGCTGTCATATTAATAGGGTCAAATTGCAAAGTCAAAAAGTGACTCAAACACCGATTTGGTACAAAAAACATCTGGATCCGTTGGCAAACATTCTGTCCAGGTAAAGTTAAGACTTGGCCAGGGCCTTAGACTTTAAACTGGAAAGATGTCTCTTAATATATTTTTAGAACAAGATTTTCAATAGCAACAGCTATGAGATGCTTACAGTACAGCAAGCTGTTAAAATGCATTTATGCAAAGCAAATAATCAAAAACTTTAGGTACCAGACTAATTAAATCATTCAGCAGTTGCTTTAATTTGAAGCTTCTTCAATAGCAGCTGATCTTCGGCAACGGTACATCTTTTTAAAATTTTGAAAACACTGAAAAATAAGAAGCTATAACAAACGAAACCGCAGGAATTGCAACAACTTAATAGAACTCTCAGTGAAGTCCAGGGTGTCACAGTCTGCATTCATTTCTGTCCACAAGCAGGTGTTCATCAGTGATTTATCTCAGTTGCTTCAGTTGTAGCTGTCTTCATATCTTTTAAAAAAATAACTATACTTTGCAATTTAGACAAGTGTTTCTAATAAAACATAAAACAATTCAAATTAAACAAAATTTAAATTTAACAATAATTATTTATAACAAAAGAAAATAACAAAACTTAATTTTTACGAGAATATCTAAGTTGTACAGCTTAACTTAAAAACATTCAAGCCAACGGTAACCTGGATTCACTATAAAAATTATAAAAATGTAACAAATACATCACAATTCCATGTTATCTAGCTTTGAAAATAACTCACAATAACTGCAAATGTTACTAAAAACACTCATTCACAACACGAATTTGCCTAGTATATGCTCAAATTAGCTAAGATTTCAAAGTACAGACTCTCCAAAGGAAAAAAAAAAAAAAAAAAAAAAAAAACCAAAAAACACAACACAGGATTTGGCAAGTTATCATTTAGCTTTTGTAGCACTTTTCAGGAACATCAAGTCTAATTTTTAAACTAAAATCCAAAATCTAAATTGATATATATGCAGTTATACGTGTTTTATATAACAAAAGATTCACATTGAAATTTCCTTATTAAAATTGTCAAAAACCCAGCAAATGGGTAATATACAGTTAACATAACTTTGAGATTACTGAAACAAAACAAGAATCTTTTAAGTTTCTTGGGCTATAAAAATACAACATTTAAACTTTTTAATTTATTTTCAAAGGCATTTCATTCAATAGAAACTTATTTTTAAATCTCAGTTTTGATTATAACACTTTGCTAATTTACAAACAATACAATTTATAAAGCTTTTAATTTTTGAATTGTCCAATTAAAACTCCTTCTTTTTTAGTCTTCTCCAAAATATCCAGCTTTTTGTTGTTTTATTGTTTTGCTTTCCGCGGTGTCACTGAAGTCGTCGTTACTTGTTTCACCGGTGGTTGCCATGGCGACAGCGTTCTGCCGCGCGTGTTCTCCTGAACTCGGCCGCGCCGGGCTACTTCTTAAATCTGAGAAAAACTCTGAAAACTCCAACTGCATCAACTCATAATTACTTATAACACAAAATTAACTCCAAAAGGGTACATAAACACCTTTTAAAAACTCAAGAAATCATGACTTTGTAGCAAACTCGCTATTATCCCGGCGCTTCTAAGAGAGGGAGTGTGTGGGGGGGCGAACTCCTCGTGTCTCGGTCAGAGTCAAGACCGGTCGGCTACTTCCAGTTTGCCGTGCCTTTTCTTGGGCCCCGCTACCACCTCTGTGGGCAGGCTGTTCCCTCCCCCCTGGTTCCACTCCACCTCCATCCCACCTTTTCCTCCGCCCCCGGTTCCACTCCGTTCTTGCTCCTGCCCTCCACCCTTTCTTGTGCTGAGGTGTGCAGGACAGAGCAATACCGGGGTGCGTCGTGTCACTTTTCTACCGTGCCTTTCGTACCTCTCGCGTCGTACGTGCCTCACCTTATCCCTTCCAGGGGCTTATCAGAAATCCCGGTGTCTCTCTTAACATCTCTGATCTCTCTGAGAAGAACATGAAGAAGAAAGAAAAAGGGACAAGAGACAACACTCTAAATCTTCCATCTTGTCTCCCTGTTCTCTAAACTTTTTCACCCAGTGATTTAAAAAAAACTTTCTAATCTATACCCTTACACTTTTAGCTTTTTCTAACTTTAACATTTGTTTTCATGTATCACCATGAAAACATGTTCATAAATTTCATATTATATGAAATTCAATGTTTTTCTGGATCTTATAACTAAGTTTCAGAAACAAGGGCATGCACTCTGTATTCCAGACTCCAACATTTGCCCCACTCTTTAAAAAAACAAAAAAAAAAATCAACCCAAACCTTTTCTTTGATTAATTTTCACTCAGGGTCATTTTTCCTTCTCTCGAGCCCTATGCACCAACAACAGAACTGCCACTCTGTTCTACAGAGCGCTCTGCCTCCAGTTTTGAACATCAGTTAACTAACCACTCAAAGCTAGAGATATAGATCTAGGTTGCTTACTTAACCAGTAGCTTAATTTGTCTAATTGCTTTAAAGTTTCTGCTGAAACTACTTGAATTGAAAGCTGAGTTGTTATAAATATCTATCTGAAATTTCATGAGTCAAACTCTTCACAATCAAGTGTGACTAAGATTGATATAAAGTTACACTAAGATGTTGCCTCTTTATATAGAACATGGTAAATAAAAAGAAAAATTAAATATTATACAAAAATCTATTTTCACTGAGATAAGGTACACTTTCTTTCGAGTTAACTCAAAGAAGCCATGCAGGTGAAATTGCATCACAAAGTGATCAACAAAATGATACAGCTCAAGGGTGATACCTGATTCACCTTCATCTTCAAGGACTTTATCTCTCGTGCAGGATTCTGAATCTTGACACAGTTCACACCATGCTTTAACAAATGAGGCCTTACAATATTGATTTTCCTACTCTTACACATGAAACCCAAAGTTCATCGCTCTTGCACGTGGGATCAAAGGCTTTCAGCCGTCAACCGCGGTCTCGATACGGTTCACATCGGCGTGCTCGCTCTTCTGCTCTTTGGGCCCTCTGCTCCTCTCTGCAGCTGATGAGTTTCCATGTTCTTCGCTAGGAAGTTACTTCTGCTTTGAACCTGTGAATACACAAACATACACTTTACTCCAAATGACTAATTGCAATTAATTTTTCATCTTCTCGCTTCTGAATTCTCTCTCAACTTTGCTTGAGTACTGTTAGAAGGATACCTGATAATTGATGCAACTGGCTTTGTGAAAGACTTGTTTTAAAAGAACCGTTCAAGAATTATTCGCAATAGATATACAATCTTTGCGTTTTTTCCAAAATCTAAAATACATACATAGTGTTTCCACGCTTCTGAACCGCAGCGTCCGTTTCCTCCCCCTCTCTTGTAAACAAAGGTCAAATATCCACTGTCTTGTTCTAACAATGAAAAACCATCAAAGTAAAACACATGCATATGTATACATATAGGAAATAATACTTTTACAGCAATCAAAAACTGATTAAGACTGTGCATAATTAATATTATGCGATATTAAACTTATCTATATAATATGTAATATGAATTACTGAATGTACTAAATATATACTCTCATCCCAGAGTCTGCCACAGCTGATAAATCAACGGAAGATTGGAAAATCATGTCCGGATAACAATTCTCCAAGCCCACTGTAAAAATCCAGCTGCTATATTAATTCACTAATTGCCAAGTCCAATTGACCGGAGTATTGTTTTGATCCAGAAAACTTCTGGGTTTATTGGTAAATTCTCTATCCAGGTAAAGTCAAGGCTTGGCCAGGGCCTAGGGTTTAAACTGGAAAGATGCCTCTTAACTCATTTCCAAACCAAGGTTCTCAATAGTAGCAGCTACGAGATGCTTACAGCACAGCAAACCGTTCAAATGCGTTTGTCCAAAGCAAAGGATCAGAAGCCGTAGGTACCGGACCAAATAAACCATTCAGCGGTCGGTTTCATCTGAAGCCTTTTCCACGGCAGCTGACCCTCAGCAATGGTACATCTTCTTAAAATTCTGGAAACACTGGAAAATAAGAAAGCTGTAACAAACAAAAACTGCAGAGATTGGAACAAGCAATAGAACTCCCAATGAAGTCAAGGGTGTCACAGACCGCATTCACTTCTATCCACAAGCAGGTGTTCATCGGCGTTCTATCACAGGTGTTTCAGTTGTAGTGATCTCCATCTCTCCAGGAAAATAACTATACTTTGCAGTTGAAACAAATGTCTTCAATAAAACATGAAGCAATTTGAATTTAAACAACATTTAAACATCAAAAAAATACCAAAGTTATAACTTAACTTAAAAACACGCAAACTTAAACCAAGTGAAATTTAACTTTGATGAGTTCTATTAACACTTAATCTATATCAGATGAAAACACAACTCAATCTTACTCTATTATAAAAAAAAGGCAACTAAAAATTTGGTATATACTTTTTGAACACAATAGAACAGGAATATTGATTCACTATAGCGATTATAAGGATGCAACAAATACATAGCAATTCCCTGTTACCTGGCTTTGAGAATAACTCACAATAACTGCAGATGTTATTAAAAATACCCATTCGTAACAAGAATTTGCTCGGCATACGCTTAAATTGGTTCGGATTTTTAGAATGCAGTTTTACTAGATTAAGAAATACAATAAAAAAATACAGATTTGGCAAGTTGCTATTCAGCCGTTGTAGTACTTTTCAGAAACGTTAAGTCTAACTTTTTAATTAAAATCCAAAATGGTATATATAATATTATACGTGTTTTTTCTAACAAAAGGACTCACATTAAAATTGTCTTATTAAAATTGTAAAAAAATACCAAGCAAATGGGTAATATGTGGTTAACATAACTTTGCAATTACTGAAAACTCTATTGAACTCAATCAACAATACACTTATTCAAATGAATAAGCTTTTTATCTACAGAAATATCGGATACAAATGCATATTCATAACTCAGTTGCCACCCATTCTCTGCTTCTTATGCTAATTAGGTAAAAAGCAATTAAGCACGCGTAGTTTGTTCTTTGAAATGGGTCAGTGGTCTTATTAGGACAAGCGGTCACAAAAGGGAGGAGGGGATATATCTCTTCCTCTTCCTTACCTTTCTACCTTTTCAATGCCAAGTGACAAATGAACCCTCAGCCGGGCTCCTAGTTTCATGTTTTCAATGAGTTTCTGATTTGCAATTGTCTTATGTTTTTGAAGTTCCTTACCAGATCCTTTGTTTCTCATTATAAGCTCAGCTGAACTAGCATAAAATTGATAAACAATTAGTTATTAGCCAACGATTAACCTCCAATTTTTGCAAAGCCTTTCTATCTACTCTTAATTTTAACGAGGCCCATCTATTTATTTTAATTCAATTTAGCAAGGCTTATTATTAATTAAGGCCTCCACCTCTCTAAAACCTTATATTCTTCTAAGTTTATGTCTCAGTTTCGATGCTGTTAGAGTTCAAAGTAATAAGGAAAAATGATGGGGAATTACTCGCCTCGGAACAAAGCACGACCCCGTCCCGTCCTCTCAGCTCCCGCTCCCCCTTCCAGCGCGGCTCCGAGCCGGGCCGGACGTACCGCTCGGCGTCTCCGGACCTCACGGCATTTCTTCGTGGCCGCCGCACCCGGCTCCCCCGGTACGTCCCGCTCCGGCCGCCTTCCCCGAGCGGTCCCACGCGCAGCGGTGCAGAAAGGGTTGTTTGGAAAGCTCTAACCGTTGTTTAAATTCACAGGTAAAACCACAGAGACTTAAGCAACAGATGGATGCATAAAACAGTTATTACTCCTGAGCTTTCTCATACCTTCCTTCGAAGCACCGGGGACTAGTCTCGTCTAGTCCTCAGCTAACCACCGGGCCTCCCCTGCCAGGAGGGAAGGCCGTCCAAGAGCCCACATCCGAGTCTCAACTTACCCCACGTGACCTCGGCCGCAAGCGAGGCCATAGTAACAAATACGTGGATAATATTTGTTGGTAAAATTATTGATGAAATGTGGGTTACTTCTCTGGAGATCTGAGGATTCACTCGTGCCTCTGGTCGGGATACAACAGAGAAGATCTGCGGTACAAATGGTCACAAGCGATCAAACAGGACAGCCAGCTTCTCCTTGAACTTTGTGGAACAGAGATGGAATCCAGCCTTGTCCTTAGACAGGGAAGCAGTTCCTAGAAATGGGAAAGGGGAGGCAAGGAAGATTCAGGCTAAACATGGATTTAAACCGGGCCGGGTGTTAGCGCAGGAAGAGACATTTTTCGTCCAGACTGACAAAATGAAGACCCGTAAAATCCTAGCTCTGCTTCGTGTTTAATGCACTTTTACTTGGTATTTACATTATCAGAAAAAATGAGGAAAGAATAAACACGACAGGTTCCCGCTATCGTTGCGAGAAGGCTTTTTTTAAAGGCCGCATACTCACCGTCTCTTTTTCTCTCCAGGCTCGGCTTTTCCCCCGACGTCCGCCGCATCAGGCGTCGCCAGGAGGGCCGGGTTCTTCAGCAGGGAGTCTCAGGAGCTGGTACGAATTCTGGTTTTTCTGAAGGTGTATGAAAGCGTGCCATCAAAATAGCTATTTTCTCCACTGAAAAGCTTTCCATACATGACTGCCAAGTACCATTCCCGCCAGAATTCCAGCAGGAATTCCCGGGAATTCCTGGTATCCCGAGGGAGATAAGTGAACCGGAACCCTTCACTCCTGACGCTGTCTGTCAGGCGCTGCAGGAACAGCTCACTCTGCACCGGGACCCGCACCCCGCCCAAAATCCCCCAAAAATCCCCCAAAATTCTCGCTGCCATTCCCATGAATTCCTGAGAATTCCAAGTACCATTCCCGCCAGAATTCCTGCAGGAATTCCCGGGAATTCCTGGTATCCCGGGGCAGATAAGTGAACCAGAACCCTTCACTCCGGACGCTGTTGGTCAGTGGCTGCGGGAGCAGCTCCCCCTGCACCGGGACCCGTACCCCACCCATCCCGGGGCCATTTCCATGAATTCCCGGGGCCACTCCCGGTTCCATTTCCGGTAATTCCCGGGAATCACCATTATCCCGAGGGAAATAAGTGAAGGAAAACCCTTCACTCCAGACGCTGTGGGTGCGGCGCTGCGGGAATAGCTCCCCCTGCACCGGGACCCGCACCCCGCCCATCCCGGGGCCATTCCCGTGAATTCCCGGGGCCATTCCCGGTTCCATTCCCGGTAATTCCCAACAATCACCGTTATCCCGGGGCAGGTAGGTGAAGGAAAACCCTTCACTCCTGACGCTGTCGGTCAGGCGCTGCGGGAACACCTCGACCTGCACGGGCTGGGCCAGCTCCAGGTGAGCGTAGGGCGGCGGTGAACGTCGGCCTGCGAGAAATCCGCCCGCGCTTCCCAGGATTCCCGACGGAAAATCACCACGATGTCCTCTGAGAATGAGGGGAGTTCAGGATTGGGAACTGGGAATGGAGGGGTCCAGGTGTGACCCCAGCTGTGCCCAAACCCCTCCCAGGTGTCCCCAGGTGTGTTCCAGACTGGGTTCCAGACCGGGTTCCAGACCGGGTTCTAGATCGGGTTCTAGATCGGGTTCCAGACCGGGTTCCAGCTGTCCCCAGGTGTGTTTTGGGTGTCCCCAGGTGTGTTTTGGGTGTCCCCAGGTGTGTTTTGGGTGTCCCCAGGTGTGTTTTGGGTGTCCCCAGGTCCCCCCAGGTGTCCCCAGGTGAGGTTTTTGGTGTCCCCAGGTGAGGTTTTTGGTGTCCCCAGGTGAGGTTTTTGGTGTCCCCAGGTGTCCCCAGTACCTTTCTGCACTTTGTCACAGAGCAGGTAAAGCTCCTCCCCGCCCATGCAGGGGCCGCTCTCTTTGTTCATGCGGCAAATCCGCAGCTCCGAGGTGTTCGTGGATTCTGGGAAAGAGCCCAAAATTCCCAGAATTCCCCAATTCCCAAATTCCCCAATTCCCAAAATTCCCAAATCCCCAAAATCCCCAATCCCCAAAATCCTGAACCTGGAACCGCCCCCAGAGCCGGGAGAACCTCGGGAATTTCTGGGGAGGCTCACGGGATTTTCGGGATTTTTTTCCGGAGATTTCCGGGATTTTTTGGGATCTTTTCTGGAGATTTTTGGGGATATTTTTTGGGACATTTTCAGGAGATTTTTGGGATATTTTGGGGATATTTTTGGAATATTTTCAAGATGTTTTGGGAACATTTCCAGGATATTTTTTGGGTATTTTCAGGATTTTTTTGGGATATTTTCAGGATTTTTTTGGGATATTTTCAGGATTTTTTGGGGATATTTCCAGGATTTTTTGGGGATATTTCCAGGATTTTTTGGGGATATTTCCAGGATTTTTTGGGGATATTTCCAGGATTTTTTGGGGATATTTCCAGGATTTTTTGGGGATATTTCCAGGATTTTTTGGGGATATTTCCAGGATTTTTTGGGGATATTTCCAGGATTTTTTGGGGATATTTCCAGGATTTTTTGGGGATATTTTTGGGGTGGATTTGGGGTTTTTTGGGACTCACTCTTGTTGAAGATGGGCTGGGACAGCACCGGGCTGAGGCTCCAGGGGGGAATTTAATGGCAATATTTTGAGATAATTTTGGGATATTTTGGGGACATTTTCAGGATATTTTTGCTATATTTTTAAGATACTTCCAGGATATTTTCAGGATATTTTCAGGATAATTTTTGGGGTGGATTTGGGGTTTTTTGGGACTCACTCTTGTCGAAGATGGGCTGGGACAGCACCGGGCTGAGGCTCCAGGGGATCCCGGCCCGGTCCCGGAACGAGGCCTGCAAACAAATCCGGACCACGTTGAGATCGACTTCCTGATGGTTCTGCAGGGATCCCGCCGGAAAACACGGAAAAGTGGGAAAAAAACGGCGGGAAAATGGGAAAAAATGGGAAAAACGGGGGAAAAATGGGAAAAAAGGGTGGGAAAATGGGAAAAATGGGGGGAATATGGGACAAAGTGGGGAAAAATGGGGGAAAAAGGGTGGGAAAATGGGAAAAAAGGGGAAAAAATGGGGGGAAAATGGAAAACATAGAGGGAAACAGGAAAAAAATGCAGAAAAATGGGAAAAAAAGGAGGGAAAAATGGGGGAGAAATTGGGGAAAATTGGGAACAAAGCAGGGAAAGGTGGTTCCAGGGGAATCCAAATGGAAATGGGGGAAAAAATGGGGGAAAATGGGGGAAAACCACACAAAAAAAGGGGAAAAAATGGCAAAAAAACCAAAAAAAGCAGGGGAAAACCCAGGAAAATTGGGAAAAATATGGAAATTGCTGGAAATTCCAGGAAATCCATGGAAAAGGGGAGGTGCTGACCTTTGAAGGGGTTGATCCCGAGCTGCAGCTTCTTCTCGATGGCGCCCTAGATTTCCTTCTTCTTCACACACTGAATCCCCAGGTTGCTGAAACTGCCGGGAATCCCCAAAATTCCCAATTTTCCCCAGCCCCTTCCCGGATTTTCCCACCCAGAAACGCCCAAAAATCCCCAAAAAAACAAACAAAAAAAAATCACCCCAAAAACCAAAAAATTCCCCCAAAAATGCTTGTAAATTCCGGGTTTTTTTCTGTGAATTTCTGGGGTTTTTTTGGGAATTCTGGATTTTTGGGGGGGAATTCCAGTTTTTTTCTGGGAATTTCAGGTTTTTTCTGGGAATTTCTTGGTTTTTTTTGGGGGGGGGGGCGGATTTCTGGGGCTTTTTGGGGGAATTCTGGGGGGTTTTTGGAGGGGAAATGAAATTTTTTTTTTCTGAGAACTTCATTTTTTTTTTCTGGGGATTTTGTTTTTTTTTTCTGGAAATTCTGGGTTTTTTCCTGGGAATTTCGGGTTTTTTCCTGGGAATTCTGGGGTTTTTTTCTGGGAATTCTTTTTGTGGAATTCCGGGGTTTTTGAGAGGGAAAAAAGGACGGAGTAAATCTCCGGGGACGCACGGCAAAGGACCAAGTCGCACGGAAGAGGCCTCTGTCTAAACCGCATTAATATTTCACCGTAATTCTGGGTGTTTGGATTTAGCCTGGGCCCGTCAGCTAAGTCACAAACAAGCCAACTCGGCTCCTCAGCTCTCAATGAGCGTTTGAAACACGTCCACACAAGGCCAAGGCACTAATGATTGCAGAGGAAAAATTCACGACTGAATGACTGCTGGGGAAAAATTCCTTGGGAGTCACAAACCTGAGACATGTGAAATTCTGAAGGTGGAATTCTAGTTTCAGCTTTGGGCACCTGAAGGAGGACAGGAATCCTTAGCCATATAAAGGGAAGCCGAGCGCCGCAGCGTGTCAGGTGCAGACAACGAGGCGTTCAGGGAACCAGCGCCGAGCCCTCTCCGCCCCTACCCTCTCACCCAGGGGCAACAGCAGCGGGTATCGGACAAACCTCCGTCAAGCAGCAGCAGCCGAGCGGATGAACCGGTGCATGGATTTGCAGGGGGGATCTTTCTCCTTTTGATTTCATCTTCCCCGTCCCTCCAAAGCGTCCCTAGAAAAAATGGGGATGATGAGGACGAAACTGAGGGAAGCAACCCTTCAATTACTCCTTTTCCATTTAGTTTAAAAGAAGTTGAAACTAAAGGAAGCAACTCCTCAGTCTGTGTCTGAACTGAGGGGAATCCCCCTTCACCTGTGATTTTAAGGGTGTCGATTGAATGAAAACCTGCCTTTTCCACGGTCTTAGGAGTTTCGGTGAATAGAGAATCCCCGAGTTCCATTTTAAACGGAAGGGAAAAAAATATCGATGGCATTTTGTGGATTTGAAATGAAGCTAACTCCCCCATTTTCATCATCCTAAAGTTCAAGCTGAGGGGAAAGCCCTGTTGTCCCTGCTTTTAACGGATTTTAATTTAGGTAAAAATGTCCCTTTTCCCATCGTTTGAGGGATTTGATGAAAACCTGTCTTTTTTTTGCTTTTTTAGGGGATTCAATTGACAGGGAAAACTTACTTTTTTGCTATTGGATCAGTTTAAATGGAGGTAAACAGCCCACGTTGTCTCAGGTTCCGGGGTTAAATTGCAGGAATCGCCACCTTCTGCAGCATTCGAAGGGTTAAAATCGGGCGGTGCCGCCGCTTCCCCTCGTCGCCCAGCAGGAAATGTCTCGCGGCGGAGCATTCCCGGCACCGGTTCCCCGGGGCATCGCCGAGGCGGAGCGGGTCTTTGCACCCGGACGGGAAGAGCCGAGTCGGTCCCTGCCGCTCCGTCTGCGGGGCTCGGGTGACGCCGGGGCTCCCTCGGGTCGGTGCCGGTGCCACGGGGCTCTCCCGGAGCCGGGGCCGCCCCCGCCTGCCGGAGGAGCCGCTTTCCCGCCGGGAGCCACGCAATATCCGGGGCCGGGAGAGCCGGGGGCCGCCGCTGCCGTGGCTCGCCTGGCTTCCCCGGTCCCCTCCGCAGCAGTCCGGGAGCGCGTCCCGGCGAGGGGTGCCGGGGGACACTCGTGGCTTGTCAGCTTCAGCGTTCGCTTGCAAAAGTCACCGAAAGGAAGAGAGGCAAAAAAAAACCCAACCCCGACCCTCCAGGCTTCCCGTGTGGGGGCTTTGTTGGTATTGCTCCTTAATCGATGCATACCTTTAAGTAGTGACGCGGGTGTTTCTTGAAACAGCGTTCAATATATTTTGCACTCTATCACGAGACTTTCACGTTTTTCCTTTGCCATGTCAAGACAGTGGCACGAGAGGTGTTCGTCACAGATCCAAGCCGACAGCGTCCCGTGCATCTGTCGTTTGTCGATCTGTTTGCGTTGTTCATTTCACCCGGATACATGTCGACGCTTCAATGGGGATTTGAGGGAATTTTCCAGGTCTCAAACAGACACGAGCAGTTGATGGTTGCTAGAAAGGTACTTATTGTATAAAAGCATCAGTCTTAAAGCCAAAGAGTTCATAGAGTTAAAGTCTTTGCTAAAAGCTTTTGGCATCAAGTCTCCAATTCTGAGCTACAGCTTCTCGGCGTGGCATTCCGTCATCCCGGGCCATAAAAGCGGTCCGTGAAGACGATGGTGCCGCTGCTCTTCTTCTTTGGATGTTTTTTTTTCCCATCCCCATTACAGGAGATTAAATTCATAATCATCCAAACAGCCAAAAACACACTTGTAAAACAATACTTTCTACACCAATCCAAACTGAATTCTAATATGCAAAAGCAATGTTCTTTTTACTTAAATCTTACATATCAGGTAAACACAAATCCCACAGCACACGCAACGACCGGGAGCAGCTGCCGGCTTCACACCGGCCCCGCGCCCCCACACCGGATCGTCTCTCGCGTACGCCCAGCCACCCCAGGCAGCGTCCGACTAGATTTATCCGCCGGCAACACGGTAAGATTAACCGATCGCTCAGTATTTTGTCTCCCTACAGGACAAGAATACCCCAGACAACACAGAATAGGCAGACTTGCTTCCAACTGAGACTACCAAAACTGCAAGGGACAACACTAAAAAAGGTCATGTCACAAAACACCAAAACAAAGCCTAGATAACCTGAGTTCCAAAATGCCAGAATAACCTGGTTTCGAGTAAAGAGAACCCCAAATTTCAAAGCAGCAAAAAACTAGATTTCAAAATCTCAGTTTTAAAATACCGGAATACCCATTTCCAAAGTACCAAAAAAAACCCCCAGTTTTAAATTACGAAAACAGCAAATGCAGAAATATCAAAGTAACCCACTTCTAAAACACCCGAACAAGTCCAAAATTACCAGCGTAACCCAGTTTCAAATCACCAGTTGAAAATTTCCAAAGGAATCCAATTGCAAAATACCAGAATACGGAGTTCCAAAATACTATAATGATTCCGTTTCAAAATAGTAAACTATCTGTAGGAGACCCTTTCTGGGGACGGTCTGAGAAACGGCAAAGACCCGTATAAGCGAGATAGGTGTTAGAAGTTTATTTCAGGGCGTGGGATAGAGAGAGAGGGAGAGAGGGAGCCTGCTCTGAGCCAGCAGAGAGAGCTCAAAGCGGGCTCAGAGAGAACAATACAAAAGGGGGTAAATTATGAATACATGAGTCTAAGACTTGAGATTGCTACGAAAGACAGTAACAGAAGTGAGAGAGCCGGGGGAAAAGAGCATGTAGAAAGAGTGAGGCAAGAAGGCTAAAAGAGCTAAGACAGAGAGCTAAGAGCCTAGTAAGAGAGTAGCAAGAGAGACCAAGAGTTAAGAGAACCAAGAGAGAGCCAAGAGAGCGAACTCGCTTTTACAATTACTTCTATAACCTATACATATGAATATTCTATTCCTTTACTAACCAATCTTTCTAAGTATACTAATACAGTAACATTTGTGTGCAACCTATAGAAATCGCTACTTTTGCATATTTTTAGTTATCTCAGGGTCCTTCAGACCTTTCCTGATAAGGCTGGGAAGAGGGGTCTCAGCTCGGTTTTATTGCAGGAAAGAATGTGTTCTGGCCTACCAGCCCGGTTTCTTTGAATTATTCAAACCACGCTATCATTTGTATTTCTTCCTTAGCCTTTCTGGCTACAGAGTCATATTTATAATTTCTTTCTAATTCTACCTTCCCAACATCTGCCCCTTTTTGTTTATAAGAAATAGTTCTGTCTATCAATTTCTGCATACCTTGGAGTATACAATGTATATTTTAAAACTATTAAAACTACAATTATCACTATTAAAATTATGAAGCTTATTTTACAAAGTTCCTTAAGCCAAGGTGCAAAGCTTCAACTTTTAAAACAAATTGTCTAGCTTCTTTAACTTTTGAAGGTCAGATTGATTCCCTTTAGAATTATTAATATAATTTAATAGAATTATTAATATAAACTTGGTTGGCTAAATTTTTTCAAATTTTGCAGCTCTTTGTGAATAGAAACAGAATGCTTAGGTATCAAAGCTTGCAGTCTTTGGCTAAGGTAAGTGAGGCATTTATCTTCAGTTGATTCACAGTTTAGGTTTTACTACAAAAATCTTAAACTAAATGGTAAAAATAACATGCATTCATGCAAATAATGTAATTTCATTTTTTTTCTTGAACTGTCTTTATCAAATCACTTCCTCTCGGTGAATTTACGTAGTTCAGGTGCTTGCTTCTTGGTTTCTCTTTGCAGTCTGCAAACTTGCTGGGGGTTCAGGTGTATCACTGGTCTCATGTCTCTGCTTGAGCTTTAAGAGCTCTTTCAATTTTTCTCTCAAAGTCTTTCCAAGTTTCTTGGCTTGGATTGTTACCGTTTGCTGTTCTGCGGTGTCGGGCGGTGTTGCTGTCGCAGTGGATGCAGACGGGAGTTGTGCCGGTGTCAGCGTCGGGTCGGGTGGTTTCGGTGGTGGACGCAGCTTCGCGAAGACGCGCGACAGGAGCTGGACAGTGGCTAGGCTAAGCGGTGGGACAGATGATGCCGATGGCTGCAGCTGTAGAGTCGGGGTTCCGTGCCCGTCCCTTCTCTCCCCCTCCGCGGTTTGAGAGGCTGGCACGGAGGGTTGTAGAAAGGCTGCGGTTGAGGGGTGGCACGGGGGACCCGTGGCCGGCGGCAGCAGCATCGGCGATAGAGGCTGTGACTGCGCATGCGTGGATGACGTCAGCGTCGCAGGGCAGCATGGGGGAGCGGTGTGGAGGAGCGGGAGTCGCGAATCGGGCCGGGCAGCACCGATCGGGATGGTGTTGCTGAACGGCGGTGCGGCTGATGCCTCCGCGGGTGCTGCTAAAGCCTCACTTGTGGGGAACGAAGGCAGCACGGGGGGGTTGAGAGGGGGGCCCGTAGCGGGGGGTAGGAGGTCAGCGGACGTGCGGAGCGCCGTCGGAGCGGCGGCTGCGGTAACAAGCTGCGGATTTTTAGGAGGGACGGGTGAAGGGGGGAGCGCTGGAACGAGCGGCTTAGTGGCAGGGGTGCTGGGGGCTAGGGCACGGGGGTGGCGGGGGGCAGGGAGCGGAGCCGCGGGAACTACGATGGGGAGGGTGGGCGAGGTGGCGGGGGAAGGGGTGGAAACGGAGTTTGTTGGGATTGGGGAAGAGGGAGTGGGGGCCGCCGAGTGCGGGGGGACAGCAGAGAGGTCCGCGCGGTCGGGGAGTGGGGGTACGCCGGTTTGGGCGGGTAGAAGGGGAACAACGCCGGGTGAGATGGGGGGAGCCGATGGGGTCGGGTTGGATCGGGCAGCGTAGGCTGGAACTTCGGCAGGGAGTGGAGAAACGGGAGATGGAGGGAAATGGTACAGTGAGATAGGAGTTTTTCGGACCGGTGCCGGTTCTGGGAGTTGTGCAGCTTGAGCAGCGGTGTCAGGAGGTGCTGCGGGAAGAGAGGATACAGGCACGGCGGCCGCCGCGCGTGGCGGCGGGGACGCCACGGGTACGGCAGGGTTAGAGCCAGCAGCGGTTCGTGTCGGCGCAGGAGCCGAGGCGGGACCCGCTGCTGACGGGGGGGCAGGCTCCGCCGTGGCAGGAGGCAGCCGAGGGGTTAGGGAGAGGGGTGCAACGTGGTTTTGTAATGCAGTTAAAATATAAGCGGTAGATGCAATGACGGCAGCACGGAGCAACGCGGGAGGGGCGGGAGGAACAGGGCTCGCGACACTGGAGATAAGGCTCGTGGGGGGGGCAGAACACGGAGCAGGGTGCGTGCCGCTTCCAACACTGAAGACGGGAGAGGGAGAAGGATGGGGAGGGGGCGCTGCAGGATTCACCGAGGGGGATGGGGTTACAGGAACAGATTGCGAAATCACGAGGGCTGGGGGAGGTGGGGCAGAGACACGCGAGACCGGGGACGCTGGAGTTAGTAACTTTCGGGGGGCCGGAACAGGCACGGCCGCGTTCCCGGTCTCTGCAGCAAGGGAGAAACACGTGGAAGGGGCTGGATACGGCGCAACGGCCGCTGATGGCTGTCGCTTATCGTGAAAGAGTTCTACGAGAGCCCTACACGCCGGGAGCAGGTCCACAGCGGTGTTATCGCGGCGGGAGATATTATTAAAGAGTTTAATAGTGACTGTGTCCCAAAAATCTCTAGTAAATACAGCTGAATGGTCAGCGTTGGGGAAGTTAAGCAGAGTCCATTCTAAAAGATCTTTTAGTTCTTGTTTTGGTAAATTATTGAACTCAGAGCGTAATAAATGTTTTAGTCGCTTATAGAGATCTATGTCATGACCGGAGTAAGATTGTCCCGTGGTTAAAACTCGTGCGCACTAACCTCAGTACCGGAGAAAACAGCGTATGCAATCCCAGCTTTCCACGGGGGTTGACCAGACTCCCCTGCTGCGGCGCTACCTTCCCAACACTACCGAGTTCCAAAATATGAAAAGCACCCAATTTCAAAATATCAAATTGCAAAATACCAATTTTCAGATGTCTTACACCGGCAGGAATCCCAGACCCAAATGAACGCAATTATTGTCAAAACGGGATCTGCGCTAACAAAACGGCTATTTTCTTCCCTGAAAAGGTTTCCCCGGTGATCATCAATACACACAGTCATTTTGATCATTTAGGCGGGCGTAATAGAAATTTTACTTTAAAACCCAACATTTTTAGCGGTCCTCAGCTCGCGTCTCTGACACGCAGCATCCGGGCGGGACCGCCGGGGCCGGGATCAAAGCACAGAGCTAGCCCGGTCCCCGCAGCTGCGCGGGTAAAGTCCGAGCGGCGAGCAAAGGGAGCATTTATAAACTATATCGATATTTCACTGAAATTCAGGGCAGAGCAGCGACGGGGGCGCTCGGGGTCGGTCAGGATCAGCCCTAAACCAGCCGGCCAAACCCCCGACCGCTCAAGGGAAGCGGAAGTCAGTAACCGGTAATCACCTAGGACCCCGTGAGGAATTTCCTCGGTAACCACAAACCCAGCACCCAGGGGCTTTACACAGCAGAATCACCATTTTGGCCACGGCACGCAGAGGAGGAGGCCGGTTCTCTATCGCGGAAACAAAAGCCCAGCACCCCGGCGTTTAGGGGACGGACAGCGGGACACGTAAGGGAGGGAACGACCGGCAGGACCTTTCTCAGCCCCACCCCCGCTCCAAGGTGCAGCAGCCCCAGGCGTGACCGGTGAGGACGAGAAGGGGCCAGCTCCCGGCAGAGGCAGCTTTCAGAGGGTTACCCGGGCAGACCCGCGCAGGGAGCCGCCAGGGGGGCCAGCGGGGGCATCCCGGGAGTTCCTCCGGGAACGAGGGTCACGCCACCCAGCAGGGACCGGGGGAGCAGCCGGTTCCACCCGGGCGGGGAGCGTCTCTTTAAGAGAAAGCCGAGGGAAAAGCCCATCCTGCCGAGCGGGCGGGGCAGCACGCGCGCTCCCGGGGGATGGGGGGGGGGGGGGGGGGGGGGGGGGGGGGCGGCAGTTTTCAGCTTTCCTCTTCTACCTCGGCACTCCCTCTCCACAGCCCCAAGGAAGGGACGGGTTATCAGGAAAAAACAGGCTTTAGTCTGAAGGAAAAAGCTTCCTTTTCCACAATCGCCTGTGTTTGAATTGAAGAGAAATCTACTTCCCCTGCAATTTTGGTAGTCTCAATTGGAGTCTCAATTGCCTTTTCTGTGCTGTTCGAGATATTAATTGATAGAGAATGCCCATTTTTTAATATTATTTAATTTCTGTTAAATAAAAAGCTTTTTCCACTTCTCTTCAAGGAATTTTTTTTCCCTTTCCTGGTCCGGTCGGTAGGGAGGGGTCATTTCCCTGGGGAAGACCCCATTTGGAGTTTTCCTCCCTAATTTGCCCTAAACTAGGACACAGCATTTCAAGGGTTTAAAGCTGCATTTCAGGGCACTTCTACCCACGCCCCGGCACCGAATATTTCCAACGGGAGCGAGCCCAGCAGGTATGTAATGGTAATGCCACCTGGGAGTCTATTCTTTTTCTTATTTTCATTTATAACGTAGAGAGCCTTGATTAGAAGTCCCTATGAGACACCATTCATATCAATACTATTCTTCTCTACCCTAATTAATCACAGGTGAAGTGCTACTTTGTAATCACTAAAAAATAATTACGCAAGTCCATAAATCATCCAACTTAGCTGGCAACGCTGCCGAAACACAAAGTTTTGCTTCTTACCTTTTTTTTCCCTTTGCTCCATTGCTCTGCGTAATTGTAGTAAAAAAAGAAAACACTGTCTTTTCCAAAAGTGTTTTCTTCTACATAGAGCTCCTTACCTCAAATTTAACTCAGAGGAGCCAAACAGCTACGGTCCCTCTGAGGGTTTTTATACCCGGTGGGATTTCCCACCCAGGCAGCGTGGGAAAAAGAGGCGGGCCCAATTAGGGGTATATTAACCCCAGGCTGTGCTAAGGGGCCTCATTCCCTCCTAGGGAATCAGCTGGGGTAAAGAGCTCGTCTCTCATTTCAGTGAGGAGGCTCTTTCCATTTACTTCAGCCTGCTTTTAGCAGGTATCTTTTGGGCATTTGAAGAAGCAGAGGTTTTGAAAAGACCTTGAAGAAAACAATATTGAACACAGGGAGTATTTAAGTTCATGATTTTGGGTTGGGAGTTCAGGGGTGATAAGATGCTTTTATAATGATTCTTCTGTTTGGGTTTTTTTAGGAGGCTTGCAATTTCCTGGAGTTCTAGGTCACATCAAGTGCAATACTTCAGATTCTCTCAGCAGATTCATCGTGACACAAAAGGGAACCACTGTAACAGCTTTCCTTAGCTGCAGAGCGGTCTCTCCAATGGATTTGCTTCATAGAGATAAGTCGAGGGCTGTGGTCACAGAGGGGATCGAAGCAGGGCAGTGGGTTAGGATTCACACCGCTTAGCGTTTTGAGTCAGCTATGGGCAGGGGGAGGTTTGAGAAATGGCCTCTGGGATTTCCACAGCCAGGGAAAGGCCAGCTTTGGCTAACCATGCTGAGGTGGGCAGGGCAGAGCAGCCCCAGGGTGCGTTATCACTTGTCTCTCGTGCTTTCTGTGTGTTCCGTTCATCTCGTGTAACGTGTCTCTTGCCTTAGTCCTCGCAGGAGCTTATGAGAAACCCCAGGTCCTTCCGCTCATCTCCCATCTTCACATTCCTCGGCCCAGGGCCGACAGAGGCTTCAATTCGGGAGCTTGGACACACATCAGAATCGCATCTCTTTTCAGAGGCATCCGATCGGATGTCTTTTTAGGTCTTGTTCTCAGCTGTGTCCACAGCTGTGTGCAGTCATCTTTTTTTACAGTGGATAAGGACTTGTGCCGATTCAAAGGCAGGCAGAGGCTTCCAGCCACAGGATTCTCAGGCATCCGTCTCCGCGGTTCTGGATGGAAAAAGTCATCCCGTTAGCATCTTTTTCCTCCAGGGTCATCCGAGCCCGGCGGGCTCGCCTTCGTTGCCCCCTCGGTCATCTCGTTCAGCATTCTCTCGGTCCTCGTGAGGACTTTCTTGTCTCAGAGTTTTCTCTCTCTGCCGTGTCCCTTGTCTCTTGTCTCATTTGTCACAGGTGTCTGGGGTTATTGGGTCCGGAGCTGCTCTGCCCTGCCGCCCGGCCTGGTTGCAGCTGTTCAAGGAGAGGTCCCAGGCAATTCTAATTGGGGATTTGTAATATGGGCTGTAGTTGGAGTCTAGGTGGTATTTTTATGTTGGCAGAAGGTGTCTGGAGCTGAGAAGTTACCCTGCAGCACTCTGACTTTTTTCCTAACTTCCTTTCAGATGCGGATGGATTGACCTCCTGGCAGAGCACCGCGTCCCAGATGACGGGGTTCCCCTGAGAAGGTCAGTCATGGATTTAATTTGCAGTGGGGCTGGAATCGGTCACTGTGTTACAGCTCTGCTCTTTGTATTTTTTTTCAGGAAGTAAAGCCAGATAGCAGCAGTGAAGGCGAAGCAGGTAGAAGGTGAGCCTCGGTTGGTGGAGAGAAGCAGTTGTTCTTGCTGGGGTCTCAGTTTCTGGGGCAACTCCAAGCATTCCTGCTTGTTTGTGTGTTTTAGGCTGCCTCCTGATGCTGTGCTGAGGCCCCCTCACTGACCTGCCAAGAGACCCGGTTCGCTTCTCCGGTGAGCTCCAGCAAATATTACCGGAGTCCGTGACGAAGCCTCGACCTCGTGCACGTGAAGGTGCGGTCCGGGTAGCCTTTAGCCACGGCCGAGGAGTCGCGGTGAGTCGGGGCCGTCGGGAGTAGCGGCGAGTGCGTGCTGAACTTTCAGCGATGCTACATCGCCTTCTCTCTGTTTATTGTAGGCGTACCCCGCGATGACGGCGTCCGCCTCGGAGCGTGGCCGGAGCGTGCGGCCCGAGGACCTGGTCGTTCCTAAGAGACGGTGAGTAGGAGCATAGTTGGGCTTTGGGGAATATGCCACTAAGGTTCTGCACTTATATTTGGTTTTCTTTATCGTAGGTGATGATACTTGTCTGAGACGACAGCCCGGTGAGAGAAGATCTTCCCAGACGGCGAGGTGGCTTTGTTTGGCCCCTGACCGGCTTCTCGCCGTGACTCACATCTTCAGCCATCCGAGAGATAAGTGGAGCCCGCAGAGGGGATCAAAGCAGGGGGGCGGGTCGGGACTCGGATCGGTTTGGGTTTTTGAGCGAGCTTTGGGGATGGGGAGGTTCTAGAAATGACCCCATAGGCCCCATTGAGGGAAAAGCTCACTTTGGCTCACAGTGCTGAGGCGGGCAGGGCAGAGCAGTCACAGGGTGTGTCGTTATCACTTGTCTCTTGTGCCTTCCGTGTCTTTTGTTCGTCTCGTGTAACGTGTCTCTTGCCTTAGTCCTCCCAGGGGCTTATGAGAAACCCCAGGTTCTTCCGCTCATCTCCCATCTTCGCATTCCTCGGCCCAGGGCCGACAGAGGCTTCAATTCGGGAGCTTGGACACACATCAGAATCGCATCTCTTTTCAGAGGCATCCGATCGGATGTCTTTTTAGGTCTTGTTCTCAGCTGTGTCCACAGCTGTGTGCAGTCATCTTTCTTTACAGTGGATAAGGACTTGTGCCGATTCAAAGGCAGGCAGAGGCTTCCAGCCACAGGATTCTCAGGCATCCGTCTCCGCGGTTCTGGATGGAAAAAGTCATCCCGTTAGCATCTTTTTCCTCCAGGGTCATCCGAGCCCGGCGGGCTCGCCTTTGGTCCCCCCTCGGTCATCTCGTTCATCATTCTCTCGGTCCTTGTGAGGACTTTCTTGTCTCAGAGAGTTTTCTCTCTCTGCCGTGTCCCCTTGTCTCTTGTCTCATTTGTCACAGGTGTCTGGGGTTATTGGGTCTGGAGCTGCTCTGCCCTACCGCCCGGCCTGGTTGCAGCTGTTCAAGGACCGGTCCCAGGCAATTCTAATTGGGGATTTGTAATATGGGCTGTAGTTGGAGTCTAGGTGGTATTTTTATGTTGGCAGAAGGTGTCTGGAGCTGAGAAGTTACCCTGCAGCACTTTGACTTTTTTCTTATCTTCCTTTCAGATGCGGATGGATTGACCTCCTGGCAGAGCGCAGTATCCCAGATGACGGGGTTCCCCTGAGGAGGTCAGTCATGGTTCTTCTTTGCAGCAGGGCTGGAATCGGTCACTGTGTTACAGCTCTGCCCTTTGTATTTTTTTTCAGGAAGTAAAGCCTGATAGCAGCAGTGAAGGCGAAGCAGATAGAAGGTGAGCCTCGGTTGGTGGAGAGAAGCAGTTGTTCTTGCTGGGGTCTCAGTTTCTGGGGCAACTCCAAGCATTCCTGCTTGTTTGTGTGTTTTAGGCTGCCTCCTGATGCTGTGCTGAGGCCCCCTCACTGACCTGCCAAGAGACCCGGTTCGCTTCTCCGGTGAGCTCCAGCAAATATTACCGGAGTCCGTGACGAAGCCTCGACCTCGTGCACGTGAAGGTGCGGTCCGGGTAGCCTTTAGCCACGGCCGAGGAGTCGCGGTGAGTCGGGGGCGTCGGGAGTAGCGGTGAGTGCGTGCTGAACTTCTAGCGATGCTACATCGCCTCCTCTCTGTTTATTGTAGGCGTACCCCACGACGACGGCGTCCGCCTCGGAGTGTGGCCGAAGCGTGCGGCCCGAGGACCCGGGCGTTCCTAAGAGACGGTGAGTAGGAGCATAATTGGGCTTTGGTGAATATGCCACTAAGGTTCTGCACTTATATTTGGTTTTCTTTATCGTAGGTGATGATACTTGTCTGAGACGACAGCCCGGTGAGAGAAGATCTTCCCAGACGGCGAGGTGGCTTTGTTTGGCCCCTGACCGGCTTCTCGCCGTGACTCACATCTTCAGCCATCCGAGAGATAAGTGGAGCCCGCAGAGGGGATCAAAGCAGGGGGGCGGGTCGGGACTCGGATCGGTTTGGGTTTTTGAGCGAGCTTTGGGGATGGGGAGGTTCTAGAAATGACCCCATAGGCCCCATTGAGGGAAAAGCTCACTTTGGCTCACAGTGCTGAGGCGGGCAGGGCAGAGCAGTCACAGGGTGTGTCGTTATCACTTGTCTCTTGTGCCTTCCATGTCTTTTGTTTGTCTCGTGTAACATGTCTCTTGCCTTAGTCCTCCCAGGGGCTTATGAGAAACCCCAGGTTCTTCCGCTCATCTCCCATCTTTGTATTCCTCGGCCCAGGGCCGACAGAGGCTTCAATTCGGGAGCTTGGACACACATCAGAATCGCATCTCTTTTCAGAGGCATCCGATCGGATGTCTTTTTAGGTCTTGTTCTCAGCTGTGTCCACAGCTGTGTGCAGTCATCTTTCTTTACAGTGGATAAGGACTTGTGCCGATTCAAAGGCAGGCAGAGGCTTCCAGCCACAGGATTCTCAGGCATCCGTCTCCGCGGTTCTGGATGGAAAAAGTCATCCCGTTAGCATCTTTTTCCTCCAGGGTCATCCGAGCCCGGCGGGCTCGCCTTCGTTGCCCCCTTGGTCATCTCGTTCATCATTCTCTCGGTCCTCGTGAGGACTTTCTTGTCTCAGAGAGTTTTCTCTCTCTGCCGTGTCCCCTTGTCTCTTGTCTCATTTGTCACAGGTGTCTGGGGTTATTGGGTCCGGAGCTGCTCTGCCCTACCGCCCGGCCCGGTTGCAGCTGTTCAAGGAGAGGTCCCAGGCAATTCTAATTGGGGATTTGTAATATGGGCTGTAGTTGGAGTCTAGGTGGTATTTTTATGTTGGCAGAAGGTGTCTGGAGCTGAGAAGTTACCCTGCAGCACTCTGACTTTTTTCCTAACTTCCTTTCAGATGCGGATGGATTGACCTCCCGGCAGAGCGCAGTATCCCAGATGACGGGGTTTCCCTGAGAAGGTCAGTCATGGTTCTTCTTTGCAGCTGGGCTGGAATCGGTCACTGTGTTACAGCTCTGCCCTTTGTATTTTTTTTCAGGAAGTAAAGCCTGATAGCAGCAGTGAAGGCGAAGCAGGTAGAAGGTGAGCCTCGGTTGGTGGAGAGAAGCAGTTGTTCTTGCTGGGGTCTCAGTTTCTGCTATAAGTTTAATCCCTTGTTTTTTTATTTTAGGTGGTGTACTTGCAAGATATCCCAGCCCAGGATGCTGCAGGACAGGTGGGTGCAAGCTCTAAGTGTTTTTTGGTGTTTAAGTCCCTGGTTTGCTGATTATGTTTAGTTCACTAAGACAGAATGAGAGAACCACATCACAAATCCCACCTTGTGGATCCTGACACGAATTGGTGTCACGGACAGGGTTCTGAGAGACAGAAGGGGTTGCTGATTTGTTGTGCGCTCAGTATCAGGGCAAAGACGTTTCGCCTCAGCCGCCCCTAGCCTGCCACGCCGGTGAGCAGTGTCTAGAAAGCAAGGGAGGCGATTCGAATTTTTCAAAAACTGCACGTGCCTCGATGCAAAGCTCCCCACACTCATTTGAGGGCTCTGTCTTCAGAACTTTACAGGGGATCTCTGAGTATAAGAGTTTGGCATGACTGATTTTTCTGTTTAAAGTACCTGGTTTGCTGATAATGTTTAGTTCTCTAGGACAGAATGAGAGAAGCACATCACAAATCCCACCTTGTGGATCCTGACACAAATCGGTGTCACGGACAGGATTCTGAGAGACAGAAGGGGTTGCAGATTTGTTGTGCACTCAGTATCAGGGCAAAGACGTTTCGCCTCAGCCGCCCCTAGCCTGCCACGCCGGTGAGCAGTGTCTAGAAAGCAAGGGAGGCGATTCGAATTTTTCAAAAACTGCACATGCCTCGATGCAAAGCACCCCATACTCGTTTGAGGGCTCTGTCTTCAGAATTTTACAAGGGATCTCTGAGTGCAAGAGTTTGGACTGACTGATTTTTCTGTTTAAAGTACTTGGTTTGCTGAAAATGTTTATTTCTCTAAGACAGAATGAGAGAACCACATCACAAATCCCACCTTGTGGATCCTGACACGAATCGGTGTCACGGACAGGGTTCTGAGAGACAGAAGGGGTTGCAGATTTGTTGTGCGCTCAGTATCAGGGCAAAGACGTTTCGCCTCAGCCGCCCCTAGCCTGCCACGCCGGTGAGCAGTGTCTAGAAAGCAAGGGAGGCGATTCGAATTTTTCAAAAACTGCACATGCCTCGATGCAAAGCACCCCATACTCGTTTGAGGGCTCTGTCTTCAGAACTTTACAGGGGATCTTTGACTATGAGAGGTGGGACTGAGTGGTTTTTCTTCTAAGTCCCCGGTTGGCTGACAAGCTTTTGTAGTCCAAGATGGAATAAAGGAACCGCATCAGGAATTCCACCTTGCGGATTGTGCCAGTCATATTTTCTGTTTTGTCGTCTTAGGTTCTGCGAAGAGAGGCAGAGCTGAAGTTTGCGATCCGGCGCACCGAAGCCGGCGCGGGGGACGTCTCGACGTACGCATCCTATCGAGGATGGGTCGTGTCCTATCGTGTTACAAAAGGTAAGCATCACAGGTGGAAGTTGGGATCAGGGGAAAAGCATTTATAATCAGTGGAGGCAATTTGAAGTTAAGTTAGATGACAGGGCTGTAGTGGGATGGGCCCCTCAGAAGCCAAGGGAGAGGATTTCTTCTCAAGCTCCCCAGAGCTTTTGCCGGGCAGGGCAGTTCCAATCCATCTTCTCGTTCTCTCGCGTTTCACGCCGTCAGCCGTCTCAGCCTCTCGACGTCGTCGTGGATTTTTTCATCCGAGGAACCGGCCTTCGTGTCCCCGCAGCCATCGCCACGTTCACCCGGCAGCCATCGCCTGCGCTCGCCTCTGTGAAATGCCTTGTGCTGTGTTTGTCTCTGTGAAATGCCTTGTGCTGTGTTTGTCTCTGTGAAATGCCTTGTGCTGTGCTTGCCTTTGTAAAATGCCTTGCGCTTGCCTCTGTAAAATGCCTTGCGCTTGCCTCTGTGAAATGCCTTGTGCTGTGTTTGCCTCTGTGAAATGCCTTGTGCTGTGTTTGCCTCTGTGAAATGCCTTGTGCTGTGTTTGCCTCTGTGAAATGCCTTGTGCTGTGTTTGCCTCTGTCTCTGTGAAATGCCTTGTGCTGTGTTTGCCTCTGTCTCTGTAAAGTGCCTTGTGCTGTGTTTGCCTCTGTCTCTGTAAAGTGCCTTGTGCTGTGTTTGCCTCTGTCTCTGTAAAATGCCTTGTGCTGTGTTTGCCTCTGTCTCTGTAAAGTGCCTTGTGCTGTGTTTGCCTCTGTCTCTGTGAAATGCCTTGTGCTGTGTTTGCCTCTGTCTCTGTGAAATGCCTTGTGCTGTGTTTGCCTCTGTCTCTGTGAAATGCCTTGTGCTGTGTTTGCCTCTGTCTCTGTGAAATGCCTTGTGCTGTGTTTGCCTCTGTCTCTGTGAAATGCCTTGTGCTGTGTTTGCCTCTGTCTCTGTGAAATGCCTTGTGCTGTGTTTGCCTCTGTCTCTGTAAAGTGCCTTGTGCTGTGTTTGCCTCTGTCTCTGTAAAGTGCCTTGTGCTGTGTTTGCCTCTGTCTCTGTGAAATGCCTTGTGCTGTGTTTGCCTGTCTCTGTGAAATGCCTTGTGCTGTTTGCCTCTGTCTCTGTAAAGTGCCTTGTGCTGTGTTTGCCTCTGCTCTGTAAAGTGCCTTGTGCTGTGTTTGCCTCTGTCTCTGTAAAATGCCTTGTGCTGTGTTTGCCTGTCTCTGTGAAATGCCTTGTGCTGTGTTTGCCTCTGTCTCTGTAAAGTGCCTTGTGCTGTGTTTGCCTCTGTCTCTGTGAAATGCCTTGTGCTGTGTTTGCCTCTGTCTCTGTAAAGTGCCTTGTGCTGTGTTTGCCTCTGTCTCTGTGAAATGCCTTGTGCTGTGTTTGCCTCTGTCTCTGTGAAATGCCTTGTGCTGTGTTTGCCTCTGTCTCTGTAAAGTGCCTTGTGCTGTGTTTGCCTCTGTCTCTGTGAAATGCCTTGTGCTGTTTGCCTGTCTCTGTGAAATGCCTTGTGCTGTGTTTGCCTCTGTCTCTGTGAAATGCCTTGTGCTGTGTTTGCCTCTGTCTCTGTAAAGTGCCTTGTGCTGTGTTTGCCTCTGTCTCTGTAAAGTGCCTTGTGCTGTGTTTGCCTCTGTCTCTGTGAAATGCCTTGTGCTGTGTTTGCCTCTGTCTCTGTGAAATGCCTTGTGCTGTGTTTGCCTCTGTCTCTGTAAAATGCCTTGTGCTGTGTTTGCCTCTGCTCTGTAAAGTGCCTTGTGCTGTGTTTGCCTCTGCTCTGTAAAGTGCCTTGTGCTGTGTTTGCCTCTGTCTCTGTAAAGTGCCTTGTGCTGTGTTTGCCTCTGTCTCTGTGAAATGCCTTGTGCTGTGTTTGCCTCTGTCTCTGTGAAATGCCTTGTGCTGTGTTTGCCTCTGTCTCTGTAAAATGCCTTGTGCTGTGTTTGCCTCTGTAAAAAATGCCTTGTGCTGTGTTTGCCTCTGTAAAAATTGCCTTGTGCTGTGTTTGCCTCTGTAAAAAATGCCTTGTGCTGTGTTTGCCTCTGTAAAAAATGCCTTGTGCTGTGTTTGCCTCTGTAAAAAATGCCTTGTGCTGTGTTTGCCTCTGTCTCTGTAAAATGCCTTGTGCTGTGTTTGCCTCTGTAAAAAATGCCTTGTGCTGTGTTTGCCTCTGTCTCTGTAAAATGCCTTGTGCTGTGTTTGCCTCTGTCTCTGTAAAATGCCTTGTGCTGTATTTGCCTCTGTCAAAAATGCCTTGTGCTGTGTTTGCCTCTGTCTCTGTAAAATGCCTTGTGCTGTGTTTGCCTCTGTCTCTGTAAAATGCCTTGTGCTGTGTTTGCCTCTGTCTTTGTAAAATGCCTTGTGCTGTGCTTGTCTCTGTCTTTGTAAAATGCCTTGTGCTGTGCTTGTCTCTGTAACTGCATTGGCTTGGAGCTGCCCTGCCCTGGCACTTAGAGTTAGGTAGAACAGGTATGAAAGGTTATAGTTCCTGTTTTCTCTGAGGCTGTTGTGTAGAAAATGTGTGGGCGTAGAGGGGGGCTGAGTCATAGCTATCATACACTTCCCTCACTGACCACCTTGTGTTGTCTTGCAGGTCTCCGATGCCTATTTTCTAAGGATCTCCCATTTGATGTTGAGAAGCAGCAGCGAGAAGATATCTCGGGCATTTTGCTCAGCACAGTGTTTCAAATAAGGGTTGTGGTCACTGTGTGAGTTAGAGTCTCCTGCTGTGTGGCAGAGCGTGTCTGTCTGTGAGAGTCGGTGGGTCTGGGTGTGCTTGTGTGTGTGTGTGTGTTGAATGGTTCTAACCTTGTGTGTATTGCTTTTGCTTTTCAGGACTTTAAATTAAATTTTAAACTTAGAATAAAAAATCCCCAGCTGGGGGGGTTTTTTTTTTTTCCCCCCCGGCTGGGGTTTTTTTTCCTCGGTCCCGGCCGGTCTGCGAGGCGACTGTCATCGCCTAAGTTTGGGCACGGACCGGCCCCGGACCGAGGTTTTCGTCAGGCAGGCTGATTTTTTGAGGCCCCCGGGAACCGATTTCCCGTGGGGTAGGAGGAGTGGGTGTGTGTGTGGGTTGTGTGGTTCTAACCTTGTGTGTATTGCTTTTGCTTTTCAGGACTTTAAATTAAATTTTAAACTTAGAATAAAAAATCCCCAGCTGGGGGGGTTTTTTTTTTTTCCCCCCCGGCTGGGGTTTTTTTTCCTCGGTCCCGGCCGGTCTGCGAGGCGACAGTCATTGCCTAAGTTTGGGCACGGACCGGCCCCGGACCGAGGTTTTCGTCAGGCAGGCTGATTTTTCGAGGCCCCCGGGAACCGAGTTCCCGTGGGGCAGGAGGGGTGGGTGTGTGTGTGGGTTGTGTGGTTCTAACCTTGTGTGTATTGCTTTTGCTTTTCAGGACTTTAAATTAAATTTTAAACTTAGAATAAAAAATCCCCAGCTGGGGGGGTTTTTTTTTTTTCCCCCCCGGCTGGGGTTTTTTTTCCTCGGTCCCGGCCGGTCTGCGAGGCGACTGTCATCGCCTAAGTTTGGGCACGGACCGGCCCCGGACCGAGGTTTTCGTCAGGCAGGCTGATTTTTGAGGCCCCTGGGAACCGAGTTCCCGTGGGGTAGGAGGGGTGTGTGTGTGGGTTGTGTGGTTCTAACCTTGTGTGTATTGCTTTTGCTTTTCAGGACTTTAAAATTTAATTTTAAACTTAGAATAAAAAATCCCCAGCTGGGGGGGTTTTTTTTTTTTCCCCCCCGGCTGGGGTTTTTTTTCCTCGGTCCCGGCCGGTCTGCGAGGCGACTGTCATCGCCTAAGTTTGGGCACGGACCGGCCCCGGACCGAGGTTTTCGTCAGGCAGGCCGATTTCGAGGCTCCCGGGAACCCCGTTCCCGAGGACCACGGACAGCAGGGTTACAACGGGGCGGTCGAGAGGAGAGCGAAGGTGAGTGTGTGTGCGAGCTGAAGCCGGCTTCAGTGGTGAATGAGTATTGTGTTTTCTGTGTGCTCGTTGTGGTGTGGGAGACTGGTAATAATGAAACAGCGTGTATTGTCCTTTTCAGAAATGGTTATATTATGTAAATATGTATTTGGCTTGTATTGTTCTGTATTTGCTGCCGTGTTTCTCTGTATTACTCTGTATGTGAATGAGGAGTTTTTCAGCATGTACATGAATTGTATTGTATTGTAATGCATTTGTATCCAGTTTCTATGTGTTTTGCTGTACTGTAAATAAATTCATTCAATAAAGGTGCCCAACCCCTAATAAAGATGATCCCCCCTGCCCCCTCCTCCCCGAGTCCTGTGTTTTTGGTGTGGTGTAGCCATTATTTTCACTCTATTTCTTGCTTTTCTGTCTCTTTCTAACCTCTTTTCTGTCTGTCACTTTCTCTCAGTCTGTGTCACTGTCTCTCACTCTTCTGTTTCTTTGCTCTCTGAGTCTAACCCTTTCTATTCCCTCCAACTCTGTTACTTTTCCCTCCAGCTCCGAGTTGGACAGACAGCAAACGGAGTCGATTCCTTTCCACTGTAACTCTGAGTTACAGTGACCAGGCATTGTCTCTGTTTCCTTTCTCTCCACCTCTGAGTTAGACAGAAAAGAAATAGAGTTGGTTTCTCTCCACTCTCCCTCTCTTTCTTTTCTCTCCAGCTCCGAGTTGGACAGACAGCAAACGGAGTTGATTCCTTTCCACTGTAACTCTGAGTTACAGTGAGCAGGACTCACCTCTGTTTCCTTTCTCTCCACCTCTGAGTTAGATAGAAAAGAAATAGAGCTGTTTTCTTTTCACTCCAACTTTGTTTTCTTTCCCTCTAGCTCTGAGTTAGACAGAAAGCAAGCAGAGTCGATTTCTTTCCACTGTAACTCAGAGTTACAGTGAACAGGAATTGTCTCTGTTTTGTTTCTCTCTACCTCTGAGTTAGACAGAAAGAAATAGAGTTGGTTTCTTTCCCCTGTCCCTCTCTTCTTTTCACTCCAACTTTGTTTTCTTTCCCTCTAGCTCCGAGTTAGACAGAAAGCAAGCAGAGTCGATTTCTTTTCACTGTAACTTAGAGTTACAGTGAACAGGAACTGCCTCTGTTTTGTTTCTCTCTACCTCTGAGTTAGACAGAAAGAAATGAAGTTGGTTTCTTTCCCCTGTCCCTCTCTTCTTCTTCTCACTTCAACTTAGTTTCTTTTCTCTCTCACTCTATTTTGTACTACTCTCCCTCTCTTTGTTTTCCTTCTAACTTTGTTTTCTCTGTGTTTCTTTCCCCTGTCCCTCTCTTCTTTTCACTTCAACTTAGTTTCTTTTCTCTCTATTTCCTTTCCCTCTGAGTTTTTATTTCACTCTCCCTCTCTTTGTTCTTCTTCTGACTTAGTTTCCTTTCCCTCTGTGTTTCTTTCCCTTGTCTCTCTTTTTCTTTTCACTTCAACTTAGTTTCTTCTCTCTCACTCTCTTTCCTTTCCCTCTGAGTCTTTATTCTGTTCCACTCTCCCTTTGTTTTCCTTCTAACTTTGTTTTTCTTCTTTGTTTCCTTTCCCCTGTCCCTCTCTTTCTTTTCACTCCAAGTCTCTTTCCCTTTTCTCTGTAACTCAGACTTTATTTCTTTTTCCTCTCTGTTTCCTTTCTCTCTAACTTCTTTTCTTTTCTCTCTAAGTTTGAGTTCATCATTTCCTTTCATTCAAACTTAAGTTTGAGTGAAAAGAACTGATCAACTCAAACTCCTCTCTCTTCTAACTTCTAGTTTTGCTTTCTAGCTTTAAAGTTTAAAACAAAAGC